>AP025061.1:21914522-21989207 GCA_036186865.1 Eustoma russellianum | reverse complement strand
ATGCCCGCCTCAAACCAATACAAAACGTGCATACCGAAATGATATAGCCACATAGCACATAAATATAAGATAAAACCACATAGCACATGAATATATGATAACATGCATAAGCTAAAGTAAATGCAGTAAGTAAAGCACTCCATGTAAAATGCGCAAGTACGTGATGCATGCTCAATCAACGTGTCACACACAACAAAGTCATGTCACACAGAATGCAGATATCTATACCGTGCAATGCATGAACCCGGGACCTATTGAGTGGCTGCAGGTCGTACACCCCACAGTCACCATACTGAGTGTGCGTGGCCGCGCCACTGCACACCATCCTGAGTGTCCGTGGCCCCACCACCGTACACCATCATGAGCGCCCGTGACCCGTACGTCACGACCCGCCATCATGCAATGCACGTGCCATGAATGCAAAAACACAATCGCCTGAGGCCCCTGGCCCATCCTCGCCATCCTCCGGCACTCAATATTTGGCTTTGTGAAATTTTTGAATATTGGAAAGTTGTTATTTATCGCCGCCCTTATTTTCCTTAGCTTGTATTAGTTTACTAGAATTTTCTACTAATTTCCCCTATGTTTCCCTTACTTAATTCTATTTATACTATTAATTTTTAATTACTTAAATTTACCAAACTTCAGAAATTAAGTGAAAATAATTTAATTTTAATCTTTTATATTTTCTAGAATTTATTTGAATTCTTATTGGTATTTAATTATATTTTCCTGGCCTGATTCGCCACGCCCGATACATTTTTTTGGAGGTTAATGGGCCGCCTTCGGTCCGACCCGCTGCCAGCCGACCCGGTCCGTTGGCCGGCCTGTTCTCTGCTTTAATTTAATTATTTATTTATTTATTTAATTGGATGTTCCACTAGTGGCAACGCGCGCTGTGATTTGTTTTTCGATCCCAACCCCCATTTTCTCCTATTTCCAGTCTATAGGAACCTATTCTAAGTCCAAAACACAACTTCTTAAAGGCTCCTAATGTAAAAGTTCCCCTTTTTCCCTATTTTTTAAGGATATTTTGTTTTCGATTCAATCATACCACCAATTTCACACACACATACACGCACATAGCAGCATAAACAATATATCTCATGCTTTCCAACATATACAAAATTTACAACTTAAACAAAACATCAACGAAACAAAATTTACAACTTAAACAAGTAAAACAACGAAACACATTAGTATACCATCAAAGCATGCATGAATCATACCCGTTTGAGGGGGAAGAGGCACCTACCTTTTGACGAATTAACTTCCTGCACGGAATCTCTTCTTCCAACCCCGCTGACCTCTATACTTGGTGTTGGGCAAATCCTTCCTTTCTTCCTAAAGGCCTCAGATGATTGCTTTGGAAAAGAACAAAAACTTTAACTTCCACACTTAATCCAGAAGTTGACAAGTACAACTTTAAACACATTTTCATTTATCGTTATACTTATTTGTTTACCATTTTATTACCGTTTCAATTCCAAATTATCTCCTACGTATAAGTATACTCACGTATATGCCCGCGAAAAACATGTACAAATCCATTTCTTCGGCATACATGATTCCATTTATTTATTTTTCATATGACAAGTCTATTTGTTTCCAATCATGAGATAATAACATAAAATAAAGAAAAATAACTAAACTTTCAATTGATATCAAACTGATGAAGCCGAAAATGATAGCAGCAAGACAATTCCAAGAAAACGAAATTACACTTTTTTTAATCATCAAAATCAACTTGGCTAATCCTAATTAACCCTGATGCAATCAGTTGGCAAGAAGGAAGCTTCGAACTCTCAAGATCATACTCTATAAGAAAATTATCTAAAAAGATTTCCAAATTTATTTTTGCAAAATAAAAGGCCACTGTCCATTTGGACAATCACCGACGAAACATTAGAAACCAAAATAAAAGTAATATAGCCTTTGCTTAAATCATGTATGCATTTTCAATGCAATTCACCCACGAAAGTGATGTGATGGAGGCTATTCAAATTGTTATCCACCACATATATATATTTTACGCAATTTTCGCGCAAACCACTTTTAGCACTTTCGATTCTTCAAACATATGAATATATATATTTCAGAGTAGTAATCATTTTCGCAACAAACTGTTCAAGAATGAGGGGATATGAGGTTGAGTGTTGAATTCTGTTGGTATATACTCCTTTTTTTTGTTATTAATGAAATCTGGATGCATACAATAACACTACATCACAAGATGTGAGATTAGGTGTGATTTCTAACCCGCGGCCAACATGGCCTTTAACACCAAGATCATACAATTTTCTTATACATATACACATAATCGGTATATAATTACAACAATTACATATTTAAATAGAATAATCTATGCAAATCACAAATACGTATGCGTGATCCATGATTCGGTACGAAAAGATAGATACATACTTCACAAATTCATAATAAGTATAAAAGAGATACTTACTTCGATTACTATAATATACCGTGTATCGCAACTTAAGGTTGAATTGGAGCAAAACTCCTTTCTTTTTTCCTCTATCACCCTCGGCTGCTGGGGTTGCTGGGGAGGGTTTGAAAAATCAAATTTGTCTTTTTTTTCTCTGGTGTAGGCGACAACTGAAGGGTCCTTGCAACAAAAATCCTTCTTTGTTGCTAACGGTGGCCGAAAGTGAAGTAAAGTTTTGAGCTTTCATTATTTTTTTTTGGTTTGTTTGTTGCTTGCTGCAGAAAAGGGCGGCTGGGTAATACTTGAAGGATGGTAGGGTTGGGTAGATTAGGGTAATTAAATAGGAATTTAGAGATAAGTAAGATATATATAAAAGGTATATTCCCAGTTGGTTAGGATTTAGGTTCTATAAATCAAATCTAAATCAAATATCAATTCCGTAGTTAGTGTAGTATTTAGATAACATGTAGAGGATATCATATTTTCCAAATCCTATTTAGTTTAGGATTTATGTCCTTTTTTAATTATTTTCTTTTCCCTTAAGGGGCACGGGCATAACAATCATTCCCCCTTACAATAAGTTTCGTCCTCGAAACTTGCGTATTAGGTAACTGACAACTTAATATAGTTCTACTTAAGAATTTACCTAGTATACCTCACGAATATCATGATATCAACCTCACTTTTAGGTTTCTTTTAAGCTCTCCATTCCACCTATACCACTTAACGATTATCATTCAAATTATATAATCGTAAGTTACACTTCTGAATTCTTAAACTAATCACATATGATTCATCTCCTAGTTCATGATAATCTAGAATGTCCATCGAGTACTCCAATAAACTAGCCATAACTCTCCCTTATCATAGGTACAACTTATCAAAATCAAGTGTTACATAGGAACTAGCTTTATGATCATGTATTTACTTTTCCCGGATATATCATCAATAACTTAGTATACGAAATATGTACATTGACATATTTTCTTTCAATTAAAAAAAAAGTTTACATAGCTATAATTTGTAATATTGATTTAATTGTTTAAGTTAATACACCTTCTAACTTTTGTAAACGCAAAGCCCAAAGTATCATACTTTTGTTTTTGTAACGCGGTGTCTCAACTGACCAATTATAAAACAACGATATAACTTGTTGCAAAAGTATTACTGTTAAGACTATTTTAAAACATTTGAGACACAAAAATTATAAAACTTCTCTTTTTTTTCAAAACGATTTGAACACGATGTCTTTTTTTTCATTTATTTTTCAACGAAATATATATATATATTATATAATATATATAATATATATATATATATATATATTGAAAGCGATGTTTTGTTTGGCAAAAATAACAATTGAAAACTCAACAAATGTGAAGTTTTTTATCAAACAATTTGAATAAGGTACCGTTCTTTTTCAAAATAAGTATACACATTTTAAAACTACTTCCGCTTCACAAAATTAAATAACTTCATCGCAAGCAGATAAACAACTTTAAAAACATTTAATCTGTAAAATGCTTGCAATATCGATGATTGACAAATAAATTATTTTAGCAAAGTAAATATGACTAAACAAAAGTTTGAGAAATATAAGAGATATAAATATATCGTTCTTCGAGAACATCTTTATTTAAAATATATCAGTTTTGTGAGGATTAGTTGAAATTCCAATAGGATGCTATACGAATTTGGAAAAGAATATAGTCTTGTAAAGTAGTATATTATATAAAATACTAGTTGAAATATTTATTAACAAAAATCTTTGCAATACCTTTGAAATATAAAATATTTTCGGTATACGTGTTTATAAAAAAAAATGTTTAACTACTTGAAAATATAGTCCAATACTTCGTATAACTTTTTTCCTAAGTCGTCCCTTAGTGTCAAATGAAAATCTGCCTATGTACCATTTCTTATAAATCTTTAACTTAAGTTGTCCAGTCCTAGTATAGCACACTAAATATTGATCGACTTAAGACATTCTAGTTCACCGTGCTTCCGTGCGCCACACTAATCCTGTGTACTTCTTCACTTGGTTATCTCATCTGCGGGTTTTAACTTAGTTAGATCTCACCTGAAAAACAACTTGTTCATACTTACTCTGCTATAATTCAAGCCTACTCGGTACATCTGTATTTACGTGTTTCTAGGGATCAACAATTAATCCAATTGTAATAATTCGTCATTCCACTGTACTTATTTTAGTAGTGTTCACTTATCTCTATCAATCAATATCTCTAATAGGACTAATATCTTTGGCTTATTTGACATTCTAAAATTCAACCTCTTAATCATGGCTATAAACCCCTTTGTACGATATTCTTTGCTAAACTTTACTGATCATAATGCTAATGAATCTTTTTCTTAGTACTTCGTTTTACTATCAATCATTCCTTAGGAACTACAATCCCCGCTTAGACCTAGTCGCGTTCCGACACTACTATCAAGGTATAGGTGTGAACCTGGCTCATTTACCGAAATGGTACCTGGTTAGCAGGGTCGAATCTAAGGAATTATACAAATGGTTATAATCAGCACTTAGATGCGACAACTAATTTAGAGTCATATGGAGCGCCCTAGGTATACATGGGCATATCCCTTATCCGATCATCACTTAGGTCTAATGTCATGACTTATTTCTAGAATCGATACTTGGTATCATCATTCCTTACGTCTAAAATCATTACTTATTTCTAAGTTCAACACTTAGAATATAATCAAAGCTTACGACTAAGACCAGTTCTTATGTTTAAGTCATGTCTAAGATTACTTATTAGTTATAAATCGTACTTAGTATATAATCAACGTTTATGACCAAAACTAATGCTTAAGTCAAAGATCAACTCTTCATCAAGATCGCCGCTTATGTCTAGGATCATCACTTAATTTCTAAGGTCACGTCTTACTTCCAATAAGATGCTTCATATGTAATCATTGCTTACGACTAAAAATCGATACTTATTTCTAAGATCGTGACTTAAGAACAAAATCGTAACTTAATTTCTAAGACCATAGCCTAAATTTATGCTTCTGCCGTGGATCTAGAGCCATGCTCTGATAGATCGCACTGTCGAACACGTAGTACTTCTTAAACTCATTTTGAAATTAGATCCAAATGATCGGCTGTCAGTTGTGCTGCGCCATTATTCCTCCGCATCTCCTTGTCGAAGAATCTCAGGTCTGAGTGCAATGGTGGTGGAGGCGGTGCATGCTAGTTTAGACGCTGGTGCCGCTGTGCTAAGGTGCTGGTCATGGTGACTATGACATCTTCACATGCTTGGGGATGATCCCCTGATTCTGGTGGTTCTCACCACCGTTCCCAGCTGGCTCACGTCGTGGAGGCATTTCCTGTTATCAGAGTTGATGAGAAGAAATCGCATTAGTCAATAATAAATTGAAAGGTTGAATGCCGATAAATCGATAGTTAGACTAGGAAAGCTCACCATCGGCACACACCCTCCCATAACCCTATCATAACCTAGGTCTAAGATCATATCTTAAGTCTACTTTGTTTATTAGAGGTAAAATCAAATTTTATAAAAGATCGTAACTTATGTCTAAGTGATCTAATTAAGCATGCTGCGTTTCCGAGGCGGATCTGAAGCCTCGGCTCTGACACCACCTGTAGCGCCCCGCTCCCGAGCCCTAACATCGGGAACAGCGCACCCGCCGTATCTCACTAAGGAGAATACAAGGCGTCGAATCAATCTATTACATGTCAGAAATGACGTAGAAATTTTTCTCGCAGAAACGTGAATCGTAACTTAAATTAAACTCCAATAATCGTCATTACATTACTGAATAAAAATTCTGATAGTAAAAGTAATAAAGAAGTCTGTGGAAATCCCCAAAGATAACTACGAAAAATCAGTGCAGAGTTCCCCTCGTATCCTAGCTGCAGCTATCAACCAGCCCACTCAGCTATGTCCGACCCATCCTCAACAAAGATGTGCTCGTAGTTCTCATCCGGCTCACCTGGAAAGCAGGGGTGAGTGACAGAAATCACCCAGTAGATGCCTGCCTCAAACCAATACAAACGTGCATACCGAAATGATATAGCCACATAGCACATAAATATAAGAAAAACCACATAGCACATGAATATATGATAACATGCATAAGATAAGTAAATACAGTAAGTAAAGCACTCCATGTAAAATGCGCAAGTACGTGATGCATGCTCAATCAACGTGTCACACGCAACAAAGTCATGTCACACAGAATGCAGATATCTATACCGTGCAATGCATGAACCCGGGTCCTACTGAGTGGCTGCAGGTCGTACACCCCACAGTCACCATACTGAGTGTGCGTGGCCGCGCCACTGCACACCATCCTGAGTGTCGTGGCCCCGTCACTGTACACCATCCTGAGTGCCCGTGACCCGTACGTCACGACCCGCCATTATGCAATGCACGTGCCATGAATGCAAAAACACAATCGCCTGAGGCCCCTGGCCCATCCTCGCCATCCTCCGGCACTCAATATTTGGCTTTGTGAAATTTTTGAATATTGAAAGTTGTTATTTATCGCCGCCCTTATTTTTCCTTAGCTTGTATTAGTTTACTAGAATTTTCTACTAATTTCCCCTATGTTTCCCTTACTTAATTCTATTTATTACTATTAATTTTTAATTACTTAAATTTACCAACTTCAGAAATTAAGTGAAAATAATTTAATTTTAATCTTTTATATTTTCTAGAATTTATTTGAATTCTTATTGGTATTTAATTATATTTTCCTGGCCTGATTCGCCACGCCCGATACATTTTTTTGGAGTGTTAATGGGCCGCCTTCGGTCCGACCCGCTGCCAGCCGACCCGGTCCGTTGGCCGGCCTGTTCTCTGCTTTAATTTAATTATTATTTATTTATTTAATTGGATGTTCCACTAGTGGCAACGCGCGCTGTGATTTGTTTTTCGATCCCAACCCCCATTTCTCCTATTTCCAGTCTATAGGAACCTATTCTAAGTCCAAAACACAACTTCTTAAAGGCTCCTAATGTAAAAGTTCCCCTTTTTTCCCTATTTTTTAAGGATATTTTTTTTCGATTCAATCATACCACCAATTTCACACACACATACACGCACATAGCAGTCATAAACAATATATCTCATGCTTTCCAACATATACAAAATTTACAACTTAAACAATAACATCAACGAAACAAAATTTACAACTTAAACAAGTAAAACAACGAAACACATTAGTATACATCAAAGCATGCATGAATCATACCCGTTTGAGGGGGAAAGGGCACCTACCTTTTTGACGAATTAACTTCCTACACGGAATCTCTTCTTCCTAACCCCGCTGACCTCTATGCTTCGTGTTGGGCAATCCTTCCTTTCTTCCTAAAGGCCTCAGATGATTGCTTTGGAAAGAACCAAAACTTAACTTCCACACTTAATCCGGAAGTTGACAAACAACTGTTAAAACTTTAACACATACTTTCATTTTGTCGTTATATCTTTGTTTACCATTATTTTAACCGTTTCAATCCCAAATCTCCTACGTATAAGTATACTCACGTATATGCCCGCGAAAACATGTACAAATCCATTTCTTCGGCATACATGATTCCATTTTTATTTTCATATGACAAGTCTATTTGTTTCCAATCATGAGATAATAACATAAAATAAGAAAAATAACTAAACTTTCAATTGATATCAAACTGATGAAGCCGAAAATTAGCAGCAAGACAATTCCAAGAAAACGAAATTACACTTTTTTTTAATCATCAAAATCAACTTGGCTAATCCTAATTAACCCTGATGCAATCAGTTGGCAAGAAGGAAGCTTCGAACTCTCAAGATCATACTCTATAAGAAAATTATCTGAAAAAGATTTCCAAATTTATTTTTGCAAAATAAAAGGCCACTGTCCATTTGGACAATCACCGACGAAACATTAGAAACCAAAATAAAAGTAATATAGCCTTTGCTTAAATCATGTATGCATTTTCAATGCAATTCACCCACGAAAGTGATGTAATGGAGGCTATTCAAATTGTTATCCACCACATATATATTTTACGCAATTTTCGCGCAAACCACTTTTAGCACTTTCGATTCTTCAAACATATGAATATATATATTTCAGAGTAGTAATCATTTCGCAACAAACTGTTCAAGAATGAGGGGATATGAGGTTGAGTGTTGAATTCTGTTGGTATATACTCCTTTTTTTTGTTATTAATGAAATCTGGATGCATACAATAACACTACATCACAAGATGTGAGATTAGGTATGATTTCTAACCCGCGGCCAACATGGCCTTTAACACCAAGATCATACAATTTTCTTATACATATACACATAATCGGTATATAATTACAACAATTACATATTTAAATACAATAATCTATGCAAATCACAAATACGTATACGTGATCCATGATTCGGTACGAAAAGATAGATACATACCTCACAAATTCATAATAAGTATAAAAGAGATACTAACTTCGATTACTATAATATACCGTGTATCGCAACTTAAGGTTGAATTGGAGCAAAACTCCTTTCTTTTTTCCTCCATATCACCCTCGGCTGCTGGGGTTGCTGGGGAGGGTTTGAAAAATCAAATTTGTCTTTTTTTCTCTGGTGTAGGCGACAACTGAAGGGTCCTTGCAACAAAAATCCTTCTTTGTTGCTAACGGTGGCCGAAAGTGAAGGTAAAGTTTTGAGCTTTCATTATATTTTTTTTGGTTTGTTTGTTGCTTGCTGCAGAAAAGGGCGGCTGGGTAATACTTGAAGGATGGTAGGGTTGGGTAGATTAGGGTAATTAAATAGGAATTTAGAGATAAGTAAGATATATATAAAAGGTATATTCCCAGTTGGTTAGGATTTAGGTTCCATAAATCAAATCTAAATCAAATATCAATTCCGTAGTTAGTGTAGTATTTAGATAACATGTAGAGGATATCATATTTTCCAAATCCTATTTAGTTTAGGATTTATGTCCTTTTTTAATTATTTTTTTTCCCTTAAGGGGCACGGGCATAACAGTAACCCCATCAACCCTGTAGTAAGGTGGTTTTGTGTTGTGTGATTAGTATGAACCGAGGAAGGTGTTCCTCGAAGACTGGGGTAGGTTGTTGATAACCGAACCAGTATAAAATTCTTGGTGTCATTTACTTTCAGCACTTACTTTCTGTTTCAGCACTGTTTATCCTTTTGATCACGCTCGTAAAAATAGTAAACAGATTTCAAAAATCACGAAACTTTCAGGAAACATACCACACGTTTTAAGGTTCTTTTAGTGTAAGTTTCAACCCTTTTGGACAAGTAAAGTCATTCAGACATCTAAAATTCTTAGACTAGTGAAGTCTGATTTTCAGGCTTGCAAAGGTTGAGACTTTGATTGTATTTGACTAACTTCCCAAAAGAAATTTTCAAAACTGTTTAAACCCGTTTAAATACAACTTATAAGGGTTAGGTCTTTTAAATTTTCATAGCATTTGGAGTTACGTACAAATAGGAATTAAGTTTTGAAATCAGTCTACCGTTCTGGAAGATTCGCATAATCTGACCTCCAACAAATTTTGAAGGGGTTAGAGGTTGAATTAAATCTGAAAGTTTTAGGAGACACTCATAAAATCTGAGGCTAAGTTCTCTAAAAATTTCAGAATTTTTTGAAGACCTGCAACCTAGTTTTAAAAACATTTTAATACTGGTCCTGAAAACAGAAACTGTTTTCAGAAGTTGGGTTTTGGTTTAACACTTTTTTAAAAAACCACATTTTCCGTACCCACTATTCAACCCACACCCCCCTTCTAGTGGTTCCTTGCAGATCCTACAAGAAGTTGTGTGAAATCTGGAGTGAAAACTAGCAGAAAATAGAAAGCTATAAAGAAGAGAAGAACACCAAGCATTTATCCTGGTTCGGTCAATGTGACCTACTCTAGTCCCAAGGAACACCTTTCCTTGGATTTCAATATGGTATAAACCAATTACAACAAGAACCAATCTTGATCTTTTGGTTAAACACCAACCCTATTCAAGACTTGAATGTACACCTCTATGCAACTCTTTGTTGCAACACCTCTATCACCTATTGATGTAGCCTTATACATTTGGCTAATCAATCTTACAAATGAGACACAAGAGGCTTGCAGCTCTGCAACAAATATCACAACTACACCTTGGCTAGAAGAATGAAACAAGAATTAAGAGAAGAAGAAGATAGCAAGACATATCAAATTTTGCTTTCAAGTGTGTGTTCTACTCCATCACCTTTGCCTCATGTTTATAGTGTGAAATGGCTCTTGAAGATAAGAACTCTTATGTGTCACCATCTTCATCATCAATGCTTAGGGTCTTCACTCCATTGGTTGGCAACATAACACCTTGTACACTTGGCAAAACGAAACAATATAATTGGTCCACCTTGGAATCACATTTGGCCGAAATTTTTGTCTTCAAATGACTTGGAAAATGTGAAGATAATATTGTAGGATAAGATGGCATAGTCCTCCACTATCTCCTCAACTTCAAAGGGGGGAGAAAAGCATGATTTAAGGGAGAGAGATTGACTTAAGGGGGGAGCGCGACTTAAGGGGAGTCTTGAAATTCAAATTTTAAAGATACAAGTTATGAATGCATGATTGTAAGTGGAGCGATGATGACACATTTAATCATCAGTAGAGGTTATTTTGAAAATCATCAAAAGGGGAGATTATTGAGAAATTGGGGTTTGAATTATTTCAAAATGCATGATTTAAATGTTATCTGATTTCAAAATGTACGATTTAAGTGTTACATGACATGCATATATGATTTTTTTTTTATTTTTTTATTTTATGAAACAATTATTTTATTACAATAAAGCCTCACTTATGGCGGAGGAAAACCATATTACATAAATTCAGCGTAGATATATAAATGAAATAAAAGAAACTAATAAATACAGATCTCCAGTCATATATGATATGCCGCATTAAAACCTTGCTAGGAAAAAACCACCCTTGTGGATAAAACCCTAGCAAAGGAAAAAGCGTACATATTTATATGACTATCATCGAAATGCATAGATTCGCAAACTGAGTACAAAGCTTGAGATTCAGCGAGGCGAGCAAAATTGTGACCCCAGTAGTGCCACCTCCAGTAGTCGCTTCATGTAAAAAACCAGATATGGGTATGCCAATTCTCATTAAAGCTGCCCAGAAGGTAGAAACATCCGCCACCCGGGTTGAAACCGAGACATGAAAAAGGAAGAGTCAAACAGTCGTTATGATATTGGAGGAAAAAGAATGAAAGACTGGCCATTAAAGAAATAGACATACCAAGCCTGCCTGCATTCCTTAGAAAACAGGCAGGATATGTCAGATAACACCATTCTTCGCCATAGACACGGCTGGGTGGTAGCCAACAAAGATTGCAGCGCAAACTCATGAGCCTCAAGGGAAAACTCATGGCGTAAAATGAATATCCGGCCAGATTGAAGCTCCATAGCCAAGCAAACACCCATTTTTGTAGCCACACAAAAGCACATGCAGCAGCAAAATCAAAGTATGCATCACATATATCAAGCCAAAGCAACCATCAAATATATCGAGAATTTGTAGAGCTCACCAAGGCTGCCTGCACCTAGGTGAGCACAGGCAAGCAACAATACACCCGTGCCAATCAAATTGAATTTGCATGTTATCACTGTCCTCCACATGTATCAAAATGACTCGAGCGTCATCCGCAGATGTAGACCATGGACAGGGGAAAACAATATGTGTGTAAGCCATTCGAATGAATAGAATAAAGAAATAAATACGAAAAGACCACATATCCTGCCTGCCTGTACTCTTACGAGTACAGGCAGAAAAAATGTAAGTGTGCCAATCCATTTGGAAGACATTATGTGGATCTTCAACGCAGAGTCACTGAGGTGAGGTCCAATGAGACTGTAGCCCGAACCATTGATGGGAGGTTGGAAGATGTGAAGAAGGAAGTGCGCGGTGATAGCATGGCATGTTGAGCTAAATAGTGGGCTGGCATATTGGCTTCTCTAAATACGTGCAGAATTTCTAGATTATGGCGAGTGATCAGTAGCTGTAACAGTGTAAGATGGAAGTTTCCAAACACAGGTTGTTGTTGACATAGACGTTGTAGTAGCTGCGCACAATCTGTCTCTATAATCAGTGATCTATATAATGGCAGGAAATATAGCAATCCAAACAAGCCGTCTGAATTTCAGCTTGCAATGGAGGACAAGGAGGAAGGCGGAATGCAACGGCTCGGACACATGTACCACAAGAGTTGCGTAAAATACAACCCCCTGCAGCGCTACTGCGCCCCACCGCGGCATCAACATTGAGCTTAAATCGACCCGAAGGAGGGGTAAGCCATTTAATCACTTGTAGGCGCTGGGCGCGAATCCTTGGAAGCCATGATAGGGAAGGCGCATTGGTGGCTGCAAGTTTTGTGCCTTGTATTGTATGAACCCACATATGGATATCCGATTGAGTTGTATAACGAAGAGCAGAGAGAGAATAGTATGTTTGATCACCATACACCATATTTGCATAACAACGCCATATATTATGTATGAAAATGCCAGGGACAACAATTTTTAGCACCCCCCCAATGGAGGACGTTGATGACCTGTACCACCATGCCAATAAATATTGTCGAAGGGGATAAATTTATAGGGGGGATACCTTGTAATTCCGCTGCGAAGAATCTCCACAAGGGCTGTATGGTGGAGCAATATAAAAAGACATGATCAACTGAGGAGGATTGACGCCGGCAAAACGGGCATTGTGTAGGTCGCGCTGTCAAGTAGCGGCCTATATAGTCTTCAAATGGTAATGCCGCATGAAACAAACGCCAGAGTATAAGTCGGATGGCTGGCGAATGATATTTAAACCAAATAAATTTAGCTGTGTGTAGTGTAGGTCTAGCTGAACGACATATATTGTACGCCGATTTTAAAGTAAACTCCCCTGAGGCAGATGGATTCCACATGAGAAATCGGTCCATCCCTGCTGTATGCGCAGCACAAATATGATTAATGCGGCAAATAAGCTTCCAAATTGGCGAATCCGGTAAACGTGGCCGAAAATCACCTCTGCGTCCATATTTTGCCTGCATATATCGACTCCATAATGTATCTTGCTTATGATAGAGCCACCATATCCTGCAATGATAAGCCTGCTGTAAGCTATGAAGATCCCGCAGTCCCAAGCCACCCTCTTCAGTGGGCAATGTAATATTTGACCATGCAACCCAGTGGTGTCTCTGCCCCCAATAAAAATTAGCCATTTTCCTATTTATCACCCGAATGACTGATTTTGGAAGACCCCCTGCTGCCATGATATGGATAGGTAGCGCTGACATCACCGAGCGCAATAAAACTAATCTGCCCGCAGCAGATAATAGCCTAGAATGCCATCCTTGTAGTCTCTCATCAAAGTGCTGTAAAAGAGTAGTACAATAGCGAGTACGATTGATAACCTTGTGAAGATAAGAACCCAAATAACGGAAAGGCAGTGATGAAAGCCTCATCCCAAGTATTTCCTGTAAAGCGCGAACGCGACTCACCGAAAGGCGATCCGATGGAATAAAAATACTCTTCTGAAAATTGACCTTTTGCCCAGATGCAGTTTCATAATCCGTTAAGAACTTTTTAAATCTACGAATGTTACGTTGTGTGCCTTGTAGAAAAACAAGAAGATCGTCGGCATACGCTAAATGAGATATGGAAAAAGGGATCCGACCAAGACGAAATGACTGGATATGTCCCGCTGTCACTAACGAGGATAAGCCACGGCTGAACCCCTCAGAAGCCAAAATAAAAAGCAATGGAGATAAAGGGTCTCCCTGCTTCACCCCTCGATGTGGGAGAAACTTTGGAGATGGTTCCCCATTAATCAAAACTGATAAAGTAGTGGCGCTGAGATGATTAAGGATTAATCTGGTGAAGAAACCTGAAAAGCCAATCTCAATAAAGATGTTCCAGATAATTCCAACTGACTCGGTCAAAAGCTTTCATCATATCCAATTTCAAGCATACATGTGAAGGGCCATTATCCAACATATGAACCATTTTTCTTGCTAACAAACTTGTGTTGAGATATCATGGCCTGGGAGAAAACCTGTTTGTTCCGGCGAAATCAACTTGGGGAGAAGCAGACCCAGTCGCGTCGCAATAATACGGGTACACACCTCACTTATGAAATTCGTCAAACAGATTGGACGGAAATCACCGAAAGAACGTGGTGAGGAGGTTTTGGGTATCAAAGTAATAACTGCACTTGCCATCATTGATGGCTGCGGAATACCCAAGAAAAATTCTTGCACTGCTTTTTCAACATCAGAATGTATAACCGACCAACATGAACGATAAAACATACCGTGAAAGCCATCTGGGCCAGCAGCACTATGAGGATCCAGATGCCATACCGCATCTTTAATTTCGGACGCAGTGGGCAACGCAGTTAGTCGTGTATTGTCCTCTTCGGTGACCAGTCGAGGAATGGAAGATAATATAGCTGCATAATTCTGCGTAGGAACTGGAGCAAACAAGTCAGTGTAGAAAGCTACCGCCGCTGCTTTAATGTCTGATGGCTCCGTTAGCAACTGTCCATCTGGAGCCTGTATTTGTTGAATACGTAGTTGTGTCCGCTTTCCCTTGACAATAGAATGAAAATATTGCGTATTCGCATCACCTTCCTGAAGCCATTTTACTCGTGCTTTCTGTTTCCAGAAATGTAACTCCGCATTAGACGCTTGTAAATATTCGGCCTTACACTTATGATATGCGGCTCGAGTGTCCTCTGTTGGCTGAGCATCCAAGTCAGCTTCAGCATGATTTAATTGAGTCTCCGCATATTTAAGATTACTAAAAATATTGCCGAAAACGTCCTTATTCCATCGCTGCAGATCTTTTTTGAATGAGCAGAGCTTGCTGTAGAAACCATACATACCACCCGTAGTTGGATAAGAAAGCCACACTTGTGTCATGTAATTATTAAAGTCTGAATGATGCAGCCATGCATCTAAGAATCTGAATGTGCGGCGGCTAGACCCCTCTTGGCGACGACAAATGAGTAGTAATGGCATATGATCAGAAGCCACTCTTGGAAGATGAGACAATTGAAGCGTTGGAAAAGTATCTTGGAATGTAGAATTAATAAAGAGCCAGTCCAATCTGCGAGATATGCGACCAAGACCCCTTCCATCTGCCCAAGTGAATCTGGAACCCTGATGAGGAGGAGCCATCAAAGAGCAATATTCAACACAGTCATTGAAATCTTGTAATGTGACTAGCGAGGGAACCGAACGACCACGATGGTCTTCTAACGTGCGAAATGTGTTAAAATCACCACCAACTAGCCAAGGTAACTGACACGAATCAGCGAAGTCACGCAGAGCTCGCCAAAGAGGGTGGCGCAGAACAGACGTTGTGGTAGCATATACCACCGAAAATATAAATGTCAACTGCAGTGAAATGGATTGAAGAGTAAAATGCACCACCTGACCCTGATCCTGAGTATCAAGTAATGTAAACTCAGTATCCCGCCAAAAAAACCAAATACTATGCGAGTGAGAAGCGTAAGAAAGTGTAAAACCAAGCTGCAACATGAAACGACCAATGTTTGAAGGTGTGTGTTTAGGTTCTAATAAAGCTAATAAATGCAACCGATGCTCTGTAATCAAACGTTTTAACCTAGGCAGTGAGGCACGGACATGCATATATGATAAATATGCTACATATAAGCTATATATATCATTGTTGGACTAACGTGCCATAAAGCATTAAGACTTAAATCATATGGCAAATATTTGTAGTATTTACACTATTTTCAGGTGCCATGTTAAATGAACTAAACTAGTTTATTAAATGACATGCTTAAGGAGATATACTTGAAAATGCCTATTTGTCAACAAATCTCAAATGGAAAGTTCTTCTCCACACATCATGGATATATATACATGGCATATATATATTTTTAAGATGACAAGCTATGTTCTTCTATCTCGGCATTTCATCGAAACATCATCAATGTACATCAACGTCAAGCAACCATAACATATCATCTTTTTGAGTATATACATATCCAAGATATTCCAAGTCATATATTCCATGTCATCAAGCTTCTAAAAATATACCGACATGTCAAAAGTTTGTAAACCGAACGCCACATCAAATGACTATCGAATCGTCACCGACATGTCATATACTTACCATACAAAGATAGCCAGCCAATATACACTCCAAACACATAAAAATTTCGTGCAACACATGGCAAATACAACACCAAAGTCATTCCATAATTACATATATCAATTGTCTATCATTTTCCTTGATTTCATGAAATTCAAACTCAAAATGATACACCATATGGCCAAAATTATTTTTCACCTTTTGGAGACGAGATCATACATTTTTTTATGTATATTATATGGTGTATGACACATTTTACATGTGTAAAGGGTTTGTGATAAATTGGAGAAAAATTACGTAATCGACAGAAGTTGAAAATTTACTTTTCTACATCATCTAAGGGGATGTTTTTTCACTTGTGTGACATGTATCTGGACATATCTTACACATCCAAAATATATCTTGGAGCATTCTAGAAGACAAAGTTAAATGGTGATTGAAATCTAACATGTTCATGAAGATATATTATTACTTATTCAAAATTCAAAGTTATTTTTAAGCACATTTGAGCTGAGGTGGGGCGGGCTGATTGAGCATAGGTGGAGATCATCTTGTACTATGATTGGTGGAGAATTATCCACAAAAGAATGCAAGTATTGATGGAGATCAAGACACACAAGGAAAGATTTCAAAATTCAAAAGAGGTGCTGAAGTTTTAAGCATGTGTATGGCGTTTTTCGCAAGACTTCAACGCTCAAGATCATTCCAAAAATAAGGAGCTATCCCACTTATGATTTATTGGCAATCAAGACATTTGAAATTCAAATTGTTTTCAGATTTTTCTTGGTAATGTCCATGTCATATATTATGTGCCAAGATGGATAAATGAAGACCCAATCATAAAGTGACAACAAGGCGAAGACACATCACTTGTCCAATCATATTTAGCCAAGTAAGCAAAAGTATGTCACAAAGATATGCAAGGTATCTTCCAAGGGCATTCAAGACATTCTTCAAGAGGGATTTCAGCTAAGGGGGCGTGCCATGCATTACAGAAGGGAGCAAGAAGATCAAACACAATTCAAGACTCATTTTCTACATTCTATCACGTGCGTAGCTAGATTTCTCTTCATCTCTTATCTTCTTCTCTTGCACAAAGCCTTAAGCCTATAAAACATACATTCCATAATATGTATAGTCTTCATATATGCCACACATACACGTTTCATTCTTATAAAAGGTTGATCAAGGTATGATGAAACCTTCATTATTGCAGTGGTGGTGATTTTGTTGGTTGTTGTAGTTATGCATTGTAAAAGGGTCAAACATTAAAGGAGTTGGTGCATAACTCCAGCCACCCATGTTTAAAGGTGTTTTTGTTGATTAGTGAATACCAAGGAAAGTGTCTTCAAAGGCTAGAGTAGATCACATTGACCATACCAGTATAAAAATCTTGGTGTTCTTGCTTTCAGCACTTTTACCTTCAGTTTCTATTTTTGTGACGTTTTCAACGCAACTGAAAAAATCGAAAAAGATTTCCAAAAATCATAAAATTTTGCAGAGACATAGATAAAGATCTTAGGTCTAATTTAAGACATGTTTCATTGAATTTGTGTAAGTATATGTCATATAAACGTTCAAAGGTCTGAGACTGGTGCAATCTGATTTTAAGATTGACAAAGGTTGAGAACATCAACTTGGTTGATATACTTTCCAAAGGAAGTCTGCAAAATGGTTTCAACCCATTAAACTAGACATCTTAAGGGACATGTCATCAAAGTTTTAGATCATTTTGAGTTGTCATTAATTAGGAATTAATTTTTACTATAAAGGAAAGTTTTTCATAGATTGATAGAGTCCAATCAAAAACATATGTTCAAGGCCTTACAGTTTGGTTTTAATCTGAAATGTTTTGTGACATATAGATAACATCTTAAAGGACATTGTCTCAAAATTTCACGAATTTGGAGGTCCAGAACCTAATCATTGATTTAATAAAAAAACATGATCTGAAAACAGAATCTATTTTCAGAAGTGAGTAATTGGTCAGTAAATATTAAAACCAGTTTTTCCGCACTTACTATTCAACCCCCCTTCTAGTGGTGATATACAAGTCCGACAATATCATCTATATAAACTATTAGAACAGTTGGCTCCCCCTTAGGTGAAATTCTAGTGAATAGTGTATGGTCATTATGGCTTTGGTTAACTTTCAGATCTGTCACAGTTTTAGTGAAGGTTTTAAAACATGCCCACGGTGATTGTTTTAGCCATATAGTGACTTTCTTAATTTACAGATCTTATCTTTATTGGTTTCATTATTGAATCCTGGTGGTATACACATATAAACTTCCTCAGCCAAGTCTTCGTTTAGGGATGTGTTTTTTGTAGAGAAAAAGGGGTTTGAGTGATTTTCAAATACATGATTTAAATGTGCTTAAAAATGTGCATGATATATTGCATATTGCTTACCTTATATAATTCATATATTATGTTACGTACTAACGAGCCATGAAGTTTAAAGCTTACATCAAATGGCAAACATTTGTTGTGTTTATACTATTTTTAGGTGCCACCATTAATGAACTAAACTAGTTCATTAAGTGAAGTACTTAGTTAATTAAACTAAGTAGTTCATTAAAGGAGGGCAACATATATATATATATATATATATATATATATATATGCATAAATGGCGTGTATACTTGGTGAGAGGAGGAGGAGGAGACTTTCCTTTCTTAATCTTGTTGCCTTTGTGCCTTATCCAATGTACTACCGACACGTTGTATATTTTACGTACGTACGTTAATGTCACACCACCATACTTAACTCATATTTATGAGTATATTCAGGCCTTATATCACTGATATAAGTCATGGTGATGACAAATCAAATACGACACGTTAAAAAGTTCTAAACCGAAAATTGTCGTATCGGGTGAATGCCGAAACTTCGCCAACGTGTGACGTACTTGCCATAAATAGATGGCCAGCCCCTACACTTCAAAATTAGCCATAAATTTCGTGGATTACATGGTATGTGCAGCCATAAAATCATTCCATGTTGACTTACACAAATCACCCCACATTAAGGCCAAATTGTGGAGATTCCAATTTCAATTTTGTCACATGTCTAGGCGTCACTTTAATCAGACTTATGAGCTGAATATTAAAGTTTAATTTATGTATATTATGTGTAACATAATATATATAACATGTGGAAAAATTTGGAATTTAATTAGAGAAAAATCGGGTAATCGATAAACATCGAAAATTCGGTTTTATACGTACACGACACATGGAACGTTTTTGGCACATCATACAACATGTATCTCGACACTTTTTACATATTTCATACATCTCAAAGTGTTCTAGAAAATTCAATTAAGGACTGATTGGAATATACCATATGTGTATAATTATTGTGCGCTATTTTACAAATTTTGGAAAAATAAATTCAGCACATGTATATGCCATATCACACGCCACTTCAGCCATGATGGAGCTTAGGTGGAGCTTATTTGACACTTTTTATCATTTTAATTTGTGGAAATAAGCCAAACATGATGGGTGACTTTGAAGGGGGCAACACACAAGGAAAGATTTCAAAAATGCAACACATGCTGAAAATTTTCAGCACATGTGAATAGTGGCCGAAAATTGCATCTTAATTGTGATATATTTGGCTCTTCATTTTCAAGGGATTGATATAATACTACTATGGCAATATTTTGAATATGTCTAGAATATTGCACATGCTGAAAATTTCAGCATGTGAAGGAATGAGTTGGCCGATTTTATGGTCATGAATGAGACCAATTTGTTATCGAAATTATGTGGGATTGATTGTGAGAAAATTGACAATGTTTTTATGATTATTTTGGCACATGTTTTAAGTTTTATTCTCAGGTTTATACAGTCATCAAATGATGACAAGTTTCATCCAATCAATGAGTGCCAAGTAAGCAAAGGCTTAATGATCATCCAATGAGGAGTTGCCAAGTAAGCAAGTGCATTTACAATGATGAAGATATTCTTCCAAGGACTTAAAAGATAATTTCCAAAGGGAAGAAAAGGCTAAAGGGGGCGCCACATCTTGATAAAAAGAGAGAAGAATAGCAACAAGACAAGTCTCACAAGTGCAAAAAGCGAAAAACGTTTCTAGACTTTCTTCTTCTACCTTTATTTCTTTCTTTTCTCTAAAAGCCTATTGTATTCATATTCATACATCTTGAATAGGCTTATCTTAGACCACCACACATTCTTTATCTTTGTAAAAGATTGATCAAGGTATGATCAATCTTCAATCGTACAAGGTGGTGGTGTTCGTGATAATTGTATTCACGTACAAGGTTTGTAAAGGGTTGGAGTTGGTGTGTAACTCCATCAACCCTGTGGTAAGGTGTTTTTGAGTTGTGTGATTAGTGTGAACCGAGGAAGGTGTTCCTCAAAGACTGGAGTAGGTTGTTTATAACCGAACCAGTATAAAATTCTTTGTGTCATTTACTTTCAGCACTGATTTTCTGTTTCAGCACTGTTTACTGTTTTTAATCACGTCCGTAAAAATAGTAAACGAATTTCAAAAATCACGAAACTTTCATAAAACATAGACACACGTTTCAAGGTTCTTTTGGCGCAAGTTTCAATCCTTTTGGACAAGTATAAGTCATTCAAACGTCCAAAGTTCTGAGACTAGTGCAGTCTGATTTTCAGGTTTGCAAACATTGAGATTTTGATCGTATTTGACTAACTTCCTAAAAGCATTTTTCAAAAACGTTTCAAACCATTTAAATAAAACTTATAAGGGGTTAGTCTTTAAATTTTCAGAGCATTTGGAGTTGTGTACAAATAGGAATTAATTTTTCAAATCAGTGTATCGTTTCTGGCAGATTTGCGCAATCTGACCACAAATGAATTTTCAAGGGGTTAGAGGTTAAATTTAAATCCAAAATTTTTAGGAGACACTCATAACTTCTGAGGCTAAGTTCTCTCAAAATTTCAGAATTTTCAAAGACCTGCAACCTAGTTTTAAAAACGTTTTAAAAGTGTTTCTCAAAACAGAAACTGTTTTCAGAAGTTGGGTTTTTGGTTCAAACTAATTTTAAAAACCACATTTTCCGCACCCACTATTCAACCCCCCTTCTAGTGGTGCCTTGCAGATTCTACAATTGGTATCAGAGAGCAGGAACACTCACAACTAAAGGATCCAACGATCTACGTGAGATGGCATCCACTAGCTATAACACCGTGCAAGAAGAAATGTCAACCATAAGGCCTCCTCTCTTTGATGGTGAGTCTTTCGTTCAATGGAAGGTAAGAATGAAACTTTTCTTTATGGCAATAGATATTGATCTTTGGTCGATTATAGAAGATGGTCCTTTTGTTCCATCTAAGTTATCCACCGCAGACGGAGTTGTTAGATTATAAAATGTTTTGATGATATAAAAAGATGTTTGAAAAGGGCTAAAATGGGATTTCACATTTTGAGTTTGAAGCAAAATACATTGCGAGACATAAATCTCTCATGGATCGGTTGAAGTATACATCAGCCCCTCAGGAGGCACATGGATCGATCTATGTGAAGCTTGGTAAATGTTTGAGCTCTCAAATCCACGTCAATCTCTTAGCCAAGGGACGTGGATCGATCGACGTATATCTGAGAGACATCGATCTCTCAGACAAGCATACGTCGATCGATTGATGTACAACTGAGAGACGTCGACCTCTCAGCTAAAGGTATGTCGATCGATCGACATACATCTGAGAGACGTCGATCTCTCAGCTAAAGGTACGTCGATCGATCGACGTACATCTGAGAGACGTCGATCTCTCAGCCTGGCAGACGTCGATCGATCGACGTCATTCTGAGAGACATCGATCTCTCAGCCAAGCAGACGTCGATAGATCGACGTTATTCTGAGAGATGTCGATCTCTCAGCTCTGGCACGTAGATTGATCGACGTCTCCAGAAGTCAAAAATTTTTAAACGTTGGAACAAAATCCAAGGGAGATCTATGATATTTTCTCTCTCCAATCTTGCTCAAATTTCTTGTGGACTTTAACCCAACATACTAGATGCTTCCTTGACTATTGTATACATGTCTAAGATTCTCTAGGGTGGCTATTCAAGATCAAATCACTCCATAGGATGGCTAAAGACTATTTGGACATTATCTTGACATTTTTGAAGATGAAGACTTGGTGGAGAGCCTCAAAAATGTGGTGAACTTCATCTATAAATAGAGGAGGCTTGGATGAGGCAAACACACACTTTCAACATCATCTAGCTTCATCTTTCATTGTTGTATAGTTCTCTCATACTTGTAAATTTGCTTAAAGCTTGTTTAGCTTATCTTTGCTCTTCATTGTTGTATATTGAGAGAAAGAGAGTCAAGAACAAGAAGAACCATAAATATTTGATCTCTTGCTTGTGCTTAGACTTGTGAGAAAGTGTGAACCTTACTATATTTCTTCAACCCACTGTGAGAAGCTCTTGAGGGAACTTTTGTTGAAGTTGTGAGGAAGCAAGAAGTTGTTCTTTCTAAGAGCTGTAGTTGTTGTAGTCGCACAAGTGTATTTTGTGCAAGAAGTTGCTGTTGTTGTTGCTTACACTAAAGTGTTAGTGTAAGTGTTGCTGTGGTTGTTCTTATTGTTCATAATAAGAAGAGTAGTTGTTGAAAATCCACTTTGGAAACAAAGTGGTAGTGGAGTAGAATCATTTACGATTCGAACCACTCTATATCTGTGTACTCATTCATTATTTCTCATCTCCCATTCTTGCTCTGATTTTGAATATCTTTTTGAGTTGAGTCAAACGAGAAAATTCCGCAAAAGAGCCAAACACTCTATTCACCCCCCTCTAGAGTGTATTTCGGACCTAACAATTGGTATCAGAGCCTAACCTTGATTGCTTGGCCTATCTTTGCAAGTAGAAAGTTAAAGATCATGGCAATGACAACCTCAACTTCAACCTCTTCATCTCACACTTCATCTCCTAAGCCTACTGCACTATTTTCCGGATCAAACACTAAAGCACCTATGTTTGATGCCCAAAATTATTCTTTGTGGAAATTTCGAATGATCAATCACTTGAAAGGCTGTGGATTTGATATATGGAGAGCCGTTGTCAAAGGAATTGAAGTTCCTATGATTACCAACTCAAAAGGAGAATCAATATTCAAAGATGAGGATGACTACACCGAAGAAGAAAAGATAAGATTTGCCATTAATGGCAAAGCATTTGATATTCTCTCAAGTGCTCTCACCACCACCGAGCTTATAAGACTTCAAGGTCATGAAACTGCCCATGAGGCATGTAAAAGGCTTGAAATGATACATGAAGGAACTGAGCAAGTAAGAATGGCCAAACGACTCATGCTCATGAAAGAATATGAGATGTTCAGAATGAAAAGCGGTGAGAAGATTGAGGAGACAATCGATTGATTCACACGAATAGTGAATCAACTCTCCATGGTGGACAAGAAAATCTCAAATGAAGACCTTGTCTCAAAACTCCTCAACTCTTTCCCAAGAAAATGGACACCCAAAGTCACCGCCATCACCGAATCAAAGAATCTCAAGACTCTTACCCTTGATGAGCTATCCGGTAATCTTCTTACTCATGAAATTCTTATTGATGAACAAAATAGGATGAACCCTATCAAGCCCACACAAACATCACACAAAGGATTGGTGGTAGAGTCCGATGAATCGGATGAGGAAGTTGCCCTTCTAGTAAGAAAATTTAGAAGAATGGCAACTAGAAACAAAGCTCAAGCAAGAAAGTGTTTCAAAAGACCATCTAAATAAAAGGAAGCAAGTGAAAAATGCTATATATGTGGTCGACCCGGTCATTTCATTGCCGATTGCCACGTAAAAGAGCCACAAAAGCAAGAGAAGAAGGTCTTTCCTCAAAAGAAGAAAGCCCTCAATGCGGAGGTAACCACGTGGGATGATCTCCTTTCGGAATCGGAGGGAGAAGAGAGTGAAGATCAAGGTGTTGGACTTGTTGCAATAGTTGACAATCCAAAGATTCAACATACTTGTCTCATGGCAATAGAAGACGATCTTGAGGTAAATTCTAATCCTTCAAATTTGCATGATGAATTAGGAGATTTGCAAGATGACTTTGAAAAATTGAATTTAAAATATAAGCATTTGAAGAAAGAGTTCAAGAAATGCATCCTAGAAAATAAGAACTTGCATAACAAGAATATTTTGATGTTTCAAGAGCATGACATCATACTCACCATGCATAAAACCGTAGCTCGTGAAAATGTAGAAATTAGAAAAGAATGTGAGAAACTAAAGTTAGACTTACAAAGACTAACAAACGGTAAAAACAATTTAAACATACTACTTGGAAATCAAAGAATTAGAAATGATAAATCCGGTTTAGGATTTAATTCATCACTTTTGTCTATTAAACCCAAGGCCTTAAAGAAAAAGGCAAATAATAGAAAAGCATAACAAAATTCATCACCTTCAAAACCAAAGCATGTACCCACTTGTTTTCATTGCAACAAACTAGGACATGTGAAGAAAGCATGTAGAGCTAGATTTGGAAGCACATATGTTTGGAAGCCTAAGGGTCGACAAACTAACCCTAAAGGACCCAACCATCAAAGGGTACCAATGCATACATCTTTTGGTTTTGTAGGCTCTCAAGATAAATGGAGTAGCCAAAGAAGAAGGAACCAAATGTCTTATGGACAGCAAATGTTCAACACAAATGACCGGAGACAAAACGTTGTTCACCAAGCTCAAGCTCCAAGATGGTGAAACGGTGCATTTTGGCAATGGGAGAGCCAAAATCCTTTGACATGGATAAATGGTAACTCTTCTTTTACTATTAATAATGTATTATATGTAGAAGGGCTTAAGTATAATTTGATAAGTGTTAACCAACTATGTGATGCTAATTTTCAAATTGAATTTGTGAAAAGTAAATGTGTTGTGAAAACGAACAATAAGATTGTTTTTGAGGCTATACGTAAAAATGATGTTTACAAATTTAGCACACATGATTTGATATCACAAAATGTTTCTTGCCTTATTGCCAAAAATGATTTGACTCAACTATGGCATAGATGACTTGGACATATTAGTTTTAAAAATTTCAAAGATATTTGCAAAAATGAAAAAGTCCAAGGTCTTCCAAAATTAAATTTCGAAAACCATGGCTTATGTGACACTTGTCAAAAGGCAAAGCTTGTTAAAACAAGCTTCAAGCCCAAAAGTGAAATCTCCACCACCAAACCTCTACAATTGCTTCATATGGATTTGTATGGGGATATTGGTACGGCAAGTCTAAGTGGAAAACATTACACCTTTGTGGTTGTAGATGACTTCTCTAGGTACACTTGGGTAATGTTCTTAGCTAAAAAGAATGATGCATGCCAAGAATTTATAAAGCTTTGTAAGAGATTAGAAAATCAAAGAGAGGACACAATTAAGGAAATTAGAAGTGATAGAGGTGGTGAGTTTGATAGAGAATTTCAAGAATTTTGTGTATTCAAAGGGTATGGACACAATTTTTCAGCTCTAAGAACTCCTCAACAAAATGGTGTTGCGGAAAGGAAAAATAGAACACTTCAAGAAATGATTAGAGTCATGTTAAACGAATTTGAGCTACCCAAATATTTTTGGGCCGAAGCGGTAAATACCGCTTGTCATGTGATTAATAGAGTTTATTTGAGACCATTTCTTAAAAAGACTCCTTATGATCTTTGGAAAGGTAGAGTACCAAATATTGGTTATTTCAATGTATTTGGTTGTAAGTGCTTTATACTTAACACCAAAGATAACTTGGATAAACTTGACTTCAAAGCGGATGAAGGAATCTTTATGGGTTATGCTCAAAATAGCAAGGCATTTAGAGTATATAATAAAAGAAGCATGAAAGTTGAAGAATCAATTCATGTCAAGTTTAGTGAACTCAATGAGGATAAATCAAACATTAATGATGATAGTGATGATGAAATAATTGAAGTAAGCCATATAGAGAAATTTGAGAATCCAAAAGGTAATATTGTTATTGACCTTAGGATTGATCCCCTTGAACCTAAGGTTGAAGATGAAGAAGTAGGAGGATATACCTCAAATTTACCGAATTCATATAAGTATAGGAAAGATCACCCTAAAGAGTTGATATTAGGAGAAAATTCAATGAAAATGCATTCATTTCACAAGTTGAGCCTAAAAATATAAAGAAGGCAATAAATGATGAAGATTGGGTATTAGCTATGCAAGAAGAATTAAATCAATTTGAAAGAAGTGATGTTTGGGAATTAGTTGCTAAACCTAGTGATCATCCCATAATTGGCACTAAATGGGTATTTAGAAACAAAATGGATGATAAAGGAAACATAACTAGAAACAAAGCTAGGTTAGTAGCCCAAGGCTATAGGCAAGAGGAAGGCATAGAATATGATAAGACATTTGCCCCCGTAGCTAGGTTAGAAGCTATTAGGATGCTATTAGCATATGCATGCTATAAGGATTTCAAACTATATCAAATGGATGTGAAATCCGTATTCTTGAATGGAATAATTCAAGAAGAGGTCTATGTAGCTCAACCACCAGGGTTTGAAAATCATGATTATCCAAATCATGTTTTTAAACTCAAAAAGGCCCTTTATGGACTTAAACAAGCTCCTAGGGCTTGGTATGATAAATTAAGTAACTTCCTACTTGAGAATGAGTTTTCAAGAGGAAAAGTCGACACTACTCTTTTTATGAAAGAACAAGGAAACCATCAATTGCTTGTTCAAATTTATGTGGATGATATCATATTTGGTGCTACTAATGATTATCTTTGTGAGCATTTTGCAAAATTCATGGAAGGAGAATTTGAAATGAGCATGATGGGTGAACTCAACTACTTTCTTGGTCTACAAATCAAGCAAACTCAAGATGGAGTGTACATATCTCAAACAAAGTATACAAAGGATTTGCTCAAGAAGTACAAATTCGAGGATGGAAGAAGTGTGAGTACTCTGATGAGCACAAGTACAAAGCTTGACACATACGAAAAAGGAAAGCCGGTTGAGGTAACCAAATATAGGGGTATGATTGGTAGTTTACTCTATTTAACCGCTAGTAGGCCGGATATTTTGCATGCTGTGTGCTTATGTGCTAGATTTCAAAGTATGCCTAAGGAATCACATTTAATTGCTATTAAACGTATCTTTAGGTATTTAAAAGGAACTTTGAACTTTGGATTGTTTTATCCAAAAAATGGATGTTTTGATTTAAGAGGGTATAGTGACTCCGACTATGCCGGAAATCTTGTTGATAGGAAAAAGCACCTCCGGGACGTGTCAATTCCTTGGAGATTGTATAGTTTCTTGGTTCTCCAAGAAACAAAATAGTGTGTCACTTTCAACGGCGGAATCCAAATATGTATCGGCCGCTTCGTGTTGTGCACTACTACCTTGGATGATCAATACTTTGAACGATTTTGATGTCAAGTTTGATAAAGTTCTCATCCTATGTGACAATACCTCAGCCATAAGTATAGCGCAAAATCCAGTACATCATAGTAGGACCAAACATATAGAAGTGAGGCATCACTTCATAAGGGATTGCGTTCAAAAAGGATTGGTATGCGTTGAATTTGTCCCAACAAATGACCAACTAGCAGATATATTCACAAAATCTCTTCCCACTAAGACATTTGAGTCTATTAGAACAAGATTAGGAATGATAAACATTGTTTAGAGGGTTAAAATTGAGAATTTCAAAAACAGCATACGTCGATCGATCGACATATCAAAACGAGAGATCGACGTGACATCAATCGATCGATGTACGTCAAACTCAGATGTAGATCGATCGACGTCGTCGATTTCAGCAGCCTTAAAAACCTCAAAAACACAAAAACCTTTCTCATTTCAACTTCAACCAGCGGCTGAACCTTACATTCCCTCCGCCTCCTTCTCCAAAAGATCTTCGTCTCTTCAATTTCATCTCCAAAACAAAACTTCTTCATCTCTACACTTGATTTTCATCTTCTTCATTCATTCCTCTCCAGAAATCCCCAAATTTCAAGCCCTAATTTCTCTCAAAATGTCTTCAAGGATCAAAAATACAACCAAGAGGCCAAGATCTTCTAGGGGTGGAGGAGAATGTTCAAGCACTTCTTCTCAAGGACAAACATCTCAACCTAGAAGAAAGCAATCTATGGATGAGAGTCAAGCACAAGTGTTAGCCGCAATTAGGAGTGAGTTGACTCTCTCAAACTTCCCTTGGATCAAAGCCAAAGATGCCAAGGATGCCTTGACGGAACCCCTAATCCCCGTCCATGTAAGTTACATCACTAGACATGCTCAAATATTATTTGATAAGTGGGAAGATGATGAAAGACCCACCATCCCACTCAAATTGCTTAGAATAAATGACATTCTAAGCAATGATGAACTAAGTCCCATCATTGAGTGGTTAGATGTTCAAGAATGGAGAAATATTTGGAATGAGAGAGAGACGCTCAAAATGTCCACTAAATATACTAGATTTTTTAATGCCAATTTATGGATTGAATACATAAATGGTCTTCCTTTAGCTCTGCATTCCGTTATTGATGGACATCACATTAAATGGAAAGCAGAAAAAATTTGTGACTTGATTGGTGTACCCAAAGAAGGGTACTTTGAGTTTGATGCATGGAAATGGTATGCAGCTAAGTGGAAAGTATCTGAAGATGTTTTAAAAGGGCTAAAATGGGATTTCACATTTTGAGTTTGAAGCAAAATACATTGCGAGACGTAAATCTCTCATGGATCGGTTGAAGTATAGATCAGGCCCTCAGGAGGCACATGGATAGATCCATGCGAAGCTTGGTAAATGTTTGAGCTCTCAAATCCATGTCAAACTCTCAGCCAAGAGACATGGATCGATCGACGTATGTCTGAGAGACATCGATCTCTCAGTCAGGCATACATCGATCGATCAACGTATAACTGAGAGACGTCGACCTCTCAGCTAAAGGTATGTCGATCGATCGACATACATCTGAGAGACGTCGATCTCTCAGCTAAAGGTACGTCGATCGATCGACGTACATCTGAGAGACGTCGATCTCTCAGCCTGGCAGACGTCGATCGATCGACGTCATTCTGAGAGACGTCGATCTCTCAGCCAGGCAGACGTCGATCGATCGACGTCATTCTGAGAGACGTCGATCTCTCAGCTCTGGCACGTAGATCGATCGACGTCTCCAGAAGTCAAAAATTTTTAAACGTTGGAACAAAATCCAAGGGAGATCTATGATATTTTCTCTCTCCAATCTTGCTCAAATTTCTTGTGGATTTTAACCCAACATACTACATACTTCCTTGACTATTGTATACATGTCTAAGATTCTCTAGGGTGGCTATTCAAGATCAAATCACTCCATAGGGTGGCTAAAGACTATTTGGACATTATCTTGACATTTTTGAAGATGAAGACTTGGTGGAGAGCCTCAAAAATGTGGTGAACTTCATCTATAAATAGAGGAGGCTTGGATGAGGCAAACACATACTTTCAACATCATCTAGCTTCATCTTTCGTTGTTGTATAGTTCTCTCATACTTGTAAATTTGCTTGAAGCTTGTTTAGCTTATCTTTGCTCTTCATTGTTGTATTTTTGAGAGATAGAGAGTCAAGCACAAGAAGAACCATAAATATTTGATCTCTTGCTTGTGCTTAGACTTGTGAGAAAGTGTGAACCTTACTATATTTCTTCAACCGACTGTGAGAAGTTCTTGAGGGAACTTTTGTTGAAGTTGTGAGGAAGCAAGAAGTTGTTCTTGCTAAGAGCTGTAGTTGCTGTAGTCGCACAAGTGTGTTTTGTGCAAGAAGTTGCTGTTGTTGTTGCTTAAAGTGTTAGTATAAGTGTTGCTGTGGTTGTTCTTATTGTTCATAATAAGAAGAGTAGTTGTTGAAAATCCACTTTGGAAACAAAGTGGTAGTGGAGTAGAATCATTTACGATTCGAACCACTCTATATCCGGTGTACTCATTCATTATTTCTCATCTCCCATTCTGGCTCTGATTTTGAATATCTTTTTGAGTTGAGTCAAACGAGAAAATTCCGCAAAAGAGCCAAACACTCTATTCACCCCCCTCTAGAGTGTATTTTGGACCTAACAGGAGTCACACTAGAAGTTGTTAAACCTAGACAAGAATATACAAGTGATGATAAAAGGAAACTTAGCATGAATGCTAGGGCTATGCAATTGCTCCTAAATGGATTAAGTAAGAGTGAGTCTAGTTATGTCTCAAATTGTTCTAGTGCACAACAAATGTGGAGGATACTCGAAATGAAACACAAAGGCACGAGTCAAGTAAAAGAGTCAAAGATAAACATGCTTATGTCCACAGTTGAGTCGTTTAAACTATTGCCTAATGAATCTATTATTGATATGGATGTTCGTTTGACTAACATCTACAATTCTCTTGAGTCTCTTGGTAAAGCTTTTACCATACAGGAAAAAGTACAGAAAGTCTTGCGAAGCCTTCCATCTGAGTGGGACTCTAAAGTAACGGCCATAGAAGAAAGCAAAGAGACTAAATCGATTAAGATGGAAGAACTAATTAGATCACTTAAGGTATATGAAAACAAACTTGCTTTAAGACATTCTGAGTCCATTTTGTAATAATGATAGGGCTATAGCATTTAAATCAAATGAATACGTCGTAGATGATAGTGACATAGATTCCGATGATGAGGACTTAATCACGATGGCTAAAAGATTAAGAAAAATATTGAGAAAATCGATTAAACATAAGTCTACCTCATCTAAGGATCATAAAAATAAAAATAAGGAAATAAAGTGCTATGAATGCGGCAAACTTGGACATCTATAATATAACTGCCCTAATAAAGAAAAGCAAACAAATAAATACCCTGACAAGGATCGGAACAAGAATAGACTCGTCTCAGAACCTAAGCAAAGGAGAAGAGCCTTCAAAGCCTCCACTTGGAGTGAAACATCTGACTCTGAGACTGATGATACGGAAGAACACAAGGCACAAGTATGCTTTACATCTAAAGCATCAAATGAGGTATCTTCCGACTATGATTACGATTCTGAATGTTCTTATTATGATTTATTTAGTCAATATTTAGAATTGCATAAGTTTTCAATGACTCATGCAAAAGAAAAGAAGCGATTAATTGAAGACAAGAAATTGTTAGAATCTTCTAACAAAGATCTTGTGTCTCAATTAAACGATTCAAAAGAAGAGTCGTCATGCATTATAAATTCACTTAAGTCTGAAATTTCATCATTGACATCCGAGAACATTGAATTGAAATCTGAGATTTCAAACTTGAAATCAAGGAAGCGGACGTAGAGAAAAAGGTGAAACAATTTGACACGGGATCTAACATGCTCCATCGTATTATCTTATCACAAAAGCATGATAGTGACAAAACAGGTTTGGGATACGTTGAGACAAATGACGCATCCACCAAACCAAGTAAGTTCGTTGTGTCTAAAAAAGTAGACACCCTAAAGACAAAAACGGCGTCTAAGATGACGCAAAGACCTCTTCCCTCATCACGCCCCACTTCTTCGTCATATCATGCGAAATACAATTTTGTACCATATAGATATGAAAAGAAAAGAGTGATGCATACACGGCATTCATTCCATCCACGCACTATGCACACAAACACAAGGACATATCAAAAACGTCCCACATATAATACATATAAAGGAGTTCTTTGCCAAAGGCCAGACACAGTTGCACCTAAAGAATATTATGTTGTGCTTTCATCACCTTTCTCACCTTTTGGAAGACCTAGAAGGGTCACCCAAATTTGGGTACCAAAAGGGACATTTTCAAAGGGTTGAATAAATAACCCTTACGAACGCACGTTATATGAAATGCATGATTTTTTTCTTCTTCATCTTTACAGGCATCTTTTGATTTACTTTTCAAAATAAAGGGGGAGAGATAGCATGATTTAAGGGGGAGAGAGATACTGATTGCATAAATCAAGGGGGAGCGGTTTTTGAAATTTAAAATTCAAATTTTGAATTTATGCATGATTGAAGGGGAGCGATAGGATTTAAATCATGTGCATATGTTATTTTGAAAATCATCAAAAGGGGGAGATTTTAGAGAAAAAGGGGTTTGAGTGATTTTCAAATACATGATTTAAATGTGCTTAAAAACGTGCATGAGATAAATGTGCATGATATATTGCATATTTCTTGCCTTATATAATTCATATATTATGTTGCCGTCCTAACGAGCCATGAAGCTTTAAAGCTTACATCAAATGGCAAACATTTGTTGTGTTTATACTATTTTCAGGTGCCACCATTAATGAACTAAACTAGTTCATTAAGTGAAGTACTTAGTTAATTAAACTAAGTAGTTCATTAAAGGAAGCAACATTTGGATAAGCCACAAAGGCAACAAGATTAAGAAAGGAAAGTCCCTTCCTCCTCCTCTCACCAAGTATACATGCCATTTATTAAAGGAAGCAACATTTGGAAAGGAAAGGCATCCTATTTATTACATCTAGGTGGTGTAGCTCACAGTCAAGGTTAACAACTGTAGAGAAAACAACTTTAACAATATTTAGTTTAGCTACTAGGGTGAACGTGTCCAATTAATCTATTCCATATGTTTGTGTGAATCATTTGTTTGCTAATCTTACTTTATATTTATTCACAGACCATCATTATTGTATTTAACTGTAAATATCCATCCACATCCTATGGGTTTTATAGTTGTCGAGCTGGGAGTTAGCTCCCAAGTTTGATTTTTTTCCAAGGCATTCATCTCTTCATGCATGGCATTTCTCCATTCAAGTCGGCTGAGTGCTTCTTCTATATCTTTGGGTATGATCTTATTATCAAGTGAGCGTACAAACGTTTTAAAGTGTGGATTCAACATATATGAACTCTTCTATAGGGTATTTGGTGCAAACGAGGTTCTTAGTCCACTTCGCTGTTCCTTCCCTTAAGGTTATTAGTCTTTCATTTGTTTGGGTTTCAGGTTCATATTCAGTAATTTCTTCTAGAGGGCCCTCATCGTCTGTAGTGGGCTATGTTTGTTCAGGCGTATCAGGTCGGCTACCACATCCCATAACTTCCTCATCATTGGATATCATAGGAAAATTAGTTCTAGGTTGGGAATTGGGCGTGCCAATCTGAGATACCCAGTTGCCGAGCTACGATGCATAGCTCGGCTGAGCTATTGAGCTCCGCTGGTCTCACAGTAGTGAACTAGACTGAGTTTTGTATGTACTGTCTATAGTTTTTTCATATTCATTATGCCTTAAATCTTCTGTTTCTCCTAAGGATCTATAAAAATGCATGTTTTCATCAATTGTAACATCAAGTGTTATAAGTAATCATCTATTTACTTGGAAGTAACTCTTGTATCCTTTCTGTGAGCTGGAGTATCCTAAGAAAATGCACTGAATTGATATAGGATCTATTTTACCTCTTAGGTTGGGTTGAATGTGTACATAGGCTACACATCCGAACATTTTGGATGGTAGCTCTGAAAGTAATTTAGAGTGTGGGAAGTGTCTGAGCAGTATTTCTCTAGGAGTTTTGAAAGATAAAGTTCTTAGAGGCATCCTATTTATTAAGGATATGGCTGTCAGCAGGGCTTCACCCCAATATTGTTTAGGTATGTTCATTGCAAATACAATTGCCTGGTTGACTTGAAAGAGGTGTCTATTTTTTCCCTCGGCGACATCATTTTGTTGAAGGGCATAGGTACATGAAGTCTGATGGTATATAACATTTTCTAGCATAAATTTTTGAATTGTGCTATTCAAGTATTCTGCCCCATTATCTCAGTGTTTTAATTGTACAACCGAACTGAATTTAAACTAATGTGAAGAATCTCATAAATGCTAGTCCGACTTCACGTCTACTTTTTAGTAGGAAAACCCATGTTACCCTAGTATAATCATCTACAAAAGTTATGAACCATCTTACACCATTGATATTAGCCACTCTAGATGGTCCCCATATATCAGAATGAACAAGGTTAAATGGCGCAGAGGACATATATTTTTGATGGGTAACTTTTTTTTATGTTTAGCCAATTGACAAGTTTCGCATGTGATGTCTGTATGGCCACCTGAGCTAAATAGTTTTGGCATTAATTGTTTGAGATATATAAAATTAGGATGACCCAGTCTGTTGTGCCATAGCAAAATATCTCCTATACAAGGTGTAGCGCCCCGCTCCTAGGCCCTAACATCAGGAACAATGCATCCGTTGTAGTCCACTAAGAGAACTACAAGGCGTTGATAAACATTTCTTACACTTCAGCATGTTACATAGAAATCGGTCGTGGAAACGTCATGATTAATACTTTTAAATAAATAGATTCCAGATAAGATACACCAGATATAAGAACAATTAATCCCAAATCACAAGTCACTAAATTATACATATTATCCCAACCACCTCGTTGGCAATCCGATAGCCTCAGTCAACGTCCTCCAGCAGATGTCTTATAAGTCCATCAGCATCCTCACACGACAATGCCCTCTGTACAAGCATATCCTAACTTCTCATGCCTGCAAAACTTGTGAGTGGTGGTGTGAGAAAAAATCAACGGGCTCTGTAAGCAACCTATGTATACCTGTTATAGAAATCATACATGTAGAACCAAATACAAATAACCTTTATAGCTAACATACATGTCCTTAGTCCACAAGCAATTTTAATTGATTATCTTTAACAGTTAACACTTTGAAAATAAACGTAAAATAAATTATTCATCAGCTCATTCTATATTATCGTGATGCATGCTATTCTCAAATCTGACATATACAACAAACAAATAATCACATAAACAAGAAGAGATCAATGCATGCCAATGGACCAAATAAACTGCGGAAAGTAAGTCATTCCATATAATAATGCGCAACTTCATGATGCATGTCTTTTTCTATGTGTCACATGCATCAAAAGTCGTGTCACACACGATGTTCGTATCCCTACCATGCAATGCATGATCCCCGGGTTTGTGGCTGTGGGATCCCCCACCACTGGCCACCTGAACCTGTGGGTGCTTTTGACCCGTATGCCACAATCCACCATATGTGACTGTGGGTAAAACCCACACCTGCCACCTGACTGGTGTCTGTATCCTGTATGCTACAACCAACCATAAATGCGATGCTCGTGCCATGAATGAAATGCGAATTCCACTTTAATATATTTTATGTTCTGGGCCGAGGCCTGCCACCTCAACCGTCCCAGCTCGGTGGCGTACCTGCCATGGCTCTTTTCTCTTTTATCTCATTTTCATTTTCATTCTCCTTTCTGTTCATCTCATCTTTTCGTTAATCCTGTATATCCACGCTGATACATACACATCATTCACGTGTACATACATACATCTAATTTACATATGTAATCATATATCTCACATAATACACATAACTCGCATGTATACAAATACAAATATACATCGAATAACACACTGATGCACGATAAATATAACAAGCACAGATAGACCACCTACCTATGATGCATGACAGTATACGAGCACAGATAGACCACTTATCTGACCACAAGACTTGCGTATTGCTTATAACCGCCACGACTCAGCCATCTCGTACCGCAATAGCAACCAGTCTCTGCCATGTTTGTTCACGCTGCTGCTTCAGTTCTTGGGACATAGCTTGTTTCTTTGCAAATTGCTTTCGGCACTCCTCAAACAAGTTGGCGTTCAATATGTGTCTGAGCGGCCTAACTCCTTACAGCAAAGATCAATATGTGCTTGGACGTTTTTACAGCTCATTAAAATGATGACAAGTTGGAGCAATCATCAAGTGCCAAGTAAGCAAGGCCAAGTCATTCCTCCAATCATGTTGTGCCAAGTAAGCAAGATGGTGTCATATCTACACAATGCGATCTTCCAAGGGCATTAAAGAGAATACTCAAGAAGGGAAAAGGCCCTAAGGGGCAGCCATGAAGTGGTTAAAAAGAAGAGGATAGTGCAAACAAGGCTAAGAACACAACTCTCATTTTATCAAGATCAAGAAGCTCTACTACTTTTTTCTTCTCTTTTTCTTTCTTCTTCTTCTTCTTTTTCTCTCAAGCCTATTGTTCATATAATCTTGATATTATATAGGATTTGAATATACCACCATAAACCCAATTGTTGTAAAAGGATGATCAAGGTATGATCAAACCATCATTCGTTCGGTGGTGGTGTCCGTGATCCGTTTGGTTGATTGCATTTTTTGTAAAAGGGTGGAGTTGGTGTGTAACTCCAGTAACCCTTGTGGTAAGGTGTTATTGGTGTTTAGTGATAACCGAAGAAGGTGTCCTCAAAGACTGAAGTAGGTTGTTTTAACCAAACCAGTATAAAATTCTTGGTGTTTTGTACTTTTCAGCACTTTACTTTCAGTTTTCAGTTTTTGCATCATTTTCATCGCAACAGTAAAAATTGAAAACGATTTGCAAAAATCATAAAATGTTTCAAAATCATAGCCAAACGTCCTAGCTTTCATTTGGCACAAGTTGCACCCCATTTGGATAAATACAATTCAATCAAACGTTCATAGTTCTGAGACTAGTGCAACTGAATTTCAGACTTGCAAAGGTGTAGAACATCAACGTATTTGACATACTTACCTAAGAAATTTTGAAAAACTGTTTCAACATTTAAAGTACGTATCCTAAGGGTCATTGCATAAAATTTTTAGATCATTTGGAGTCACAAATTAGTCGGAATAAATTTTTCAAGGCGAAGTATGGTTTTTGGCAGATTCGTACAATCTAACCAAGAACGTATATTCATGGGGTTAGGAGTGGAATATTAATTTGAAATTTTTATGAGATACTCAGAATATCTGAGAGTTCATTCACATAAAATTTTATAATTTTTGGAGTTCTAAAACTAGGCCATTTAGATAAATCAAATCAGAGTCTGAAAATAGAAACTGTTTTCAGAAGTGGGTTTTTGGTTCAAAAGTTTTTAAAAACCAAATTTTCCACACCCACTATTCAACACCCCCCTTCTAGTGGTGCTATACAGGTCCGCCATTTTGATGCAGTGATTGCAGCTGAGACCGAGCAACCCTGCAGGAAAAGGATTTTGATGCTGACCTGTCGGATACCACTTGCACGAATTACACCGGAGTATGGTTGCATTACGACTTGAACAATCACGTGCATTGTTATTTTGGAAACAAAGGGCCAATGTTAAGTTGCTGCGCAAAGAGGTTACTTTCACTCGAATTTATTTTCTGACAGTTAAGGATCGTCGTCGACGTCAAGCTATCCGTCAGATTATTCGTGGTGATGGGGTGGTGTGTGACAATGCACCTGATATTGAGATAGAGGACAGTCCACTTTTACCAGGCTTTATTTTCGGCTGACACTGTTTCTTAGCCTGACTCTGTTCTTTAGTACATTCCAAAGCTGGTATCTGCATATGATAATCACAATTTGATGTCTCAACCGACCTTACAGGAAGTGAAGCAGGCAGTTTGGGATCTTAGTCCTACGAGTGTGGCTGGACCTGATGGTTTTCCTTGATCATTTTATCGTCGCTTTTGGTAGGTTATACATCCAGATGTTTTTAAGGCAGTCAAGGAGCTTCTCTTAGGTATTCGTCCTCCTAGTCAGGTTGCATTCGCATTGATTACTCTTATTCCTAAGGTGATGAATCCCCAATCATTTTCTAAATTTCGGCCTACCCGTCTGACAAACTTTTTGTCTAAGGTGATAACTAGATTGTTTTCTACATTCCTTTCATCATTTCTTCCAAGATTAATTTCTCCACAGCAGGCTGGTTTCATGAAAGGACGTGATATTACAGACCATATTCTCTTGGCTCAGGAAATGATACATGAGTTAGATCGGCCTGTCAGAGGAGGACATGTTATTATTAAGTTAGATATGACCAAAGCTTTTGATGGAGTGTGTTGGACTTATCTTGGCCAGCTTATGCTTAAGATGGGTTTCCACTCACGATTAGTGCAGATTATTTTAAACAATTTGGCTGTAACACGATGTTTTGTTCTCATAAATGGAAAGCCAGTGGGCTATTTCCCGATGACACGTGAGATTAAACAGGGTGATCCATTGTCTCTGCTGCTATTTATTTTTAGCCTCTGAAGGGTTTTCTCGATGCATTAATGCACTTACGGCGACTAGTTATTTTCATGGATTCCAGATTGGCATTGTGCCACAGGTTTCCTATCTGGGTTTCGCTGATGATCTGGTTATATTCTTGAATGGTTCCATCCGAAACCTGTAGTGTTTAGACATTTTTTGGATTCTTATCGGCAAGCTTCGGGACAATTGGTAAATTATCACAAAAACCAAGTGGTAGTTGCTTTGGGTGTCTATGGGACGCGGGTTTCTCAAGCGTTAGGTATGCACTTAACTACCTTGCCTATCAATCATATTGGCTTTTTTTTATATAAGCGTATAAACCATGTCGTATACTGTGTTTCTTCACTTGCACATTTTGATGCCAAGTTGAATTCTTGGTCTTCCAAGCTTCTGTCTACGACTGGACGTATGATTTTGATTTTTCATGTTCTTTGCTATATTCCTCTTCATATTATTGCCAGTTCATGACTACTGGAGTGTACTGGATGCTTTGAAGCGTAACATGTCAAATTTTCTATGGAATGGACGCCATCATTGGCAGTCTTAGTATCGTATATGTCAGCCCATTAAAGCTGGGGGATTGGGTGCCACAGTTCAACAAGCATATGATTGTCTTTTATGGTGGAAATATCATCAATCCGATTTGTATCGGCAGCATTCACTCTGGCAAAATATGGTCACAGAAATGTGGTGTCTGCGCATATCTATGATTCATCTATTTGGAAGCGTATTTGTCGAACACATGCTTACATGCACCCCCGCATTCAGCATACTTCGGACGATCTTTATCGGTCAGCGGACTCTTCTGGTCCGTTCACGCTTAAATTGGCATATATCTTGCTTTCCTCTGTTCATCTATCCTTTGAGTGTTCACGATATATTTAATGGACGGGCTCTCCTCTGGGAGGCTGCATTTTCTTATGGAAGCTTTGGACACGATCGTTGCCCCTGGTTGATAGTCTCTGTGCATGGCAGTCCATCCTTCCGTCGCAATGTGTTTTTTGCAAGATATATTTAGATATGCAGGATCATATTTTCTACATTGTCCAGCGATTCAACCTCTTTGGTAGGTGATCTCGATCATGTTCTCTGGTCCGATGCCTCGACATTCCACCATACGCGCGCACTTACTTCGTTGGTGGCGCATTTCATCATCTCTTTTGATGCATGGTCAGTTGCGAGCTGTTATTTCTTCGTTATTTGTTTGGGTTATTTGGAAGGAATATACATCCATCTGTTTTGGAGACAACACATTTTCATATACTCGGCTTTTCGAGAGGGTTCACGATCACATATATACTTGGTGTACCTTCACACAAGGTCGTAAGTACTCTCAGTCGATCCCGCATTTGATTGACCGATATTTTTCTCTTTCTTCAAGACCAATCCGCCTGCAGGTTATGCATTGGGAGCTGCCTCCTTCACGCAAGCTCAAATTGAATGTTGTTGCAGCCGTGGGAAGGTTTGCTGCCGTGGCTGGAGCAGTTTTGCGAAACAAACAACGACATTTTGTCTCAGCTATTTGTGTTTCTCTGCCTGCTATCTCCCCATTGCGTGATAAATTAATGGCCCTTCTATATGCATTAATATTTTTTGCATGGGACTATGATAGGTTCATTCTCGAGACAGATTGTCGTGTACTGCTTTGATATCTCTCAGCTCCTGATCGGAATACAATCTCCATATACGTGTACCTACGCCATACTATCCACTTTTTGTGTCTTAACGCTTTCTCGTTGTAATATTGCCCTCGTGAAGCCAATACAGCAGCGCATACATTATCCATACATGGGTTTCATTTGGTGGGTGTTAATACTTATACATCCTTACTTGCCTTGCCATGTGAAGTTTTTGGGCCATCTCTCTCGATGTTAGAGTTTCCAAGTTGCGGCTCTGACTTCCATTGTCTCCCAATGGATTGGCGCACTAATCTTGTAGTTGCTTCTGTAATGGATTGGCACATGCAACTTTGGTATGTTATCTTTCTCATTCATTTGCCTGCTTTACTATGTTTATCACACTTTATTCTCTGCTGGAATAACTATCTTTTTTAGATGAGCTTGCTGCTTGATATTGTTGTCTAGTATTGGCGTCTTGCGTCTTCCTTCTCCACTGCCGAATGCAAATGTTGGGCTGGATTTTCTATTGGATGCCTGTGTTCCTTATGAATACTAGCGTCGATATGCACATGGCATCTTTCTTTTTGATTTCAATTTGTCACATTTCGGCTCTATTAATTATTTCTTTTGTGTGGCATTTGCGGTTGGTGGGTGGTTTCTTGCTGGCTGGTTGGTGGACATCCATGGATTGGCAACGTACAGAGTGCTGCTGCATTCCTCGGCTCACATTATCATCACACGTTTTTAGGCACAGATTAGATGTGATTTTATTTGTTGTACCTTTTTTGCGTCATTTTTTATGCAGGTTAATGTATTTATTTTTTTCCATCCTCCTGGAGAGTCTCACACATTATATGTAACCACGGTATTCCTCCGCCACAAGTGAGGGTTTATATTATAAAATCCCGGATGATACCGCCCGTCCTTCATCAAGAAATAAACCATACCCACACCTGTATACAATCGGCCAACACCTCGTCCACCCCCACCAGTTAGCCGCCATCTACATAGTAGAAAGAGAGGATATTTTAGCTTCAATCCAAACTCGATTGACAATTTGGTATAGTAATTTCGCACCAACGTAAGTATCCTTTCTGTACTTATTATGAATTTGTGAAATTTGTGTCGTTATTTTCGTTTCAAAATATAGATCATGCATAAATAAATTTTAATGCGTAGATGAATGTATATATATGATCGTATGTGGCCAGATATATGAATAGATGTATAAATATATATATATATAAGTCATCGTGGTATGTGTGTAAGTTCCATGCAAATTTCAACCTTATATTTGATTTGGAAACTGGCAGAAAGGTCATAAAAAAGGGAGAATTTGGTTTTGAAACTATATATACTCGCCTTTGCAGATGATTTGCTAATCTTCCTAAATGGTTCTCATAATAACTTGCAAGCCTTTAAACAATTTCTCGAGCGATACCAGTATGCTTCGGGTCAGTTGATGAACTATCATAAGAGTCAGTGCGTTGTAGGTGGAGGAATATCTTCACAAAGGGCAGTCTCAGTGTTGAATATGCGTCATTCAGCGTTGTCCATAAAATACTTGGGCTCATTCTTATTTAAATGTCTCAATCGTTCACGCTATTGTAACTTTTTGCTTGCACATGTTGATGCACGTTTGACGGGTTGGTCGCAAAAGCTTTTAAGTATGGCGGGCAGAATTGCACTAATACAATAAGTCCTTACGTCCTTGCCATTGCATATCATGGCGGCTTCAAGACTCCCCAACAGTGTTCTTACAGAATTAAACAGGAAAATGGCTACATTCTTGTGGAATCATTGGCATAGCTGGCGCTCGTGGGACTCAGTGTGTTTCCCAAAGACAAAAGGAGGTTTGGGCTTTCGTAATTTAAAAGCATTGCAGGATGCATATGAGTGCAAATTATGGTGGCTATATCAGACATCTCAATCGACGTGGGCTGCATATGTGCGTCAGAGATATGGACAGCGTCAGACTATGAAGGCTCTAATTTATGATTCTATGGATTGGAAGAGGTTATGCCGTATCAATGATTTTTGCTTCGAACATACTCAGCAAACTCTGGATGGTTTAGCTTGGACTCCAGACTCCAACGAACAATTTAGTTTGAAGAGTGCAAGCTGCACAGTTGCCAGTGGCTCGATACATATGGTGAAAAGGAGTGGCTCCAGCAGCCCAGGTAATGTTATGGCAGTTTTGGTATAATACATTGTCTTTTGCAGATAATGTCATCCACTGGGTTGTGGCATATCCATCATGTTGTCCATTTTGTCGAACTAACAACGCCACCCAGCTGCATATTTTTTATAACTGCCCCATGATCTGCACTCTTTGGAGTCATTTATCTGTGTTATTTGAGGGCCCATATCCTGGAAGAGCAACAATCAAACAACATCTTCGCAGTTGGTGGTGTCACGCCAATGTAACCTCAATGAGAGGGCAGTTGAGTGCCGTGGTACCTGTCCTAGCAATTACAACAATTTGGAAAGAGTATGCCATGACCACTTTTGGTGAAGAAGTTTTTTCTTTCAATAGACTACAGGAGCACTTACGAATGGATATCTATACGTGGTGTGCTTCTGTCTCTGGAAAGAAGTTTGCAGAGACTATTCCTATATTAGTTGCAGTCAACTACTCGCCAATCCTGAAGCCAAGGCGAGGGCATATAATTAAATGGAATTTGCCACCTAGGGGTAAATTAAAGCTGAATGTTGATGCAGCAGTGGGAAAGCGCGGTGCTGCAGGGGGTGCAATCTTATGTGATGATCAAGGATTATGTCTTTTAGCCGTTTCCTTCTCATTACCCATCTTATCACCGCTACACGCAGAATTGCAGGCTATGTTATGGTCGATTATCTACTTCCTAATGGCCGGATATCGCGATACATATGTTGAAACAGACTGCTTAGTATTAGTTGACATGCTTACCGGCTCTCCCAATATTTCTGGACGCCGAGGTAGAGATTATACTCGGCTCAAATAATTTTTACAATACATGGGAGCAAAAGTGGCTTATGTCCCAAGAGAGACTAATGCACCAGCTCACTTCCAGTCCCAGCATGGACTAATGCACCAACGGATGTCTATATTTTCTTCCTCTTCCAGTCTGCCATCATTGGTGCGCGGTAGCTTACTCACAGATATCTATACACCTTATGTTCGAGCATAAAGAATCCTTTTCAAGCTGCACTGACTGTCCCGCCTGTATCTTATGGATGCAGACGGTTGGGTATGTTTGGTTTCTTTTAGTTTTGGATTCCATTAACATAATAACCATCTACTTACACTGTTGTTCTTTATGGCTGAAGATGATTGACAAAATGGATGGCGTTTTGATCATACCATTGACATATTCTCACAAGCATGATACAATGACAGTTGCCCGTGGCCATCTGTTACGAGCAATATGGGTACATTCTTATCCGCTGCTTACTCGTTTATGTTATTATTTGACATTTGCTGGTTATGTGATACACATTTCCTTGTTTCCTTGAGGATAATCTCAAAATGCTACAAGAGGATGATTTTAAAGCACTCAAATGGATGGATCTCTATGCTGCTCGCAAGTTTTTGGTCAAGACAAAGTCCTTTGCTGTTGCACGTGCCACTGCTGCTATACTTGTTACTATATCTTGTAAACAAATTTCCTGTGTCAGCATATTCCTATTATACAAATATGTACGCTTTTTCCTTCGTCAGGGTTTTATCCACAAGGGTGGTTTTACCTGACAAGGTCTTAATGCGGCATATCGGTATGATTGGAGGCTGACAATCCTTCAAAGGCTTCATTATCTTTTTGAATACGACGCTTTACTGTACTATGGTTTTCCTCCGCCACAAGTGAGGAAGATTATTAATAATACATGCATCTTTATTTAAAGATATATATATATATATATATATATATATATATATATATATATATATATATCTGTATGTTACATATATATGTATATCTGACTATGATTCGAAATTGTGTTGGTGTAATGGCGGAAAATATATTGGATTTGGGAAAGAATTATTTTCGGCTTCAATTTTGATAAGTATGTGGATAATACCTTATGATTTTATGTTAAATTGGCGTATCGGTATTAACTCTATTGGAATTTGGTGGCGGTTTAAGTTGGGATTTTAGATGATTTGATAGTGAGGATTAATTGGATATAAGAAAACATAAATTCTGGTGGTCGCTGCCGGCGAACCGCGGCACATGCGTCGGCGAGCGGCCGCGCCGCCAACGGCTCATGCGGGCTAGTGGGAGGCCTTTGGCCGTAATTTTTGCAGCGTTGTGTTCAGAGTAAAATTTTCTAGTGGCCTAATGTGTTAGATGTGAAGAAATGTGAGGGAATCTCAGTTGGTAGCCAAACATTTGGGTCATTACTCAATTAAAAGTTAAACATTGATAAAACTAACTTAACCGTCAGTCTTTTTGATAAATGGCTCACTTACAGCCACAAAACCTGTTGGTGACTGTTGACATGACCAAAACGACTATTGACTACGCTGACCAATCAGGGGTCGCCACGTCGTGACCTTCTTTATATAAAAATAAATAAAATTGAAAATTGAAATTACTTAAATAAATTTATTAAATAAGGTAAACAATTTAAAATTAACATCAAATAGATTCTTCTAAATTAGGCAACCAGCGACATGAACAAACCCCTACATGTCCGAACTGACTCTGATTAGCCTCCAATTCTCCTCCAGCCACAACAAATCGATGCCTCTGACAACGTCTTTGCAGTTCCCTTAAAGGAGTCCGGCTGAAGATTATGAGCCTGAGCTGGCTGTCTGGCATCCTCTTGCGCAATTTCAGATTTCCGCTGCCACCCACTCATCTCCGACCCCGACTCTGCTTTCTGGTTGAATAAACTTATCATATTATCTGTTTTGGAATCGAATCTAGAAATTCATCTAATTGCCGAGTCTTTGCAAGGAAAAACATACAAAAATTACAATGGCCAATCAAGAAACACAATTTCTCAGTGATTCTCGGAAACTAATTGAAAATTTTGTTTCTTCACCTATATTGTTTCTCCAAAGCTCTTTTCTTATCTTCCCATACTCATTTCTGGCAAGACTATCATTAGACTGCCAATCCAATCTTGGCGTGCCTCCATCTCCTTCTCCAACCTATCAAACTTAGGTTGCACAGAGAACAACGACCTACATCCATTTCCTACTTCATGTAAGCAACCTCCAGTTGCCTTCCTTCTATTCCCAACAGCCATACAGCAGCTGATGCTGCTGCCGCCGCCGCCACCCTGTAACCTCTGAGCAAACCTCCAATCCTCCTTGGAAAAAAGCGGAGTGGGAAGCCTAGGGGTTCACATTAGAATAGTAGTAACTAATGGTGGAAGGAGGTGATAGTGGTGGTGAATGGCGGAGAGGACGGCATGGGACGAGGAGGGAAGTGGGGATGAAGAAGATGAAGTGGAGGTTAATATTGACTTTTTACTAATTCATATAGGGTAAAATTAATAATAACTCACCATGTCAGTGCCACATCAGTGCCACGTCAGCAATTACCTATTGTAGTAAGTTGTTTTTGAGTTTCTAGCTGTAAGTGAGCCAATTCTCAAAAAAATTGGCTGTTAAGTGAGTTTCAACAATGTTTAACTGTTAATTGAGTACCGGGCAAAACTTTTGACTACCTAGTGAAATTCCCTCGAAGAAATGTTGGTGGTGCACGTTTTGGAAGGGGGAACGAGGAGTAGGAAATGTGTAAAGTGGAATTAGGGTTTTGGGAGAGTGAAAAAGGGCTGGGCTAAAGGAGTGGGGGTCATTGGGTTGAGGGTGTGTGGGTGAGAGGTGAGGTGAGTTAGGTAGTGGGTCGAGAGAAAAGTAGGTCAAGGAAGGGACGTGTACGATATACGTGTATATGCACATTATGAGCGTGGGCATATACATGGGTATACATACACAGCTGAGGGTGATGGAATCTGGTATTTTAGACTTTTGGACTATTTGAATTATTTGCTTAGAAATTTTGTGATGTTTCAAGGTCATTTTTGGTAATTTTGGCAAATTTGACATTTTGGCCCATTTTGATAATTTGGACTACCTTTGGTACTTGAAAAATGATTTCAAAAAGTTGCATTGCATAATTTTGAAAATTCATTCCTACACTTGAAATATATTGTTAAGCCGGATTGGTTCCGAACAAATAGAGCATCTGGGAATATTGGCTATTTTGGGTATAGAGCGCTCAGGCATATTTGCCACCATTAGGACACCATAGACGTAACTACCTAGTCTGAGGCAGGGTGTCTATGGCATATTTACGGTATAATTCATTTGTAGGGAAAGTGATATAGCCATTGCATTCATTTGGACCGTTTTAGCCTGGTTTTAGATATTTTGGTTATTTGAAATTTTTGATTTTGGACCAGTTAAGCCGGTTTTGGATATTTGGATTTGGACCGATTTGAACACGGATTTGGATTTTGGCTATGGACCAGCTAAATTAGATTTGGAAACTTTGGACTTTTGGACATTTAGATATTTTGGGCCTTTGACTTTGGACATTTTGGAATTGCATATTTGAAAAATTGCATCATGTTTTGGTGTGGACTACCCCTGATTGGACTTGGTTACGTGACTTTGTTAGGTCTATTTGTTATCTTTGATTTTGGTTGTTAAGGGTAGAACAATAATTTTATTTGTGAATGAGAAGCATGCTATTTTATATATTGTTATTTATTTTTGTTACACTTACTTCTCCGTGTATGATCCCATGGTAAGTACAGTGAGACTACTTACTCAGAGATGTATGTCGCTCATACTATACATTAATATTGTTTCGCAGACCAACAGGTATATGAGTTAGCATACATAGAGGATGACCTGGAGGGGAGATTTTGAGATTTGAGGATATGCCAATGAGACTCGTTGAGGACTTAGTGAGAGAAATATATTGATATTCAAGGTTTATGTATTTTTGAGATTTAATATTTATCTATGTTTGACCATTGTATCGAATTTAGATTGGCATAGACTTTGATATGAATGATAATGATTATTTCGAGGTTTTAAATTTTGACTTCTGCTTACGTGTATTTGTTTCGTCTTTGACGCCTTGTATTTTCTTTAGCAAAATACGGTGGGTGAGTCATTTCGAGTACTAGGCTCGGGACAGGTCGCTACAAGTGGTATCAGATCATGGTTCTAGATCCACGGTGAAAACATAGATTTAGGCTATGTCTTCATGCTACACAAATACCATGCTATGCCAGTTTATAGAAAAGTCATGTTATGTTTTATGAAAAGTCATGGTTTATGCATCATTTCATGATATATTTTATGAAAAGTCATGGTTCATACATCACATCATAATCATGTTACCTTTAGGTTATGGTTAGTGTAGCGCCCCGCCCGAAACCAGGGTTTCGGCTCAGTGCACCCCCCGTACTCTACTCCATAGAGTACAAAGCGTCGATACTATACATGTACATATCGACATGAATAATGAATCGATAAGCGGAAGCAACATAACATAAACAAATCTTCATCGACATGCACTGTACTACATCATAAGCTGTACAATCATCATATACAGAATACTGAAATAATATATCATACATCATAATCTGAAACTTAATGCCTTCGAAATAATCTCTCAGTATGCTCTTCGTTTTCAATGGTCTATCTAGCATGTCTTCAACGAGCCTGTATATTGATACCTGTTATCTGAAAAGTTATAAATGAGGCAAGTATGAGCGATAGCCACCGACTTTTAATCGCTCAGCAAGTAGTCTTACCAGATACGACATGTGGATCATACATGGGGAGACGGGGTGAAAATCATAATAATCATAAATTTTGAATATAATAAGCACGTCTCCTTTCTAACAAGTAAAGTATCATATCATATCTGTAAACTGCTGTAAACTGAAAGCAGATAAATTAGGAAGATCTCAAAGCATACATAGCATAACAGCATCTCATTCTGCTTAATCCAAAACGTCATACTATATCCATACTTAACTTCTAATCCATAACTTATACCATCTTTACATATCTTACATGTACTACATTCTCATGCTTAACACTACATTGTCCATTGTAGTGCTATCATATACTTAAAGAATTCTTAATCATACACCTAAGGTGACATGGTCATGACGTGATGCATAAAACATGACTTTTCATAAAATGACTTTTCGTAAACATGACTTTTCATAATCATGACATGATTTTCATAACTTGCATAACAAGACATATTCATAACTTGCATGACATGACATTTTCATAACATGAAGACATAACATTTTCATCATTGGCTATAGCACCTTTCATAAGAATAATAACGCACGACATACCGAATGATTCCCCGTATAGTACATGTGCGACATAACATCATGAATCATATGCACATGTGCTAACGGTGACGCATTATGACTGAGATCCCATGTCCCAGACCCAGTGTTACACTCAGCCATAACGTAAACATGGGCCCCTGACACCTACCACTCCGGTCCCGATGTCAGGACAGCGCTTCAACATAACATAACATAATCATGATCATGAACATAACATAACATATCGTGTCTCATCGGAATCATTCGTCTCGTGTTTATTATTCCTATGCATATGACCTTTTAAAAACATGAGATGTGACAACATAACTTTGCAAATCTTGTTTTCATGCAACGTGAGACTCGGTCAAATACGGGTATCTTGTCATACTACCACTAGTAACATCACTCACTTATTTTCTTTCTACATATCACAACTTAAACAAAATATCATTTTCACCTACAAATAAGTACCATTCGGCCATCATACTAAAACATCCCCCTTTTTTATTATCATCACACAATAATTTGGTAGCATCTATTCCATACATGCATATCATAATTCATAACTAAAATGCCTACATCATGAAATTTCTAATTACCTTAACATTTCATCTTAGATTTCATAACTTACATCTTATCATAACCTATTATGTTAGTATACATAACATGTAACATATCATATACATACACTATAAAAGTTAGTAATCTTATACTTATGCATACATAAATATGAACTATTTATGTTTCCTACTTTTCATAACATAATACATAAATTACATACTTAGCCTACTTTCATAACTTAACATATTCATCATATATACATATATACTTATAAAAATATGGTGAAATCATCTTTGTCACTAAGGCCTAAAGGCCGAACATATATGTACATAGTATATACATATATAAGTCATTTTGTGATATATTATGTAATATCCAAAACTTATTCATTTCCATATCTTAACATATTCATCATATATATATATATAATATATATATATATATATATATATATGTATACTTGTATAAAAATATAATGAAATCATTTTTGTCACTAAGGCCTAATGGCCGAATATATATGTACATGGTATATATATATATAAATCATTTTATGATATATTGTATAATATCCAAAACTTATTCATTTTCTCACTTTAAAATATATATTACACATATATACACATGAAACATATAAAATCATATTTTAACCTTGAAATGGCCTTAAGGCCGTAATATGTATATTGTATATATACATATTTATAACCTGCCCAATATGTGTATATATATATACCGAATATATATATATATATATTTATACATCTATACATACTTTTATACAAAAACCGTATATAAATATATATACATCTACACATCTATACATACTAATATATACATGTACATATACGTAGATCCGTATATATATATATATATCTATAAACTTATATATATATATATTTATACATCTATACATACTTTTATACAAAAACCGTATATAAATATATATACATCTACACATCTATACATACTAATATATACATGTACATATACGTAGATCCGTATATATATATATATATATATATATATCTATAAACTTATATATATATATATATATATTTATACATCTATACATACTTTTATACAAAAACCGTATATAAATATATATACATCTACACATCTATACATTTTTTTTATTAAAGGAAATTTTATTAATAAAGTTGAGTCTCCGTTATGGTGGAGAATACCTTTTTTTACATCAGTGGATATCATACGTAAACCAAAAATATAAAGCTGATAGAATGCGCAATCTCCAGTCAAATATGATATGCCGCATTAAAACCTTGCCAAGTAAAACCACCCTTGTGGATAAAACCTTGGCGAAGGAAAAAGCGTATATATTTATTTGATTGGAAGTATTGCATGTTTGTACATTCAGAAATTTGTATAACGTCCCTATGACCGAAAGGATGTACTTGAGGATGGGGCTCAACCGTCTTGATGCGTGGTTGTAGTAGCCTTTGAGAAGAGCAGTCTTGGTGATCCAATAACAGGGGTTGCAGCTAGGTGTGCATGCCAGTGATAGTGAGATAATCCGCTTCAATATAGATGTCCCTCGACATAACAAAGATAATGATGCATTAGTCACAGCACAAATTCTAAATGGCAGCAGCAAAATATTACTTCCAAAACGTACCGGTGTTGCCCGTAGTCCATAGACTACGGGCAACAGATAGAAACAAATGCAGCAGACATATGTTATGAGAGATAGATGGTATACCCGCGTTGCCTGCATACAGTAGATGCAGGCAACCAATATTCGTATCCAGTTGTGTATATTACGTTCGAAGCGCATGGATGCGGCCATCTGTGCGATAAAATGCACGTGCCAACTGGGGCAACTGGGAGGCAGAAGTGAACAAACAAGTGATTGGCTGCAATCGAGCATGTAGACAAAGATAATATGCCACCATATTGATCTCCCTAGGGATATGATGTAGTGTACTGCCCGTGAGCTGTAGGAGTTGTAGAAGCCTGTTGTATTCCGGAAGTGCAGTGATTGTGTTGTCCGATAACTGTGTTAATTGCTGACAGTCCGTCTCAATAATAATGTTACGATGTAGCAAGCCAAAATATAATAGGCTAAAAACAATCGCTTGTAGCTCTGCTCTGAGGGGGGACACAATGGGTAGGCGAAATGAGATGCCTGCTACCATCTTTCCATTGGTATCACGAAGTATTGCACCTGCCGCAGCATGTGAGTGGCCAACCAAAGCATCTACATTTAATTTTAATTTCCCAGTTGGAGGACATGCCCACTTCAATGGTATTATTCGTTTTGGTCGAAGACGAGGAGAGAAACCATTGCTAATCAAAGAGGGTATGCATTGTGCTATTGCCGTGCCAGATCGTGAGGTAGCCCAATCAAAACAAGATTGTTTAGTTAAGTGTAAGATGTGTGTAACTGGCAGATCAGATTCACCAAATAGATGATTTGTATAGACTCTCCAAATTGCCCAGCAAAACATGATTGGGCCAACAACTTTAAAGTTACCTTTTAAGGATGTAGCTGAAGAGAGAAGCCACCATTGAAGAAGGTATTGACGTATGTTCTCTGTTTGTGGCATCGGGCCATCAAGTAACACAGAAAGCTGTGACCAAATAGGTTGAACACGCGGACAAAGTAGAAAGACATGTGAGATAGAAGCTGAGGCATTTTTGCAGAATGGGCAGATTGTTGGACATACGCAAGAAAAGGCCTTTACATTGTCTTCCATGGGTAGTGCCGAATGAAGCAGTTTCCAGATAAACAGACTTATAGTTATTTGAACTCCTTTCCACCAAATGAACTTATGAGAAAATAGATGAGCATGATGTGGCCTAACATCTTCATACGCATATTTGAGTGAGAATTGACCAGTTGGGCTTGACCGCCAAAATGGAGAGGGGTGGCCTGTCGTGAGTTGCATGCAGAGAGTGTGTGTAGAACATATTCTTTTCCAACCAGGGGAGTCGTATATACGGGCCAAGTAATCCGTTCTATGACCATACCGTGCCCGCATATAGTTTGCCCACAGTGAGTCACTTGAATGATAATTCCACCAAAGCTTGCAATCATAAGCTTGTTGTATTTGTATTAAGTTTCTGATTCCCCAACCCCCTTCAGTCTCGGGATAGCATAGTTTTCCAAGAGTGGCCCATTGATGCTGTCCGCCCCATAGAAAAAGCGAGATTTTCCTGTTGAGCTCATGGAAGATACTCTTGGGGAGGCGAGATGCGGCGAAAATATGTAGAGGGATAGATGTTAAAACCGATTTAAGTAATATAAGACGACTGCCAGGTGACAAGAGATGGCTAGCCCAGCCCGTGAGTTTGGAGTCAAAATGTTGCAATAGTGAGACACAGTAAGAAGCGCGGTTGACTCCATGATAAAGATAGGATCCCAGGTATTTGATTGGGAGAGAGGATGGCTGCATTGCCAACACTTGGATGACATTATTTTGATGCCGATGCGTGATATATGAACTTAATACAAACTGGCTTTTTGTTAAATTGACAAGTTGTCCCGAAGAACGTTGATACTCTTGAAGGAAGGTTTGAAATCGTGCCAAGTTGAGGGTTGAGGCATTGAGAAAAACTAACAAATCATCCGCATAGGCTAAATGAGATACTGGCACAACTCTGCCAGACGCAAAACCTTTAAGTTGCTGAGAGTGGAATAATCTGTTCAACCCACGAGTAAAACCTTCTGAGCATATGATGAATAGTAGTGGTGACAGAGGATCACCTTGCTTGACTCCACGTGATGGTGAAAAGAAACCATGTGTTGTACCATTAACTGAAATGGAGAGCTTGGATAATCGCATGTTGTTAAGTATGATACGCAGAAGACGAGAATCAAACCCAAACTTTAGCATAATGGCTTCGAGGTACGACCAGTTAACACGGTCAAAAGCTTTGGCCATATCTAGCTTGATCATTACCTGGCCATGGCGGACTTTTCTGTCAAGTATGTGCACCATCTCATTGGCCATGTTGACATGCTCACTTATGTCATGGCCTTTCAAGAATCCAATCTGTTCCGAAGAAATGATTTGAGGAAGTAACACATTTAGGCGAGTTGCTAATATGCGCGTGGTTACCTTGCTAATAAAGTTGGATAGACAAATAGGTCGAAAATCCGCATATGTAAGTGGGTGAGTTTTTTTAGGGATCAATGTGATAATGTATGATAGCATGGCTCTTGGCGGAGGCACTCCAAGAAAGAATTCTTGCACAACAAGAGTGACATCAAGATGTAGTATGTCCCAACATGTGCGGAAGAAGTGGCCATTGTAACCATTCGGACCTGCTGCACTGGTTGGACTTAAGTTCCACACTGCCTCCTTAATTTCAGTCACAGTTGGCATTTGCAACAACATGCAATTATCCTTAGATGTCACAAGTGAGGGGATGTGATTGATGAAATCAGAAATCCCAGCAACTTCTTCATGCTCAAATAGTTTCTGATGATATAAGACTGCTTCAGCTCCTAGTGCTGCATTGTCCTGCAAAAGAACGCCTTCAGAATTATGAAGATTGGCAATATGTTGCCGTCTATGCTTGTCCTTAACAACAGCATGAAAGTATGCAGTATTGGCCTCTCCTTCAGAGACCCACCGTATTCTAGACTTTTGTGCCCAATAAGAGGTTTGGGCATGAGTGTCCTGCAATAGTTTGACCTGAGCCAATGATAGGGATGTACGATTGGCAGGCGAAGGATCCATATCAAATTGAGTTTCAAGCCTTCGATAAGCAGCCTCAGCTTCCACAACATTGTTGAAGATGTTGCCATAGACATTTTTATTCCAAAGTTGAAGATCTTTTTTCAATCTATTAAGCTTCATGTATAGTCCACGCATGCCACCGATCATAGGGTATTGAGCCCATTGCTGCTGAACATATGATTTAAAGTCTGAGTGACTTGCCCACGCATTAATGTAACAAAAAGGAACACGGACCCTTTCTGCTGTAGTTGTACATTTAAGTAGCATAGGGGAGTGATCAGATGTGGCTCGAGATAGATGCTGGACCGAGATATTGGCAAATATTGTAGTGAATGCTACAGTACACAAATGCCTGTCTAGTCTGCGTCGAACTCTACCTTGTCCAGTTCCACGTGACCAAGTAAATGGTGATCCAACAAAAGGTAGGTCTTGTAACCCACAGACATCTACACATTGTCTGAAATCCTGCAAATGGCGAATGGGTGGGGAGGAGGGAGGAGCGACCATCATGCTCATCAAGAGAAAGATATGTGTTAAAATCCCCACTTGTAATCCATGGTAATGTGTAATCCATGGTAATGTGTTATGCTCAGAAGTGAAGCATTCCAAAAAATCCAGATATTACCTTGACAGGTCTCCAAAGCATTGGAGAAACCTAATTTTAACCGGTAAAAGATGAGCTTTGATGAGCGTTGTTTTGGTTCAATAAGAATCAGAAGATCAACTTTTGACTGATGGAGCAATGTAATGAGACGCTGTAATGAGGTTCGTATCCCTCGTATATTCCACGTGATCGCATTCATGGCAACACTAATGAGGTGGAAGGTCCCATACGAGAAGCACTTCTTGTTATAACTGTAGAAGGCGGCCTGGGTGGCAACTCGTGTTTACGACGCCGCCGCCGTCTTGGTGCAACTGGCATAAATCCGTCATGTGACATATCCGTGGTACTGTGGGGTGGAGCATCATCGCAAGAAGAACGTTGTCTTCGTACAAATAAACGGTTTTTGATCGCATCTAATGACTTCCGCATTTGTTGTAGAAATCGTGTTCGTGAGGCATTGTCTGTGTACACTGTTTGAGGCATTTGATCAGCATCTGAGTCCGAAACTTGATAAACATCTGGTTCATCCGATGCAACATGTGCTGAATGGTTTGGCTCTTCAAATAGTCTGTGTATACTAAACCCTTCATCAATAGGATCTTGGTCCAGAGAGAGATCATTTCCTGCCTTTTGAGAAGGCAAGGTTGCGACCTCTGGTAATTCAACAGCAGTGTGTAGGGGTAATTGTTGCTGCGAGACAAGAGTAAACCGGAAAGGAGCGGCGAGAGAGTCAATTTCATCATCCGTAAAAGAGAGAAGTGGATGTCCTTTGTGTTTAGATATGGTCTTTGGGTTGATGGTTGCAGCGGAGGTTGCAGCAGCGGTTGCGGACACGACTGCAGTGAAGGTGCGATCGCCGGTTACGCCTGGAGAAGACGACGCCATTAGAATTCCACTTTAATATATATATATATATATCTACACATCTATACATACTAATATATATACATATACATATACGTAGATCCGTATATATATATATATAGATCTATACACTTATATATATATCAACATGTATATTTTATAATATACTCCAAGTGTGTGTATATGTGCGTGTTTATATATATAATGTATATATATATATATAACGTGCGTGTAGTGTATATATGTATATATATATAGTACTCAAACATAGATCTAAACTTTCTTAAAAAGAAATCTTGAACATACTACATGATGATCCAACTTTGATATGAACATATATACTTAATATTTGTAAAACCATGTAGGATCTAGGAAGAATACTTGCCTTGAATCACTTTCTTACTCTTAAATGGAGTTTCTTCACTTGGTTTGAAAGAATGATCCTTCTTCTTTCCCCTTTGGTAGTCACGGTTTGAAGATGAGGAACAAAAGATTAATGAGAAACTTATGCAGATGGATGTATATAAGGATATAAACTTATCTTAGAGGGTGTTCTTACCTTATTACATCTTCGTATCCAACCCCCAAACTTTCGGCCATTTGATTGAAATGAAGGTGTATGTTGTAGTTATTATCTTGAAGGTGTGTATGAGATGAAAAGAAGAAAATAACTTCTTGTCATAGCCTTGAAATTTCGGCCATGGTAGTGAAGAAGAAGATGAAAATCCTTGTGTGTTGTAGAGGAAAGAGGAGGTGATTTGCTTGGAGTGTGTATGTGAAATGAAAAAAATGGTTTCTCCCATTTCTTGAGAGCTTCCAGCCGAACATGCAAGAAAAGAGGGAAGAGAAAATAATTGAGTGGGGTATGTGGAGTGATGGTAGAAGAAATGATGAGGGTTGAATATTATTGTAAGAATAGTAGGGAATGGAAAATAATAAAAAAAAACTATGTGTTTCTCTTTTCTTGGTTACTGCCATGGGAAAATGGGGAGGGGAATAAAAATATATTGTTTTGTTTGTTGGCATTTGAAAAAGTGGAGGAAAAGTGAGGTGGTGGGTTTGAAAGTGTATAAGAGGGGATGAGGTTTGTTTGCCATGTGGGAAAAGTGAATTATTCTTCCCAATTATGTGATGGGGTGGCGGCCATGTGAGGGGAATGGGATATTTTTGTCTTTTATTGGCATGTGGGATAAAGTGGAAGAAAATATGATACTAGTGTGTATTGTAGTTACCGTATCGGGTATTTTTATTTGGTTTGATTTATATTTATCAAATTATGTTGCTACCGACTAATTTATTTAAATACCTTGTATGTCCGACACAGTAATTGTCTAGTCCATCCAGTCTCGTTATATCCGTTAACTTACCTTAAGGTTATTTTTATGTGTATTTCTAACCCCGATATTTAATGTCGATGTCTTTATAAATTCTAAATAGAAATTTAATTCCACTGAAATTTCATCAACATCGCATTTGCGTTCTATTTTCATCATTTCCACTAGCCCGGGATCTCGGGTCGTAACAGTTAGAATATCCGTAAGATTATGATGTCATTAAGTGGATCAAAGTAGGATTTATGTATGAAAGTGTAGTTGTGATATGCCTATGACCTTAGCTTAGGATATGGATTAGAATGTAAGTATAGATATGTACATGATGTTATGGACTTAGGTAGAAGATTCATGATTCCTATGTTATGATGTTAAATTCTTATGTATAGTATGTTATTTATTATACTTATATTATGTCACTTTGTTTATAAATGGAGACGCATTTTATTATGTTCATTATTACGCTTATCATTACTTTATTACCCCATCTCTCCATGCATGATCTGTTGAGAAAAAGGGGTTTGAGTGATTACAAAATGCATGATTTAAATAACCTGTACTAAAGAAATCCATGACACGTTTTATGACTTGATACGTTTTTGCATAAAACCTGCCTTATATAGTTTATACATAATGTTGCCGTAATAACGAGTCATGAAGCTTTAAAGCTTACATCAAATGGCGAACATTTGTTGTGTTTGAACTATTTTGAGGTGCCACCATTAATGAACTAAACTAGTTTATTAAGTGAAGTACTTAGTTAAATGAACTAAGTAGTTTATTGAATGAAGCCTTATTTGGAAAAGACACAAAGGCAACAAATTGAAGAATGGAGAGTTTTCTCCTTCCCTTATCACATGCCTTTACATACATATATGTCTCTCTCTCTCTCTCTCTCTCTCTCTCTCTCTCTCTGTCTCTCTCTCTCTCTCTCTCTCTATATATATATATATATATATATATATATATATATATTCAGATTTTTTTGAAAAAGGCACTATACACATATATTCCAACGTACTACCAACACGTTATATATTTTACGAACGTACCCCAACGTCACACCACTATACTTACCTCATATTTATGAGTATATTCATGTCTTATATCATATGATATAAGTCATGGTGATGACAAAATTATTACAACATGTTACAAGGTTCTAAACGAAAAATTGTCGTATCCGGTGACTACCGAAACTTTGCTAACGTGTCACGTGCTTTCCATATATAGATGGTCAGCCCCTACACTTCAAAAATGGCCACAAATTTCGTGGCTTACATGGTATATTCATCCATAAAATCATTCCATGTTGGCACACACAAATCACCCCCAATTAAGGCCAAATTGTGGAGATTTCAAATTCAACATTTTAAGCACATGCGGCGCCACTTACTTCAGCCTTTAGAGTTGAATATTCATGTTATTCTATGTATATTATGTGTAACATAATACATATAACATATGCAAAAAGTTTGAATTCAATCGGAGAAAAATCGCATAATCGACAAAAGTCGAAAATTCGGTTTTGTACAAACACGACGCATGGAACGTTTTGGCATGACATATAACATGTATCTAGACATTTTTTACATATTCAATACATTCTAAAGTGTTCTAGAAAAATCAATTTAGGACTGATTGGAATATACCATATGTGTATAATTATTGTGCACTATTTTACAAAGTTTGTAAAAATAAATTCAGCACATGTTCAAGCCTAGTCACACGCCTAGCTAAGCCTTGATGGAGCATATGTGAAGCTTAGTTGGCATCTTGATTGGCCAAGCATGAAGTGTACAAGGTTGGTGACATAAAGGAGGAAGCTACACAAGGTAATGTTTCAAACTATGTCACATTTGTGACACATGCTGAAAATTCAGCATGTGTAAATAAGGCTGACCGATTTTATGTACTAAATGGTGACTTATTTACTTCTTCAATTTAAATAAATTGATTTGATGATGAAATGGAAGTATTTTGAATGTGTCTTGAATAGTGCACATGCTGAAAATTTCAGCATGTGAAGAATGAGATGGCTGATTTTATGGTCATGAATGAGACCAATTCGTCTTGCAAATTTTATGGGATTGATTATGTGACTTATGGAAATATTTTAAACACTAATTGACACATGATTTAAGTGATATTTTCAGATTTATACAGTCATCAAATGATGACAAGTCTCATCCAATCAATGAGTGCCAAATAAGCAAAGCCAAGATGATCATCCAATGAAGTGTTGCCAAGTAAGCAAGTAAATGTCACAATGATGCAAGGTATTCTTCAAAGGACTTAAAAGATAATTTCAAAGGGAAGAAAAGGCAATAGGGGGCGGCCACATCTTGATAAAAAGAGGAGAAGAAGAGCAAATCAAAGACAAGACAAGTCTCACAAGTGCTATAGTGGAAAACATTTTCTACATCTTCTTCTTCTACCTTTCTTTCTTCTTCTCTCTCAAAGACTATTGTATCTACATTCAAATACATTTTATAGGCTTCATATAAACCACCATACACTCCATATTCTTGTGAAAGGTTGATCAAGGTGTGATCAAACCTTCATTCGCTCGGTGGTGGTGTTTGTGATCATTGTGATTGCTTGTTTTGATTGTAAAGGGTTGGAGTTGGTGTATAACTCCATCAACCCTGTATGGTAAGGTGTTATTTTGTTTAGTGATAACCGAGGAAGGTGTCTTCGAAGACTGGAGTAGGTTGATTTAACCAAACCAGTATAAAATTCCTTGTGTTCTCTACTTTTCTGCAGAGTACTTTCAGTTTCCAGCACAGTGCATCATTTTCATCGTAATTTTAAGAATAACAAATGAATTTAAAAAATCACGAAACTTTTCTGAAACATAGCCACACGTTTTAAGTTTCATTTGGTGCAAGTTTCAACTCATTTGGACAAGTATAAGTCATTCAAACGTCAATAGTTCTGAGACTAGTGCAGTCTGATTTTCAGACTTGCAAAGGTTGAGACTTTGAACATATTTGACATACTTCCCAAAGGAACTTTTCAAAACTGTTTTAAACCAATTAAATACATATAATGAGGGGTTTGGCATCAAATTTTCAGACCATTTGGAGCCACGGTTTAATTGGAATAAAGTTTTTAAATCATACTACCGTTTCTGGCAGATTTGCGCAATCTGACCATCAACAAATTTTCAAAGGGTTAAAGGTTGAATTTTAATCTGAAATTTTTAGGAGATACTCAGAACATCTAAGACTACAATCTCTCCAAATTTCATAATTTTAAAGGCCTGTAACCTAGTTTTTCAAACGTCGCAAAACAGGTCCTGAAAACAAAAACTGTTTTCAGAAGTTGGGTTTTTTGATCAAAACCTTTTAAAAACCAAATTTTCCACACCCACTATTCAACCCCCACATTCTAGTGGTTTCTTGCAGGTCCTACAAGTGGTATCAGAATGCAGGTACACTCACAACTAAAAGAACCAACGATCTAAGTGAGATGGCAACCACTAGCTTCAAAACCGAGCGGGAAGGTATATCTAGTCAAATGCCTCTTCTTTTTGATGGTGAGTCTTTTATTCAATGGAAGTTAAGAATGAAGCTTTTTCTTATGGCTATTGATATTGATCTATGGTCCATCATAGAGGACGGTCTATTTGTTCCTTCAAAATTATCTACTGTAGATTAAGTCACACTAGAGGTCGTTAAGACAAAACAAGAATATACTAGTGATGACAAAAAGAGACTAAGCATGAATGCTAGAGCGATACAATTACTTTTAAACTGGCTAAGTAAAAGTGAATCTAGCTATGTTTCTAATTGCTTTAGTGCTCTAGAAATGTGGAGAATTCTTGAGATGAAACACGAAGGGACTAGACAAAAAAAAGGAGTCCAAGATTAATATGCTTATGTCTGCACTTTAGTCCTTTAAGTTATTGCCAAATGAGTCTATTGTCGATATGGATCTATACTTGACTAACATTTACAATTCTCTTGAGTCTCTTAGCAAAGCTTTCTCTATGTAGGAAAAGGTCCAAAAGGTACTACGAAGACTTTCATCCAAATGGGACCCTAAAGTGACGGCTATAGAGGAAAGCAAAGAAACCAAATCAATAAAAATAGAGGAACTAATTGGATCACTTATGGTATATGAAAAAAACTCACTATAAGGAAATCGGAATCAACGTCGAAACAGGTAAGACTAATGCTTTTAAATCAAACGAATACGTCTCTACTTCTTCCGATCATATAGATGATAGTGATTCCAAATCAGGCAATGATGACTTAATACTATTGGATAAAGGTTTGAGAAAATTCATAAGAAAGTCATTTAAAAACAAACCTAAGGCTACTTCAACTAAAAGAAATAAAAATAAAACAAATGACAAGAACGTAAAATGCTACGAATGCGGGAAACTTGGACATTTATCTTATGACTCTCCTAACAAGGACAAGCAAACAAATAAACACTCTGACAAGGATCAAACCAAAAATAGACTCGTCTCAGAACAAAAACAAAGGAGAAGAGCTCTCAAGGCCTCCACTTGAAGTGGCACATCTGACTCTGAGACTGATACAGAAGAGTAGACGGCACAAGTATGCTTTGTATCCAAAGCATCAAACGAGGTATCTTCTGATTCTGACTCTGATTCTGAACCTTCATATGATGATCTTTTCAGTCAATATTTAGAATTGCATAAATTCACTAAGACTCTCGCAAAAGAAAAGAAACGATTAATTGAAGACAAGAAGTTGTTAGAATCCTCTAATACGAATCTTGTTTCTCAATTAAACAATTCAAAAGAAGAGTCGTCATGCATCATCAATGCATCAAAATGAGAGATCTCATCATTGACCAAGCATAATAATGAAATGAAATCCGAGATTTCAAATTTGACATCAAGGAATACGGATTTAGAGAAAATGATGAAACAATTTGATACGGGAACTAACATGCTAGATCGCATTATTCTATCACAAAAACATGATAGTGATAAAACCGGATTAGGATACATTGAGACAAATGAAACATCAATTAAACCAACCAAATTCGTCTTGTCTAATAAAGTAGACACACCTAAGGCAAACATGGCATCTAAGATGACGCAAAGACCCCCTCTCCCCTCATCTCATCATACTTCTTCTTCATATCATGCAAAATATAATTATGTGCTATATAGATATGAGAAGAAACAAGTTATGCATACACGACATTCATTCCATACATCTAGATCACGCACAATGCACACTAACACTAGAACATATCAAAAACGCACAGCATATAATGCGCATAAGGGGATTCTCGGCCAAAGGCATAACATTTTCTCATCCCATGTCTACTACATTGCTCATTCATCTACATTCTTACCATTTGCTAGACCGAGAAGGATCACCTAATTATGGGTACTGAAAGGTACTTTTACTAAGAGGCGAATAACTAACTCGTAAGGACCCAAAATTAAAAGGGTACCTAAATTATTAGTGCACATTGCAGGGAACCCATACATCAAAAGACACATCTATCAAATGGTTCCTTGACAGTAGTTGCTCGAGGCATATGACGGGTGACCCGAGCTTGTTTTCAAAGTTGAAGGGGGCTACAAAAGGCGGATCCGTGACCTTTGGAGACAACAATGAAGGAAGAATCATGGGAAAAGGTACAATCGGAAGCCCAAGCACCCTTAAAATCTCCAACGTCTTTTTGGTAAGTAATCTATCCTATAATCTTCTTAGCATTTCACAGTTTATTGAAAACGGCTTTGATGTGTGTTTTACTCATCCATATTGCAACATAATAAATAAAAATGGAGAAACAGTTTTAAAAGGAAAACAGGAAGAAAATATTTTTACACTTTCTATAGATGACATGTTAGACGCTAAGGTTAAGTGTTTTATATCAAATGAACCTAACATTAATTTGTGGCATAGACGTTTAGGACACATTGGCATTTCTACACTTGAAAAACTCCAATGAAAGAACCTAATACGAGGATTGTCTAAACTTGATTTAGACAACTTTCAATTGTGTGGATCTTGCATTAAAGGCAAACAAACACGCGAGTCACTTAAAACTAAAAATGAAATAAGCACGTCTAGAGTTTTGGAATTATTACACATTGATTTGTTTAGTCCTAGTCGCACACGAGTCTCGGTGGACGTCATTATGCATGTTTTATCATCGATGATTTTTCCTGCTATACTTGGACTTTGTTTCTTACAAATAAAGATGATAGTGCCATTGAGATTGCGAAACTAATAAAACACTTGAAAATCAATGGTTTAAATGTGAAAATGATTAGAAGCGATTAAGACGGTGAATTTAAAAACAAGAACATGATCGTATTTTGCGAAAAAACGAATCAAACGCGAGTTTTCGCCACCTAGAACTCCACAACTAAATAGAGTAGTAGAAAAAAGAATAGGACACTACAAGAAATCGCTAGAACCATGTTACGTGAAAATAAATTGCCTAAATTTTTGCAGGCAGAAGCCGTAAATTGTGCATGCTATATGGTTAATCATTTGTCTATTAGAAAGAAAATAAATAAAACGCCTTATGAGATAGTAAATGATCGCATGCCTAAAATTGATTACTTTCGTGTGTTTGGTTGCAAATGCTTTGTTTTAAATATGAAAGATAATTTAGACAAGTTTGAATCTACATCAATTGAATGTATCTTTGTAGGATATTATGTGAATTCAAAAGCATATAGATGTTATGATCCCATCACTAGACAAATTTTAGAATCCATTCATGTGAAGTTCAATGAATTTGGTGAGGTTGAAAAAGATAAAGACTATGACGATGATTTTGAATTAAAACCCGTGTTAGATGTTGATGATAGCACGTATGATGAAGTAGACACACTAGAAATACATGATCACTTAGAAATGCATGAGAACATAGAAAATAATCAACCAAGATGGCATAGGGATCACCCACACGATCTCATTATAGGCGACATCACTCACGGTGTGCGACCACGTAGAAGAATAAATTCTGAGGAAATAAACCAATTTCATGCTATGATATCCAAAATTGAACCTAAAAATGTGTTTGATGTTTTGAGTAATTCTTCTTGTATTGATGCTATGTATGATGAAATTAATCAATTCATAAGAAATGATGTATGTGATTTAGTTCCACGACCACAAGATAAGACTATAATAGGCACAAAATAGGTGTTTAGAAATAAAATAAATGAAGAAGAAAAAGTTGTTAGGAACAAGGCTAGACTTGTAGCACAAGGATATAATCTAGAAGAAGGCATAGATTATGACGAAACATTTGCACTCGTAGCACGTTTAGAAGCATATGACTTTTACTTGCTATTGCTTGTATGAAAGGTTTTAAACTTTATCAAATGGACATAAAAAGTGCATTTTTAAATGGGTTTATACAAGAAGAAGTATACGTGAAACAACCACTCGATTTTGAAGATTTGAAACACCCCGATCACGTGTACAAATTAAAAAAGGCACTATATGATTTAAAGCAAGCACCTAGGGCGTGGTGTGGTCGTTTTGCTACCTTTGTTTTAGAAAATAGTTTTAAAAGAGGCACGATAGATAGCACTCTATTTTTAACACAAGATAAATCAGATTTACTAATCATTCAAATTTATGCTGATGACATCATTTTTGGCTCTACATCTCATAAACTTGCTGAAGATTTCGAAACATGCATGAAATCCAAATTTGAAATGTCTATGGTTGGTGAATTGAATTACTTTCTTGGCTTGCAAATTAAACAAAAGAGTAAAGGTATATATATAAGCCAAGTTAAATATATAAATGACATGATTAAAAAGTTCAATTTTGAGAATCTAAAACCGTCCCCCACCCTATGAGTATCACTACTAAACTAGATAAAGATGAACATGGAAATGACTTTGATAATTCTTTATATAGGTCTATGATCGGTTCTTTGCTCTATCTCACTGCTAGTAGACCAGATATCATGTTCAGTGTATGTATGAGTGCACGTTTTCAAAGTCAACCTAAAGTGTCTCACTACAATGCTGTGGAAAAAATATTTCGATATATTAAGCACACACCCATTTTAGTCCTTTGGTATGATAAAGATTGTGAATTTAACTTGCATGCCTATACTGACGCGGATTATGGTGGATGTAAAATAGCTAGAAAAAGCACAAGTGGCACTTGTCAATTTATAGGAAATTCACTAATTTCATGGTTTTCTAAAAAGCAAGTGTAGCCTTATCCACTACCGAAACTGAGTACATGGCACTTAGTCTTTGTTGCACACAATTACTATGGTTAAAACAACAACTTTCTAATTTTGGTATCACAGTAAATTGTATCCCCATCTATTGTGATAGTATGAGTGCCATAAACTTATCTAAGAACCCCATGCTACACTCTAAGGCCAAGCATATAGAAGTACGATATCACTTCCTTTGCGATCATGTAAACAATGGTGATATTATCATAGATCACGTACACACTGAGGCACAAGTAGCAGACATCTACACTAAGGCACTAAATCAGGCCACGTAAGAAAATCTTCGTTCTAAATTAGGCATGATTTCTGCTGATTTGATTTGATATCTCTTTCCATACTTACATGCACTTTTATTGTCTTTCCAAAATAAAGAGGGAGAGAATGCATGATTTAAGGGAGAGAGAGAGATTGATTTAAGGGGGAGAGAGAGATTGATTTAAGGGGGAGAGGGATTGATTGCACACATCAAAGGGGAGGGAATTCAAAATTCAAAATTTGAATTTGTGCACAATTGAGGGGAGCGACAAAATTTAAATCATGAACTTAGGTTATTTTGTAAATCATCAAAAGGGGGAGCTTGTTGAGAAAAAAAGGTTTGAGTGATTACAAAATGCATGATTTAAATAACGTATACTAAAGAAATGCATGACACGTTTTATGACTTGACACGTTTTTGCATGAAACCTGCCTTATATAGTTTATACATGATGTTGCCGTACTAACGAGCCATGAAGCTTTGAAGCTTAAATCAAATGGCGATAATTTGTTGTGTTTGAACTATTTTCAGGTGCCACCATTAATGAACTAAACTAGTTCATTAAGTGAAATACTTAGTTAAATGAACTAAGTAGTTCATTATTTGAAACCGTATTTGGAAAAGGAACAAAGGCAACAAATTGAAGAATGGAAAGTCTTCTCCTTCACTTATCACATGCCTTTACATATATATATATTCAGATTTTTTTAAAAAGGCGCTATACACATATATTCCAACGTACTACCGACACGTTATATATTTTACGAACGTACGTCAACGTCACACCACTATACTTACCTCATATTTATAATTATATTCAGATCTTATGTCATATGATATAAGTCATGGTGATGACAAAATTATTACGACACGTTACAAGGTTCTAAACCAAAAATTGTCGTATCGGGTGACTACCAAAACTTCGCTAACGTATAACGTACTTGCCATATATAGATGGCCAGCCCCTACACTTCAAAAATGGCCACAAATTTCGTGGCTTACATGGTATATTCAGCCATAAAATCATTCCATGTTGGCACACACAAATCACCCCCAATTAAGGCCAAATTGTGGAGGTTTCAAATTCAACATTTTAAGCACATGGGGCGCCACTTACTTCAGCCTTTAGAGCTGAATATTCATGTTATTCTATGTATATTATGTGTAACATAATATATATAACATGTGCAAAAAGTTTGAATTCAATCGGAGAAAAATCGCGTAATCGACAAAAGTCGAAAATCCGGCTTTCTACGAACACGACACATGGAACGTTTTTGGTATGGCATATAACATGTATCTAGACACTTTTTACACATTCAATACATTCCAAAGTATTCTAGAAAAATCAATTTAGGACTGATTGGAATATACCATATGTGTATAATTATCGTGCACTATTTTACAAAGTTTGTAAAAATAAATTCAGCACATGTTCAAGCCTAGTCACACGCCTAGCTAAGCCTTGATGGAGCATATGTGAAGCTTAGTTGGCATCTTGATTGTCCAAGAATGAAGTGTACAAGGTTGGTGACATAAAGGAGGGAGCTACACAAGGTAATGTTTCAAATTATGTCACATTTGTGACACATGCTGAAATTCATCATGTGTACAAAAGGCTGGCCGATTTTATGTACTAAATGGTGACTTATTTACTTCTTCAATTTAAATAGATTGATTTGATGATGAAATGGAAGTATTTTGAATGTGTCTTGAATAGTGCACATGCTGAAAATTCCAGCATGTGAAGAATGAGATGGCTGATTTTATGGTCATGAATGAGACCAATTCGTCTTGCAAATTTATGGAATTGATTATGTGATATTTTCCGATTTATACAGTCATCAAATGATGACAAGTCTCATCTAATCAATGAGTGTCAAATAAGCAAAGCCAAGATGATCATCCAATGAAGTGTTGCCAAGTAAGCAAGTGAATGTCACAATTATGCAAGGTATTCTTCAAAGGACTTAAAAGATAATTTCCAAGGGAAGAAAAGGCAATAGGGGGCGGTCACATCTTGATAAAAAGAGGAGAAGAAGAGCAAATCAAAGACAAGACAAGTCTCACAAGTGCTATAGTGGAAAACATTTTCTACATCTTCTTCTTCTACCTTTCTTTCTTCTTCTCTCTCAAAGACTATTGTATCTACATTCAAATACATTTTATAGGCTTCATATAAACCACCATACACGCCATATTCTTGTTAAAGGTTGATCAAGGTGTGATCAAACCTTCATTTGCTCGGTGGTGGTGTTCGTGATCATTGTGATTGCTTGTTTTGATTGTAAAGGGTTGGAGTTCGTGTATAACTCCATCAACCCTGTACGATAAGGTGTTATTTTGTTTAGTGATAACCGATAAAGGTGTCCTCAAAGACTGGAGTAGGTTGATTTAACCGAACCAGTATAAAATTCCTTGTGTTCTCTACTCTTCTGCACAGTACTTTCAGTTTCCAGCACAATTCATCATTTTCATCGTGATCTTAAAAATATCAAACGAATTTAAAAAATAACGAAACTTTCCAGAAACATAGCCATATGCTTTAAGTTTCATTTGGCGCGAGTTTCAACTCATTTGGACAAGTATAAGTCATTCAAACGTCAATAGATCTGAGACCAGTGCAGTTTGATTTTCAGACTTGCAAAGGTTGAGACTTTGAACGTAACATACTTCCCAAATGCATTTTTCAAAAATGTTTCAACCCATTTAAATACATATAATAAGGGGTGTTTAATTAAATTTTCAGACCATTTCGAGCCACGGTTTAATTGGAATAAATTTCTTAAATCATACTACCGTTTCTGGCAGATTTACGCAATCTGACCATCAACAATTTCAAAGGGTTAAAGGTTGAATTTTAATCTGAAATTTTTAGGACATACTCAGAACATCTGAGAATACAATCTCTCCAAATTTCAGAATTTTTGAATGCCTGTAACCTAGTTTTCAAATGTTGCAAAACATGTTTCTGTTTTCAAAAGTTGGGTTTTTGGATCAAAACCTTTTAAAAACAAAATTTTCCACACCCACTATTTAAACCCTCCTTCTAGTGGTGCCTTGCAGGTCCTACATGTTCCACATGACGTATCTAGTAAGACTACTTGTTGGACGATTATGTTTTATCGCTCATACTTGCCTTTAATCACTTGCAGATGACATGATCACCGAGATCGGATTTAGAGATGACGAGCCTCACGTAGACTACCCGTGAGAGATGTGTACGCCAGGACTTAGCTTTTGAGATCGATGCTTTACCATATTGTATTTGTATCATCGACCATCACATATTATGGACTTGTGTTATTTATCACGATATGTAAGTTATTGTATGTCTTATGTTTATGTTTATTCAGCTTCTGCTATATTGATTCATGTTTTATGTCACCATGCACATTCATGTATCGACGCATTATGCTTCTTGCAGCAGAGTACAAGGGGTGCACGGGGCCGGAACCCTAGTTTTGGATGAAGCACTATAGGTGGTATCAAAGCCAAGGCTCTAGTTCGACGGCGGAAATGGTAAAGTAAATAACTTAGAAAATAAGTAATGATCTTAAAACTTAAGTTATGATTAGAGACTGAGAGTGACAGCCTTGGATTATGATGACTAGAATGGTTTAGGGATAGCCGGGAAAAAACAATTATAACTTCCATTATTTATGAAGTGTTCATTTCAAAACCCTAATTTTTGGAACCTAAACGAATCACTTGAACTAAATTTAAATTATGTCGTATAATTCTTACATTTATGGTAACTGCTTTCAATACGATGTCTTTGCAACTGAGAAACAGAGCCTACACCGATAGGCCGGCAGAATTACCCCCTCTCTGCCATCGTAGGACCTCTGCCAGCAGATCCAGTACAAACATTTGCTGAGCTGGTACCAACATATGCTGAGCCAGTACCTCCACCTCAGCAGCAGTATCATGGTGATTTTCATCAAGTTGTACTTCAGGCCTTGGTACAGATTGGACAGGCCGGTTGGAATGACGGTCATCAGAATTAGGCTGCAACTCCACCACCGTAGCAGGGTACTCGATTCTATTATGGGGGAGATGAAGAGGACCAGATTACCAAATTTTGAGGGCTGATCATATCCTGATATAGCTGAGAAATGGCTAGACGAGGTAAAGAATAACTTTGATCTGATTCAGGTACCTGACGAGATGAAGACCAGGTGATACGACCTTTTTTGATTGGTGAGGCCAATCAGTCGTGGAATACGAGTCGACAGCATCTGTCCATACCAGTTACTTGGGCGCGATTTGTGCAGAGTTTCGGAAGTTTTACATTGCACACTCAGTTACTGTACTGAAGATTAGGATGTTTGAGTCTTTGGTGCAGGCTCCCGGTATGACAGTGATAGATTATGCCAATCAGTTTACCACATTGGAGAGATATGTTCTAGGTGTCATAGGAGATGAGAAGTTTAAGATGATCAAATTTGAGACGGGTCTGAATTCATGCATTCGCACCTGGATTGTGAATGCTAACATGAGAGACTCCAACAAGTTGTTAGATGCTTGTTACCAGGTGAAGCGGGACATTATTCGACGAGATGTAGAGACACGAGGCAAGAGGCCCCAAGAGTTTAGAGATGGTCAGTCTGGTAGAAGGACCAAGTTTGTTAGGGGAGATGATGGTCGAGGACCACAGAAGGTCCAGCGTAGACCACAACCACAACCTCAGCGTCAGTCACAACCTTAGCCACAGGGCCATCAACAGCGACAACGCTAGCCACAACATCAGCAGTGACAGACCACTGTGATTCCAAGGTGCCCCACTTGTCAAAGGCAACACACTGGAGCGTGCTTGTTGAGGACTGAAGCTTGCTTCAATTGTGGCAAGACTGACCACATGATCCAAGATTGTCTTGAGCTGAGAAATGGACCGCAGAGCTGCACCGCAGCAAAGAGATGGCCCATAGGCGAACGCTCGAGTGCACATTATGATTGATGCTGAGGTGGAGGACACTCCTGATGTAGTGACAATTATATTTAGCTATGCAAATTAAGTGCTATTTTCTATACCTGTTTAGAATTGCATAGTTGAATTATAAACTGCCTCAGGTGCAATATTAGTAAACAACGTACCTGCCAACGTGTTGTTTGATAGTGGTGCAAACCACTCCTTTGTGTCCAAAGGTTCTCGAAGAACCTTAACATCTGTTCGAAATGGTTAGATACGCACTATCGTGTTCAGGTAGCTGGTGATCAGGTGATCATTTCCCACCATCTATACAAGGATTGTGAGATCGAGATGGAGAGAAAAGTTCGAGGCTACCTTTTATCCAATTCATATTGGGGACTTCGACATTACTCTAGGTATGGACTCGTTATTCAAACACCATGCCTACATTGACTGTTGCGGTAAGCGTGTCATGATTAAGGATCCTAGCCGAGAAGAAGTTATTTATCAGGGAAACTCCAAGTTGAAGAATATACCGCAGAATGTCTATCTGACAACAGCCCAAGCATTTCGAGCGTTGTAGAATGGGAACGAAGGTTTTCTCATTTACGCCCTCAGTAAAGAGTAAGAGACACCATCTATCGATAGTATTCAAGTAGTGAGTTAATTAGCAGATGTCTTTCTGGTTGACTTGCCACATTTAACTCCATATAGAGAGGTCGAATTTGAGATAAATGTTGTTCCCGGAGCTGAATAGATCTCACATGCACTGTATCGAATGGTCCCAGTAGAGTTGAAGGAATTGAAGGTGCATTTGCAGGAACTGATAGAGAAGAAATTCATACGACCTAGTGTGTCGCCTTGGGGAGTCCTAGTGTTATTCGTCAAGAAAAAAGATGGCAGTGTGAGACTCTGCATCGACTACCACGAGCTGAACAAGATTACCATAAATAATAGATACCCACTGCTCAGGATCGACGATTTGTTTGATCAGCTAAAAGTAAGTAAATTAAATACGTAAATAATAAAATGTTAGTTGTGTTTATGCATATGAACCATAATCTTGCATACATGATGATAAAGTGTTTAGCAATATGATCTTTGCTCGATATCATCAGCTAAAGAACAAGTTTGAGGATGTTGCTAAGACTGATTTCCATACGAGATATGGATATTATAAGTTCTTGGTGATGCTGTTTGATTTGACTAACGCCCCTACATCGTTTATGGATCTAATGAACATGGTGTTCCGATATCAGTTGGACAAGTTTGTGGTTGTCTTCATCGATGATATCCTTGTATATGCACCGGATGAGGAGACCCATGGAGAGCATTTGAGGATAGTTCTGAATGTATTGCGGGAGAAGTCGTTATATGCTAAGTTCAGTAAGTGCTACTTTTGGAAAATCAGCATTGCATTCTCGGGTCATGTTGTTTCTGAAGAAGGTATATCAGTCGACCTTAAGAAGATCAAGGCTGTCATAGAATCTCCGAGACAGACGAATGTGACCAAGGTCATGAGTTTCTTGAGACTTGCAGGTTATTACAGAAAGTTTGTCAAGGGATTCTCACGAATCGCAGTTCCACTGACAAAACTGACGCAGAAAAGGATGAGGTTCGCTCGAAGTTCTGACTGCAAGCAAAGCTTCACTGGACTGAAGAAGAGAATGAGTTCGGCGCCAGTTCTAGCACAACCAGTATCTGGAGAAGGATTTTTGGTATATAGTGACGTCTCCAAGAATGGGTTAGGTAAACAGATAAATAACTCGTACTTTTGTAAATTCCTTATAAAATATATGCACGTTAAACTTTTTCTTGTAGGTAGCGTATTGATGCAGAAAAAACTAGTAATTACTTGAGCATCGAGACAGTTGAAGCCCTACAAGCAGAATTACCCTACGCATGACTTGGAGTCAGCTGCAGTCTTCTTTGCACTTAAGATGTGGAGACACTATCTATACGGTCAGAGGTATGAGATCTACACGGATCATAAGAGTCTGAAGTATTTCTTCACCCAAAAAGAGCTGAACACAAGACAACGGAGATGGCTTGAATTGATGAAAGACTACGACCTAGCAATCCATTATCATCTGGTAAGACGAATAAGGTGGCAGATGCATTCAGTAGAAAATTGAGCCACGCCGAGCAGACACCACTTGAGAGAGAGATTGTCGAGTTCAAGTTGGACATGATTGATTTGACTACGAATGTCCTAGATACACTATTGATTACACCGACACTGATTTATCAGATTAAAGAGGCACAGAAAAGTGACACTGAGTTGATGAAGATCACCGAGGATTTGAAAGAAGAATGAGGCAAGGACTTTAAGATTCATATAGATGGCAGTCTATGGTTCTATGGAAGATTGTGCGTACCGAGTGTTGATGAACTTAAGAAGGAGATTATCACTTAGGAGCATAGTTCAAGATTATCAATTCATCCTAAAACTACCAAGATGTATTAGGATCTTAAGAGGAATCATTGGTGGAACGGGATGAAGAGACAGATTGCAGAGTTTGTTGGACAATGCCTTGTATATCAGCAGATCAAAGCGGAGCATCAGCGCCCAGCTGGTTTATTGCCACCGCTTGAGATTTCTGAGTGGAAGTGAGATCATATCACTATGGATTTTGTTACAAGACTTCCTAAGACCCGCAGTGGATATGATACTATCTGGGTGATTGTCGATAGGCTCATTAAGGCAGCACACTTTCTACCTATGTCGATTTAGGATTCGATGGAAAAGTCGATAGGAATATACATGGATGATATCATGACTTTACATGGGATGCCAGTGGGCATTGTTTGCGATAGGGATCCGCTCTTCACATCGAGATTCTGGAAGGCATATCAGCGTGTCAGGGCACTTGAGATTAGGATGAGCACAACTTTTCATCTGCATACAGATGGACACTCGGGGAGTACCATACAAACTTTTGAGGGCATGTTGCGTGCACACACATTAGACTTTAAGGGTAACTGGGATAAGCCAGTGAAGCTGATCGATTTCTCATATAATAATAATTACCACAGTTCCATCTCATGGTTCCATTTGAGGCATTGTATGATCGAAACTATCGACCACAACTCTACTAGGATGAGGTTGGAGAAAGAGCCATCATGGGTCCATAGTTAGTGGAGAAGACCTTGCATGAGACGAAGTTGATACGCGATTGATTGAAGGCAGCTCATGATCGGAGCAAAACAAGGACAGATTCAAAAAGGTGACCGATCGAGTTTGATATCAGAGAGAAGGTATACTTAAGGATTTCTCCGAAGAAGGGCATCATGAGATTTGGTATCAAGGAAAAAGGAGCCCTTGATTTAATGGTCGTTACAAGATTGGAGCGAATTGGAGCAGTTGTGTATCGGTTGTCACTACCGCCTTCATCGCCGCAGGTACATGACGCATTCCATATATTGAAGTTGCGATGCTATGTGCATGATCCGAGCCACATCCTTGAGCAGCAGCTAGTCACTATTTGAGAGGATGATACCTATGAGGAGGTACCAATACGCCTTGAGGATCGTAATGAGCAAAAACTGAGAAGAAGACCGATTCTGTTCGTAAAGGTCCAGTGTAGTAATATTACCAAGTGGGAAGTGACTTAGGAGCCAGAACATCAGAAGCAGAAGCAATATACACAGCTCTTCGTATAAGGTACGTAAGTTTCAAGGACGAAACTTTGTATATGGGTAGAGAATGTTGTGTCTCGAATTTTTTTGTCACGTCGTAACGTTTTCGATGCTGTAAATTTACTTTTGTCAGTATATGGTTTCTAAATTCTTCGGTATGTCGAAACCCTAGCGAATTCGATAACGAACGATATCGAGCATACAATGAAACTTAAATAACTTCGTCGTAACAACTTAAGTTGTATATTAAATTAAATCAAAGCTAAAAGACATGACACAATAGTTTTTCACTACTTAAACAAATAGAAAATAAAAACAAGACATAATAAATAATTATGGTGGAAGAAAAATAAAATAAATTTATATATATACATATATATAGGGCGGCCAAGTAGGAGAGAAATAAAAAGAAATTGTGGTTAGAACAATACTTCAACAAAATACCAAGTGTAGAAAATTGTGTAGAAACAAAATGATGATATTTTGTCCAATTCTACCCACCCAAATCTTCTTATGGCTGAAATTTCCATCTATGTAGGAAGAAAAGATTTCTTCTATTTTGTATTCTGCGACACAACAAAACCCTACACACTTTTATCCCAATCATCACATTTTCTCACACTTTATCATACATAACAAACAATAAAAAAATTCTTCCTTCCCAACCCCATAGGCCGGCCATTAGCCCCCAAAGAGAGACAAAACACCTTCTTTTCTTCCTTGTTACACACTTCTTCCATTTATCATCACCCTAAACCTGCATCACCCACTTTCTCCAAGAAATCTTCTTTCTCTCCCTCCCCCTCCCTCACTTCTGCCGAAATATCAATAGATTTCAAACCATTCTTCCACTTCATCCAAACTCTCTCTTCTGTCTTATAAGAAACTACAAACACCCTCTCTTCCTCTTCTATTTGCCGAGAGTCTTCAAGTGAGCAAAGGAAGAATTTTTTTTCTTATTCACTTCAACTACACACATTCAAGCTAAGTTCCAAAAATCCTCCACCATCCAAGTGTGCTT
>AP025061.1:21797342-21914422 GCA_036186865.1 Eustoma russellianum | reverse complement strand
TCAAAGCCATTAAGAACAATTTCATCCTAAGTTTCCAATGACTAAAGTTTTCTCCATCAAAAAGAGGTGGTCTTTGTGTGGACATGCCTTCTAATTCTATTTTCATGTGTGACTTAGACATGCTTCTTAGTGTGTGAGAAAACGTTTAAAACACTTATAAGAAGGAAAGAAAGTGTCACCTTGTTGTAGATACCAAATATGAAGAATATAAGACAACTAGAAAATTTCCAGCAACTTTGCAACTTGGAGTGTAGACTGTTTTCAGCTCAAATCAGAATATGGTGCTCAACCAGGCTCTGATACCAATTGTTGGACCTGTATAGCACCACTAGAGGGGGGGTGAATAGTGGATTAGCGGAAATTACACTATAATTACCTTCAAAAACTTGTTTGAAGACCCCTTTGCCTCTTTAACCTCAGATTCTGAAAATTCCAGAAACAGTTCACCGTTTTGAGTGCTTTGGTTGAACCACTTATACACCTGTGCAAGCTCTCAAACTTGGCAGAGATCAAGTTTAGAATGTTTATGGTATGTCATAAAAATTTCAGCCAATTCCAAGCAAGTTAGCACGTTCAAATAAGCAAGAGAAGTAAAGTGTGCAATTCTGGCAGTTTCAGGCAGAATGTTTGCTAAACTTCAAACGATGATATCTCAAAATCTACCCGTGCTATTTTGATGAATCTTATGTCAAATTAAACCTCAAGATGTCTAGTTTAATTTGATATAAGGCTCACTTCAAGATTCGTAGGATAGCCTGTTCAAATTGAACAAGTTTTGCACACTGGTCAGAATTGTTCACAGAATGTAGCAACAATTTTGTAAAGACGATTTGACTGAGCTAAACTCCTCAGAATTTAGTGATTCTTGCGGCTACTGAAAACTAACACATTGAAGTATAACATATCCAAAATTCATGCAATTCTAAGAACGTTTGCCTGATCAATTATGCGTGCCAAGTTAGTGTAAATTTCAGGCAGAAAACAGTAAGTGCAGGAAATAAGTAAAGAACACAAGGAATTATCCTGGTTCGGTCAATGTGACCTACTCCAGTCCCAAGAGACACCTTCTCTTGGATTTCACTAATCACCAAACACCAAAGTCACCTTACAAAGCCAAAGGAAGAAGCTTTTCACCAACTTCTTCAAGAGGCTGCACCAAAACGTCACCTTTGCACCTTTTGCACCTTTTGCTCACCTCTAAGGAGTAAGCTTTATACACCAGCTTCTCCTTCACAAATATGTCGTATAAAGGTGTTGAAAATGACAAGAATTGAAGAACTATACAATCATAAAGCCTTTACAAACGTGTTCTTCAATAGAGAAGAGAAGAAGAGAAGAATGGAGACAAAGAGCTAATGTCTTGCTTTGCTTTCTTTGCTTTCGTTTTTGATGCTCTTTCTCTTCACCCTTTGGAGCTATTTATAGCCAAGAGATCACCCCAAAGGCTCCACAAAGTAGCCGTTGAAATGAGATAGAATGGAGATAAAATCAGCCTTTTTAGCTACCATTTGACTTTCAAGATAAATCTGAAATTTTTGTTACTTTGAAATAGTCTTCCACCTGAATTTATCTCATTATGAACGTTGGAGATGAGGTGGAAATAGCTCCATTTGAACGTTGGAAAACCAGCTCCAATAAGCAATGTACATGTGTAAATATCTTGCCATGTATGCGTGTGTTTTTGAACAGATTTTTGCCCTTTTTTTGAATGCCAAAATGACGTTGAAAGAGGTTGAAAAAGGCTCCACATGAACGTTTGGATGAACGTTGGTATGACCTAAAAAATAGGCATTGGATAATAACTAGAAATCAGCCACATCTTTTAATTTGAATAAGTCTTCAATTCTTTATCATATATGGCCGTTGGTATGTGCTAAGAGATAGAGATCAGCCAAGTCTTTTTTGAATAAGTCTTCAACATTTTGAACCACATAGCCGTTGCATATTTGCTAAAATATAGAGAGAATTCAGCTAGCCTTTGAACTTGACTTGGTCTTCAACTTTTGAATATATGTAGCCGTTTGAATATAAGAGATTTTTGCTCCAATCTTTGAACAAAATATAGCCGTTTGCTTTGAGAGAATTTTGCTCCATATTTCAACTAAGATAGCCGTTTGTAACATGATAAGAATAGCCAAGAATAATCACTTAAAATCAGCACCAAAATAGTAGCTTAATCCACCTTGCCTTGACTTGTTCAAAATCTGAATTTTGAACATAATTTGCGTGCCATCATCCAATAACCGTGTGCACAATATAATATATAGTCTTCAACATGTAGCATAGAAAACCATATAAAGAATACCAAGAATTCCAAGAAAACCATAGATGTGATCACCATAATATAAGAATTCCTCTTGAGATACCATGCTGCCCGTTTCCATAAAAATAGGGCACGTACCATATGTGACATAAACACATATAAATATCATATGAACAATATATAACATGTTGGAAGATCAATTGGCAAGTGAAATGACCAGAATACCCTTCAGCACAAAAATAGGAACTTTGTCCTAGGATGAACCTAGACATGGTGCTGCTCCAGATTCATTTTTTGCCATGATGTGACATGACTTATAAATGTGTCATATGATCATATAAGTCCGTTGGAAGAAGACCAAATAAGAATGAGAAGTCCAAATGATGAAATTACCAAAATAGCCCTTATATAGGTCAATAAGCTTCCCACCGGGTCAACTCAGTTTTAACCCGTGCCAAGCATGCTCTTCCTCAGCCAATTAGATTCTAAATTGAATAAGGATCAAGTGGGCTTTTGAATGACTCAATTTGGAGTTCATTTGCTCAAGATATGAACCAAAACCTGCAATAGGATACTAAACCGAACAATTTGCCTTATATTGTAAGTCATGTGACTTCAAGGCTTGGTTAGTTCATATAATAAACATGTATTGACATATATATCATCCAAGATCAGTTTGAACATGTCTTGATTAAGATATGTGATTGAATTGGCCAAGTTCAATCTCATGATCTTAATCAAACTTGTTCAATCTTGATTCAATCAATCAATTTCACATTTAGCTCATAAGTTCATGTCTTGCACAATCAATTTCATATGTAAACGTTACACACATATATATCACATATGCATTTTCTAATCACAACAATTACACATATGCACATATACATTTTGCACAACAATTACACATATGCTCACATATACATTTTGCAATCACTCAAACATACTATATCTCAACAGTTACCTTGATGCAATACAGCTCCAATGCCAACTCCACTGGCATCACATTCAACTTCAAACATTTCGTCAAAGTTGGGCAATCTCAGGATAGGTGCAGAAGTTAGACGTTTCTTAAGTTCCTCAAAGGCTTGTTGTTGTGATTCTCCCCATTCAAATCTTACATCTTTCTTGACTAACTCATTCAAGGGTGCAGCTATGGTAGAGAAATCCTTCACAAAACGTCTATAGAAGCTAGCTAATCCATGAAAACTCCTAATATCTCCAGCAGACTTAGGGGTAGGCCACTCAGTTATGGATTTAACTTTCTCTTGGTCCATTTCAATTCCTTCAGCACTAATCACAAATCCTAAGAATGTAACCTTCTCCAGACAGAAAGAACACTTCTTGAAATTAGCATACAACTCTTCTTTCTGTAGGGTGACAAAAACAGCTCTTAGATGGTTCAGGTGTTCACTTAGGGTTTTGGAGTAGATAAGAATGTCATCAAAGTAAACTACTACAAATTTCCCTATGAATTTCCTTAAGACCTCATTCATTAACCTCATGAAAGTACTAGGGGCATTGGTTAAACCAAAGGGCATAACTAACCATTCGTACAATCCAAATTTAGTCTTAAAGGCAGTTTTCCATTCATCACCTTCCCTAATTCTCACTTGGAAATAACCTTGTTTAAGATCTACTTTGCTAAAGCACCTAGATCCATGTAACATATCCAACATGTCATCCAACCTAGGAATAGGGTATTTGTACTTCACAGTGATCTTATTGATGGCTCTACAGTCAGTACACATTCTCCAAGTTCCATCTTTCTTAGGGACAATGATAACATGAAAGCACAAGGACTCATACTCTCTTACTTTACCTTGGGTCAATAGTTCCTCAACTTGCTTTTGGATTTCCTTAGTTTCCTCTGGATTGGCTCTATAGGCAGGTTTGTTTGGTAGAACAGTTCCTGGAACGAAATCTATTTGATGCTCAATGCCTCTTAGAGGTGGTAAACCTGGGGGATCTCCTTCAGGAAACAAGCTAGAAAATTCTTGAAGTAAAGACGCAACTTCACTTGGTAAAGTAGATGGTATTTTCAGATGAAGAGAACAGAATTTCTTTGTAAGCAAGATATAAACAGTTTTCTTGAATTGATAGCATGGAGTACCTCACTTTGAGATGCAAAGAATGCGTTTTTCTTTAGAGATGGTTCGGCAGAAACTTTGATTTCTTTCGGTTCAATTTTAAGATGTGAACTTTTCAGTTGGTTTTCCTTGATGAAAAATCCTTTCCAGTTCCTTTTCTTTTGGATCTTTATGGCTTTTTAACATTCGTTGTTGATCCTCAAAGACTTTGTGCGGGGGCAAGGCATTTAATTTGAACAGCTTGTTGTTATGCCTAAAGGAATATCTATTTAGGTAACCATCATAAGTAACCTTGTTGTCAAATTGCCCACGGTCTACCTAATAAGATATGACTTGATTGCATAGGGGCTACATCACATAACACCTCAGCAAAATACCCACCAATTAATAAAGAAACTAGGACTTGCTTTGTTACTTTAACTTCACCACACTCATTAAGCCATGTAAGTCTATAAGGATGAGGGTGATTAATTAAGGTAAATCAAGTTTCCTAACAAGGTTCAAACTTGCCACATTGGTACATGAACCGGAGTCAATGATTAAAGTGCAAACTTTCTTTTTAACCATACAATGAATGTGGAATATGATTTTCTCTTTGTATGTCAGGTTCTTCAGTTTAATTTGGGCACTTAGAGCTCGACGGACAACTAAGAACTCTTTTGTTTCACACTCATTAGTCTCTTCACTAATCTCTTTCTTCTTCCTCACATGTTTGTTTATTTTCATGGTTTTCTTCACTCTCTTCCAATTCTTCTTCAGAATAATACTCATTAGACTCTTCAATAAACATGATGCGTTTAGGGTTGGGACATTGATTAGCAAAATGACCTTTTCCTAAGCATTTAAAACATTGAATATCACGAGTCTTAACAGTAGGCGTACCTTCCACCTTGGCTTTGCCTTTATCAGTGATTGGAAACTTTGGACGATTTTGGATGTTCTGGGTTGATTTTCCTTGGAATCCACGGCCTTGACCTTGTTGTGGACGGAAGGCGTCCTGGCTGTGTTCTAGGAAAACTCAAGGATTAGTCCGAAAAGAAGGGTTAGAGTTTTTACCTTCAATTGTCTTTCCACTTTCTCAGCAATGTGAACCATAGAAGCCAGATCAGAGCAAGGTGTAAGCTCCACCTTGAATGCAATCTCTTTGTTCAAGCCAGGCTAGAAATCTAGCCATTGTGGCTTCCTCAGTTCTTCTTCTATGTTAGCCCTGGTAAGAAGATGTAATTCTTTATAAAATTCATCAACATATCTATTACCTTGAGAAAGTTGTTGCAATTTCTGGAAAACGCTTCTTTCATAGGAAGGAGATATGAATCTCTTCCTCATCTCTTGTTTTCAGCTCGGACCAAGTAACAACAGGGGGCTGTCTTGTTCTTCTCCGGGTGTTCTGCAATTGCTCCCACCAGAGTAAGCATAATCTACAAATTCAAAAGTTGCATACCGCACTTTGGCCAATTCAGAATAGTTAGTGCAAGAATACTATGATCTACTTTGTTTCCCATTGCAGATAAGCTTCAGGATCACTTTTCCCTTGGAAGGAGGGTATTGTCAGTTTAGTAGTAATGAACTCTCTTCAAGATGTTCATTTTCTATCAGGTTGACGTTCATCATACCGTTCTTCCGGATAGTGTTCTTCATTGTACTCAGGGAGATAATCAAATCTCTCCTCAAAGAAATGTTCCTACGACCACCATTACTACCTCGACCTCGACTTCTACCTCTATGTGATTTGACTCTTCTAGGTTGAACAGGAGACTCATTACCCATAAGAGGTGCCTTCTTGAAAAGGTATACTAGGTTCCTTTTGATCTGAGGTTGGCTTTTCTACGTTGTTTATCCTTTGTTTGTTATCCTCTATGTCACTTCTCATTAAACCAAAACTGATTAACAAGGAAGTGAGTGTTTGCTGTATATTCTCTAGGGTAACAGGGACTGGGGATGGGACAGGGAGTAGATGGGGACGGGGATGGTGCATTATCTTTCTGTTGGGGACCCATGATTCAAAATAAAATATTGACAAGATGCAAATACTCTACTTTATGTTAACAATTGTTCAAAACAACAATTTGGACTATTTCTCCTAAAGATTCAAGAAAATCACAGAAGTCAAATTGTTGTTTGGCTGAATGAAATCTACGGGGTGTTTAAGACAATCCCTCAATTACTTTACAGCATACGCAATTATCAATTGAAGTAAAGTGAAAGTAAAAGCACACAAACAAAGTGTCAGCAAGGGTTTGCTTTAGAAACTTTCAATTTGTTGGACCTGTATAGCACCACTAGAGGGGGGGGTGAATAGGTGGATTAGCGGAGGAAATTACACTATAATTACCTTCAAAAACTTGTTTGAAGACCCCTTTGCCTCTTTAACCTCAGATTCTGAAAATTCCAGAAACAGTTCACCGTTTTGAGTGCTTTGGTTGAACCACTTATACACCTGTGCAAGCTCTCAAACTTGGCAGAGATCAAGTTTAGAATGTTTATGGGTATGTCATAAAAATTTCAGCCAATTCCAAGCAAGTTAGCACGTTCAAATAAGCAAGAGAAGTAAAGTGTGCAATTCTGGCAGTTTCAGGCAGAATTGTTGCTAAACTTCAAACGATGATATCTCAAATCTACCCGTGCTATTTTGATGAATCTTATGTCAAATTAAACCTCAAGATGTCTAGTTTAATTTGATATAAGGCTCACTTCAAGATTCGTAGGATAGCCTGTTCAAATTGAACAAGTTTTTGCACACTGGTCAGAATTGTTCACAGAATGTAGCAACAATTTTGTAAAGACGATTTGACTGAGCTAAACTCCTCAGAATTTAGTGATTCTTGCGGCTACTGAAAACTAACACATTGAAGTATAACATATCCAAAATTCATGCAATTCTAAGAACGTTTGCCTGATCAATTATGCGTGCCAAGTTAGTGTAAATTTCAGGCAGAAACAGTAAGTGCAGGAAATAAGTAAAGAACACAAGGAATTATCCTGGTTCGGTCAATGTGACCTACTCCAGTCCCAAGAGACACCTTCTCTTGGATTTCACTAATCACCAAACACCAAAGTCACCTTACAAAGCCAAAGGAAGAAGCTTTTCACCAACTTCTTCAAGAGGCTGCACCAAAACGTCACCTTTGCACCTTTTGCACCTTTTGCTCACCTCTAAGGAGTAAGCTTTATACACCAGCTTCTCCTTCACAAATATGTCGTATAAAGGTGTTGAAAATGACAAGAATTGAAGAACTATACAATCATAAAGCCTTTACAAACGTGTTCTTCAATAGAGAAGAGAAGAAGAGAAGAATGGAGACAAAGAGCTAATGTCTTGCTTTGCTTTCTTTGCTTTCGTTTTTGATGCCCTTTCTCTTCACCCTTTGGAGCTATTTATAGCCAAGAGATCAGCCTAGTAGCTCCTCAACATAGCCGTTTGGATGGATGAGAATGGATAAGAAATCAGCACTTTTCTAGCCACCAAAATCCAGCCTTTGAAATTCAAACTAAACCTGACCGTTTGTTGCTTTGACATGGTCTTCAAATCTGAATTTTTATCCTCTTATGAACGTTGGAGATGAGGTGGAAATAGGCTTCATTTAAATGTTTAAAAAACAGCTCCAATCAGCAATGTACATGTGTAATATCTTGCCATGTATGCGTGTGTTTTTGAACAGATTTTTGCCCTTCTTTTTGAATGCCAAAATGACGTTGAAAGAGGTTGAAAAAGGCTCCACATGAACGTTTGGATGAACGTTGGTATGACCTAAAAAATAGGCATTGGATAATAACTAGAAATCAGCCACATCTTTTAATTTGAATAAGTCTTCAATTCTTTATCATATATGGCCGTTGGTATGTGCTAAGAGATAGAGATCAGCCAAGTCTTTTTTGAATAAGTCTTCAACATTTTGAACCACATAGCCGTTGCATATTTGCTAAAATATAGAGAGAATTCAGCTAGCCTTTGAACTTGACTTGGTCTTCAACTTTTGAATATATGTAGCCGTTTGAATATAAGAGATTTTTGCTCCAATCTTGAACAAAATATAGCCGTTTGCTTTGAGAGAATTTTGCTCCATATTTCAACTAAGATAGCCGTTTGTAACATGATAAGAATAGCCAAGAATAATCACTTAAAATCAGCACCAAAATAGTAGCTTAATCCACCTTGCCTTGACTTGTTCAAAATCTGAATTTTGAACATAATTTGCGTGCCATCATCCAATAACCGTGTGCACAATATAATATATAGTTTTCAACATGTAGCATAGAAAACCATATAAAGAATACCAAGAATTCCAAGAAAACCATAGATGTGATCACCATAATATAAGAATTCCTCTTGAGATACCATGCTGCCCGTTTCCATAAAAATAGGGCACGTACCATATGTGACATAAACACATATAAATATCATATGAACAATATATAACATGTTGGAAGATCAATTGGCAAGTGAAATGACCAGAATACCCTTCAGCACAAAAATAGGAACTTTGTCCTAGGATGAACCTAGACATGGTGCTGCTCCAGATTCATTTTTTGCCATGATGTGACATGACTTATAAATGTGTCATATGATCATATAAGTCCGTTGGAAGAAGACCAAATAAGAATGAGAAGTCCAAATGATGAAATTACCAAAATAGCCCTTATATAGGTCAATAAGCTTCTCACCGGGTCAACTCAGTTTTAACCCGTGCCAAGCATGCTCTTCCTCAGCCAATTAGATTCTAAATTGAATAAGGATCAAGTGGGCTTTTGAATGACTCAATTTGGAGTTCATTTGCTCAAGATATTAACCAAAACCTGCAATAGGATACTAAACCGAACAATTTGCCTTATATTGTAAGTCATGTGACTTCAAGGCTTGGTTAGTTCATATAATAAACATGTATTGACATATATATCATCCAAGATCAGTTTGAACATGTCTTGATTAAGATATGTGATTGAATTGGCCAAGTTCAATCTCATGATCTTAATCAAACTTGTTCAATCTTGATTCATTCAAGCAATTTCACATTTAGCTCATAAGTTCATAAGTTCATGTCTTGCACAATCAATTTCATATGTAAACGTTACACACATATATATCACATATGCATTTTCTAATCACAACAATTACACATATGCACACATATACATTTTGCACAACAATTACACATATGCTCACATATACATTTTGCAATCACTCAAACATACTATATCTCAACAATCTCCCCCTTTTGATGATTTGCAAAATTACCCCACATATGTGTATATTAAGCATTTAAATCAAGTGTGCAATCTAAATCAAGTGTTGTAATCTGTGTAATCAAGTAAGCATCTAAATCAAGTGTAAGCTGCTCCCCCTTAATGTGTTATCTCCCCCTTAACATGATATATATATACACATTTATTTCTCCCCCTTAATTTTGTAAATTATGCAAAAGACTGTTATTCAGGTGTAAGCAATTAATCCAAGTCTTGCACGTAAAGTCTCAAAGATAGCTTGATTAAGGGGTTTAGTGAATATATCAGCTACTTGTTGATCAGTTCTAACATGTTCAATGTGTATATGTCCAAGATTAACATGATCACGGAGAAAATGATAACGTACTTCTATATGCTTTGCCTTAGAGTGTAGTACAGGGTTTTTAGACAAATTTATAGCACTTGTACTATCACAATAGATGGGGATATTATTTACTTGTATTTCAAAGTCTGAAAGTTGTTGTTAATCCATAATAGTTGAGTACAACATAGACTTAAAGCCATATATTCTGCTTCAGTAGTAGAAAGTGCAACACTAGATTGTTTCTTTGAAAACCAAGATATTAGTGAGTTTCCTAGGAATTGACATGTTCCACTAGTGCTCTTTCTATCTACTCTACATCCACCATAATCTGCATCTGAATATGCATGTAGACTTAGACTAGATTGTCTATCATACCATAAGCCTAATGTTGGTGTATGTTGAAGATATCTAAATATTCTTTTTACAGCTTTAAAGTGTGACAACTTAGGCATACTTTGAAATCTTGCACACATACATACTGCAAACATAATATCAGGTCTACTAGCAGTTAGATATAGCAATGAACCAATCATAGACCTATATAGTTTTTCATCAAATGCAACACCATTTTCATCTTTGTCTAATTTTGTTGAAGTACACATTGGTGTTGGTGATGGTTTCAAGTTTTCAAAGTTGAATTTCTTTATCATATCTCTTATGTATTTGGCTTGATTGATATGTATACCATTTGATGTTTGTTTTATTTGCAAGCCTAAGAAGTAATTTAATTCACCAACCATGGACATTTCAAACTCAGACTTCATACAATCTTCAAAGTCTTTTACTAAGTTAGGATTAGTTGAACCAAAGATTATGTCATCTACATATATTTGTATTACAAGCAAATCTTTGTCTTTCTTTTTCAAGAATAAGGTACTATCTATGGTTCCTCTTTGAAAGTTGTTACTTAGTAAAAAGTTGGCAAATCTTTCATACCATGCACGGGGGGCTTGTTTCAAACCATACAAGGCTTTCTTAAGTTTATATACATGATCAGGGTTCTTTGGATCTTCAAAGCCTGGTGGTTGTTTAACAAAAACTTCTTCTTGGATATAGCCATTTAAGAATGCACTCTTAACATCCATTTGGAATAATTTGATGTCATTATAACATGCAAAAGCTAATAAGAGGCGTATGGATTCTAATCTTGCTACGGGGGCAAATGTTTCATCGTAATCAATACCCTCTTCTTGATTATATCCTTGAGCTACAAGTCTTGCTTTATTTCTTACTACAACCCCTTGCTCATTCATTTTGTTCCTAAACACCCATTTAGTTCCAATGATTGATTTATCCTCGGGTTTAGGTACTAAATCCCACACATTGTTTCTTTCAAATTGGTTTAACTCTTCATGCATTGCATCTATCCAATATGCATCGTTTAAGGCATCATTCACATTCTTAGGTTCAATTTGGGATATAAGTGCATGCCATTGATCATATTCATTAGGATCTATTTGCCTACGTGTTCTAACCCCTTGATTTACATCTCCTATGATAAGTTCTTGAGGATGCTTTTGTTTATCTCTTATTTGCCACCAATTACTTGGTTGTGCATCTTCAATAGGTTCATGATGTTCAATAGGTTGGTTAGGCACATTTTCTTCATTATGTTCTTGTGTAGGGGGAGTTTGAACTTCATGCATTTCAAGAGTTTGATTTGGTGTTTCAACTTGATCATGTGTAGGTGGTAGGATAAGTTCATCTTCATCATGAAGTATTTGATCATTTGGTACATAGGTTTCATGTTGATTACTTGTTTGGAGATATGCATTTTCATTGAACTTCACATGTATAGATTCAACTATCTTTCTTGTTTGTGCATTATAACATCTATATGCTTTAGAGTTCATTGAATATCCCACAAATATATGTTCATCAGACTTAGGATCAAACTTATCTAAGTTATCTTTTGTGTTCAATACAAAGCATTTACAACCAAAGACTTTTAGATAGTTTACTTTTGGGAGTCGTCCATTTAAGATTTCAAATGGTGTTTTGTTCAATTTCTTTCTTATTGATAGTCTGTTGATCATATAACTTGAAGTGTTTACTGCTTCAGCCCATAAGAATTTAGGTACTTTGTTTTCTACCATCATTGTTCTTGCTACTTCTTGAATAGTCCTATTCTTTCTTTCAACTACACCATTAAGTTGAGGAGTTCTTGGTGGGGAGAATTCATGTTTTATACCCTTTTCATTACAGAATTTGATTATTTCAATATTTTTAAACTCACCACCTCTATCACTCCTTATCTTAATAACATGTGATTCATGTTCATTTTCAAGTTGTCTAATTAGATTAGCTATAGATGATGCACTTTCATCTTTTGAAGCAAGAAACAATGTCCAAGTATATCTTGAGAAATCATCAACTATTACACATACATAATAACTTCCACCTAAGCTTCTTGTTCTACATGGACCAAATAAGTCTATATGCAAGAGTTCTAGTATTCTTGATGTTGTGAACTCAGTTTTAGGCTTAAGAGATTCTCTAACATGTTTGCCTTTGATACAAGATTCACATAGTTGAAAATCATTCAAGTTAAGTTTAGGCAATCCTTTAACAAGACTTTTAGCGTGTAGTTTTTCTAAGGTTGATATACCTATGTGTCCTAAACGTCTATGCCAAAGATTGGGATCAGATTCATGTGAAACAAGACATTTTGTGTTACTACTTAGCATATCATCCATGTTAAGCACATATATGTTTCCTTCACGTTTTCCTTTTAACACAACTTGATTGTTTTTATCCATTATCTTACAAGAGGTGGAGGAGAAGAGAACATTCAAGTTGTTGTCACATAGTTGAGAAACACTTAAGAGCTCAAAGGTTAAGTTACTTACAAGTAGGACGTTTTTGATCTCAAATTTGTTTGGATCACCAACCTTGCCTTTGCCAATTATTTGGCCTTGGTTATTGTCTCCAAAGGTAACTTTGCCACCTTTTGCAACGTTCTTAAGTGTGCTAAACAAATTTTTGTTCCCCGTCATATGTCTTGAGCAACCACTATCAACTATCCAATTGGTTTTGTTCTTTTCATCTTCTTTGTTGTTATAATCAGCAACTTGTCTTTCTTTGATGTTATGTACCTACAAATGTAAATAACAACTTAGGTACCCTTTGATTTTGGGTCCTTTCAAGGTTAGACAAGTTAAGTTCATGTTAGTGTACCTTTAGGTACCCAAACTTGAACAACCTTTCTTGGTTTTGAAATGTTATAATCATGTTGCATATAATGAACAAATAGTGGATTTTGATACATAGAATATGATTGAAAAGGGGCTGCACGTTTATGACTAATTGGATAAGCATGGTAACTTCTATATGCATTTGAATGTTGCCTTGTATATGAGTTATATCTTGGCCGTGTATAAGCATTGAATTTAGGCCGGGTATAAACAAGATGTTGTGTGTGTCTAGGCCGTGTGTTATAAACTGATTTAGGCCGAGAGTATGTCATGTTCTTCACATAAGCATGTTGTTGCATATAAGGCATAACTTGAGCATATTGCATATTACTTTGTTTAGGCATTCTTGTATACATGTAAGCATGGTTTCTAGGTGCATTTACCTTCCTATATGTTGATGCATTTTGCAATCTTTGTGATGAAGGAGGTGTGGGCAGAATAGATTCATTTCTAGATGCATTTGGCCTATATTTCATGTTGGTTGAAGATGATACAAATGTTGTTTCCTTAGGTGTGTATTCAGCTTCTTCAACATATCCAAGACCTTGTTTGTCATTTCCATGCTTTTGAGATGCAATGAGAGTGTCTAACATGTTGGAACCATTCTTAAATTGTTCTAAAGATTTGTTCAAGTCTAGGTTGCATGCTTTCAATGATTCAAATTCAGTTTGTATTTCATGCAATTTAGACTTTAAAACGTTGAAATCAACACATTGCACACATTGCACATTTTCATGTTTGTTCTTAAGTTCCTTAATCTGATTTTGCATTGAACTAATAGTGTTAGATGATTCAAGTTGAAGAACTTCTAGTTGAGAAGTTAGATTCAAGTTAGACGTCTCCAACTTGTTCTTCTCCTCAACTATTCTTTTCTTCTCCTTGGATAGCTTCTTATATCTATCATGCAACTTTTCTAATTCATCCAACAATTCATCTTGAGTAAAATCACATTCGGAGTCAGAATCGAATGTTACCTCATTTGTAGACTTTGAAGCCAAACATATTTGTGCAACTTCAGGTTCCTCCTCGGATTCGGATGAAGATGTGTCATCCCAAGTGCTTGAACTTACCTTGAGAGCTTTCTTCCTCCTTTGCATAGGTTCTACTCTAGTTTTTGTCCTTGTCTTTTCATCCATGTCACGGTTTTTGTTCTTGTTTGGACAATCATATGAGATGTGTCCTTGTTTTCCACATTTATAACACTTAAGTTCTTTATCATACCATTTACCATCTTGTTTGTTAGATTTCACATTGATAGGGGTGGCTGATATTGATTTTCTTTTAGTTGGTCTTTGTGTGGACATGCCTTCTTAGTGTGTGAGAAAACGTTTTAAAACACTTATAAGAAGGAAAGAAAGTGTCACCTTGTTGTAGATATCAAATATGAAGAATATAAGACAACCAGAAAATTTCCAGCAACTTTGCAACTTGGAGTGTAGATTGTTTTCAGCTCAAATCAGAATATGGTGCTCAACCAGGCTCTGATACCAATTGTTGGACCTGTATAGCACCACTAGAGGGGGGGGTGAATAGTGGATTAGCGGAAATTACACTATAATTACCTTCAAAAACTTGTTTGAAGACCCCTTTGCCTCTTTAACCTCAGATTCTGAAAATTCCAGAAACAGTTCACCGTTTTGAGTGCTTTGGTTGAACCACTTATACACCTGTGCAAGCTCTCAAACTTGGCAGAGATCAAGTTTAGAATGTTTATGGTATGTCATAAAAATTTCAGCCAATTCCAAGCAAGTTAGCACGTTCAAATAAGCAAGAGAAGTAAAGTGTGCAATTCTGGCAGTTTCAGGCAGAATGTTTGCTAAACTTCAAACGATGATATCTCAAAATCTACCCGTGCTATTTTGATGAATCTTATGTCAAATTAAACCTCAAGATGTCTAGTTTAATTTGATATAAGGCTCACTTCAAGATTCGTAGGATAGCCTGTTCAAATTGAACAAGTTTTGCACACTGGTCAGAATTGTTCACAGAATGTAGCAACAATTTTGTAAAGACGATTTGACTGAGCTAAACTCCTCAGAATTTAGTGATTCTTGCGGCTACTGAAAACTAACACATTGAAGTATAACATATCCAAAATTCATGCAATTCTAAGAACGTTTGCCTGATCAATTATGCGTGCCAAGTTAGTGTAAATTTCAGGCAGAAAACAGTAAGTGCAGGAAATAAGTAAAGAACACAAGGAATTATCCTGGTTCGGTCAATGTGACCTACTCCAGTCCCAAGAGACACCTTCTCTTGGATTTCACTAATCACCAAACACCAAAGTCACCTTACAAAGCCAAAGGAAGAAGCTTTTCACCAACTTCTTCAAGAGGCTGCACCAAAACGTCACCTTTGCACCTTTTGCACCTTTTGCTCACCTCTAAGGAGTAAGCTTTATACACCAGCTTCTCCTTCACAAATATGTCGTATAAAGGTGTTGAAAATGACAAGAATTGAAGAACTATACAATCATAAAGCCTTTACAAACGTGTTCTTCAATAGAGAAGAGAAGAAGAGAAGAATGGAGACAAAGAGCTAATGTCTTGCTTTGCTTTCTTTGCTTTCGTTTTTGATGCCCTTTCTCTTCACCCTTTGGAGCTATTTATAGCCAAGAGATCAGCCTAGTAGCTCCTCAACATAGCCGTTTGGATGGATGAGAATGGATAAGAAATCAGCACTTTTCTAGCCACCAAAATCCAGCCTTTGAAATTCAAACTAAACCTGACCGTTTGTTGCTTTGACATGGTCTTCAAATCTGAATTTTTATCCTCTTATGAACGTTGGAGATGAGGTGGAAATAGGCTTCATTTAAATGTTTAAAAAACAGCTCCAATCAGCAATGTACATGTGTAAATATCTTGCCATGTATGCGTGTGTTTTTGAACAGATTTTTGCCCTTCTTTTTGAATGCCAAAATGACGTTGAAAGAGGTTGAAAAAGGCTCCACATGAACGTTTGGATGAACGTTGGTATGACCTAAAAAATAGGCATTGGATAATAACTAGAAATCAGCCACATCTTTTAATTTGAATAAGTCTTCAATTCTTTATCATATATGGCCGTTGGTATGTGCTAAGAGATAGAGATCAGCCAAGTCTTTTTTGAATAAGTCTTCAACATTTTGAACCACATAGCCGTTGCATATTTGCTAAAATATAGAGAGAATTCAGCTAGCCTTTGAACTTGACTTGGTCTTCAACTTTTGAATATATGTAGCCGTTTGAATATAAGAGATTTTTGCTCCAATCTTTGAACAAAATATAGCCGTTTGCTTTGAGAGAATTTTGCTCCATATTTCAACTAAGATAGCCGTTTGTAACATGATAAGAATAGCCAAGAATAATCACTTAAAATCAGCACCAAAATAGTAGCTTAATCCACCTTGCCTTGACTTGTTCAAAATCTGAATTTTGAACATAATTTGCGTGCCATCATCCAATAACCGTGTGCACAATATAATATATAGTTTTCAACATGTAGCATAGAAAACCATATAAAGAATACCAAGAATTCCAAGAAAACCATAGATGTGATCACCATAATATAAGAATTCCTCTTGAGATACCATGCTGCCCGTTTCCATAAAAATAGGGCACGTACCATATGTGACATAAACACATATAAATATCATATGAACAATATATAACATGTTGGAAGATCAATTGGCAAGTGAAATGACCAGAATACCCTTCAGCACAAAAATAGGAACTTTGTCCTAGGATGAACCTAGACATGGTGCTGCTCCAGATTCATTTTTTGCCATGATGTGACATGACTTATAAATGTGTCATATGATCATATAAGTCCGTTGGAAGAAGACCAAATAAGAATGAGAAGTCCAAATGATGAAATTACCAAAATAGCCCTTATATAGGTCAATAAGCTTCTCACCGGGTCAACTCAGTTTTAACCCGTGCCAAGCATGCTCTTCCTCAGCCAATTAGATTCTAAATTGAATAAGGATCAAGTGGGCTTTTGAATGACTCAATTTGGAGTTCATTTGCTCAAGATATTAACCAAAACCTGCAATAGGATACTAAACCGAACAATTTGCCTTATATTGTAAGTCATGTGACTTCAAGGCTTGGTTAGTTCATATAATAAACATGTATTGACATATATATCATCCAAGATCAGTTTGAACATGTCTTGATTAAGATATGTGATTGAATTGGCCAAGTTCAATCTCATGATCTTAATCAAACTTGTTCAATCTTGATTCATTCAAGCAATTTCACATTTAGCTCATAAGTTCATAAGTTCATGTCTTGCACAATCAATTTCATATGTAAACGTTACACACATATATATCACATATGCATTTTCTAATCACAACAATTACACATATGCACACATATACATTTTGCACAACAATTACACATATGCTCACATATACATTTTGCAATCACTCAAACATACTATATCTCAACACAATTATCTCAAAACTACAACACTTTGGTTCTTTTGGGCACTTTCTTTCTTTTGAGCTTGGCGCAAGTTCCCTTTTGCAAGGTTTAATTTGGGCTTTTCCTCACTTGGTTTTCTTGTGCAATACTTTCTTGTCTTGCCTCTTACTTGTTGACAAATATTGGCTTTTCTGTCATGTATTTCTCAATCAAGCTTAATTTTCTTTCTTTGGAGGGGTTTGCTTGATTGTTGTGAGACTACTCCTCACGACCTATATGAGACATTGCCCACGGCCTTTAATTGCACAAGGTTTGTTGTATTTGGAATTTTGAAAGTTCCTCGTACACAACACGGCTAAACACTATGTAGTGAGAGTTCAATTCACAATTACAACAAGTTCAAATCGTATATAGTGCAATGTAAGTTCAGAAACTGATCTAAAACAACAATTGGATAGCTCTTTAACAATGAGGGGCTTAAACAATTCCTAATTTTCAGAATGTATCTAAGTCCAACAAGTTGTTTGAAACAATTGAAATCAACAAAAAGATAAAGCTATTAGCATTCACCAAGATTTCAAATGAGCTTTAAAAGCTTGTTCTAAACCACACGTTTTTGGGCTTGTTTTTCTGTTTTTCTTATGCAAATGATTTAACTCATCTAAATGCAACTTAGTTGTTTCTAAATGCAATTTATAAAGGCTGATTACTAACAACTAATGGAAAATCAGTTTTGATGCTAAGTATGCTGACTTGTTTTGTTTTGTTTTCAAGTGATCCAACCTACTTTGTTTTTGTTTGGTTTTTTTGTTTGTATGATGCAATCAGATTCTAAACTAAATGATACTAAATGCAAGTGTTTAAGTCCTACTTATCAAACGTATAACACTAGAAACTAGGCAGCACACTTAGTTAGCTAAACTACTTGTTTTGATCTTTAGTTTTCGGTTTTGCTTGTGCTAACTAAACAACCAACTAAAACACTTAAACTATGTTGTAAACTAGTCTAACCAAGCTAAATAAGGCAGCACTATATAATGCCTAAACAGTTTGCACACAACTTACTAAAACAGAATTTAACAACTTGATTACAAGTAACTACCAACTAATCTATTTTTGTGTTCAAGTTTTCTGTTTTAAGGAGACAACTAAACTAACACTTAAACTTCTAGATTAGGGCCTAATGAACATTATCTAACTAGATTGAACAAGTATAAACAGGTTACACACGGTTTTGATCTAAGCTATACAAACAGATTTTAACAACACTAAGTCTAGTCTAAGTTCTTTTTTTGTGGTGTTTCGGTTTTTGCTACTTAAGCTAAGTTACCAAACTATTGTAAACCAACTAATAAACACTTTAAAACATAGACTAACTATCTAATCAAACAGATTCTAAATGACAACAAAATCAGTTCAATATATGGTTTGGGCAGCAACAAACATATGCTAGTTTAAACAATGTAAACATGAATAGAAGACTAACCAACGTTCTGATACCAATTGATGAGCCAAATGAAGGCTAGAAAACGTTGCCAAGGACTTTGTCTCCTATTCCAAATTGATTTGAACCTCTGCTATGGCAAAGAACATCACAATGACACCCCTTGAACTGTAACCGTTTGTTCTTGGCTCAATTTATACCAACACCTCTTCCTCTTTGGTATTCCAACACATCTAAAACCTCATTGAGACCCTAAGATGCTGTAAACCAAAAATGAAGTGAATACTAACAAGTTCTAGGCTAAGAACTTGGAAGAAACCGTTAGTCGCTTAAGCTTCAACTAGAAAGTTGAGAACTCCTTAAAGGAATGTTTGATTGAAATGTTTTCTTGAAATTGTGTTGTTTGTACATTCAGGTTCCTACCTACTTATAGAAAACGAAAATTACAAGAGTACAAGAATTAAAGTACAAAGTACAATTCTAAAAATAAGATGCTTGCTTTTGAACAACTTTTGTTCCAAAACTTCTGGTTGCTTTTTTACGTGCTCCCCATGCTTGTCTCTAGCTTTCTTTCTTCATCAATTTGATTGGATAATAAATGGAGCAGCTTGCTTGAGAAATGCCTTTGATTGGTTGCAATTTGGTGTTGAATTTTCAAAGGATTCAACGTTTCTTCCATGCTTGATTTTCAGCCAAAGTTTTGATTGGATAATGTAGTGAGCAGCTTGGTTGAACTCCCTTTTGATTGGATCAAATGTTGAGCAGCTTGCATTCTTGTTCTAACTTGATTGTGATTGGTTTGGACAATTGCAAGACTCCTTCCTATTGGTTAAAGGTGTGAGCAGCTTGTTTCTTCTTTGTTTCAACGTGAAGAACAATCTTGAATTTGACATGAATGCTTGTCACCACCTTGCTTGTAAGCTACTTGAATATCACCTCTTTGCTTGGACAAAATTCAGGTTTGAATTGCATCTTCAAGCTAAAAAACGTGTACCTGAAAGACAAGGCAAGAATACAACACAAACTATCCTAAAACAAAGTTAACAAACCAACAATATTAAAAAGAACATCTAAAGATATGTACAACATGCTTTTGATAAAACTAGATCATAGCTTGTATCATATAAACCCAATGGACATCATCTCTGCTTGGTTCATCCTCTTCATGCCTATAAAGAAATGATTCAACACAATGTAATAACTTCTTAGCCATACTCCTTGTTATGGGACCTGTGTGGGGCATTGAGGTTTCTTCGTCAGTGTTTGTATCCACAAGGTTAGGCTGTAGCTCATCAACCTAGGTTTTTAATGCAAAACCAAGAAAACAAAGTATCACACAAAGTGAATGAAATATCAAGAATTGTTATTCATCAAAAGGTGAGTTTACAACCAGCCAAAGGGGTCTATTTATAGGCCTAAGAAACGTCCCCCCTTAGCTTGAAATGGCTAGAGATAATTCAAATAAAGCTATCTAACAAATGTTTAAATTTGAACTTTGCTTGAAAATTAAAACTAAGATAATTCTAGCTAAAACTTGAAATGCTTGGAAGTTGTTATCTTCAATGTATCTAGCAGCTTATGGCGTCTTGGAGGAGTTGTTTGATGATTAGTATGCGCTTGGATTTGAGTTCACAAGATGACTGAAGTTTGAATTCAAGTGGAGTTTGAATTTGACTTCAATCTTGAATTCAATTTTGCATTGTGATCTTATCTTCCTTATTCTTCAAAAATGGCGTGTGATTCCATCTTCCTTATTCAAAAATGGCGTGTAGGACCTTGAGATGATGGCTGAATCCTTTTTGAAATGTAAGCCTCAAATTGGTTGAAACTTGAATTCAAATTCAAATTATGGTTGAATTTGAATTCAAGTTTATCTTCAAGTTCAAATTCAAGTAAGATGTCATCCTCCAATTTAAAGTGGCCGCCCCCTTGTGATATGTTGGAGATGATGTTTGATTTCAATTTGATCAAGAGACTCTATCTTGGACACCTTTGAATTTGTCTTAGCGTAGACAAACATTCTCTTCAAACATTCTCTTCAAACATTCTCTTCACTTATTCTCTTCAAACATTCTCTTCAAACATTCTCTTCAAACATTCCATGTACCTAATTTACCTACAAAGCAAATACATAAAACTAAGATCACACGACACAAGATAAAATTTAAAGACAAAGAATGTAGACGTGCATGCTGATACATGCTCACGTTGAAGGTTCAATGAAATGAACCCAAGGAGTCTTAGGCTCATCTTGAACATGCTTGTACAAGAAGGTGGCAACTTGATGACAAAGTTCCCTTGCCCTCCTTCTTGTCATAGGACCTTTGACCTCTTGATGGGGCTCTTGATCCTCTCGGACCCTTGATCCTCATCAATCCCCCCTCCTCAAAAGGATTCGTCCTCGAATCAAAAAGGTCATCGTTGAAAGGGGTGAGATCAGCAACATTAAAAGTAGGTGAAACTGAACCATACCTGTCGGGAAGATCGAGGATGTATGCATTGTCACCTATGCGTTTCAATACTTTAAAGGGTCCATCTCCTCGAGGCAACAATTTGGACTTTCTTTCATTGGGAAATTTTTCTTTACGCAAATGTAACCACACTAAATCTCCAGGTTTGAACACAACTCTTTTCCGATGTTTGTTAGCTCGTCTTTCATAAGCTTTGTTTTTCTTTTCTAGTTGTGTTTTAACTTGTTCATGCAGTTTCTTTATGTTGTCCGTTTTCTGTTTACCATCAAGACTAGAACGTTCATGCACGGGAATAGTAATCAAATCAATGGGAGACAAGGGATTAAAGCCATACACGATTTCAAATGGACTATGCAAAGTACCGTGATGGACACTCCTATTATATGCAAATTCGATATATGGTAAACAATCTTCCCAATGTTTAATGTGTTTTTGCAAAATGGCACGCAAAAGTTGAGAAAGAGTACGATTAACGACTTCAGTTTGTCCATCCGTTTGTGGGTGTGCGGTGGTGGAAAATAACAACTGTGTACCAAGTTTAGCCCACAAAACACGCCAAAAATGACTCAAAAATTTCGTATCTCTATCGCTTACAATTGTACGTGGCATGCCATGCAATCTAACAATTTCTTTGAAGAACAAATCAGCAACATGTGTGGCATCATCAACTTTCCTACGTGCAATGAAATGTGCCATTTTTGAAAATCGATCAACCACAACATAAATGCTATCGCGTCCTCCCCGAGACCTAGGAAGTCCTAAAACAAAGTCCATAGAAATGTCAATCCAAGGGGAATCAGGGACGGGTAAAGGCGTGTAAAGGCCATGTGGTTGGGACTTGGATTTGGCTTGTTTGCAAGTGATGCAACCTCTCGACGTCTACTCTCATGTGGGGCCAATAGAAATGTTCTTTAAGAGTCTCAAGGGTTTTGAACACTCCGAAATGACCCATTAAACCTCCCCCATGGGCTTCTCTGGTCAATGCTTGTCGTAGGGATGATTGGGGAACGCACAATTTTTGTTCTTTGAAAAGATAACCCTCATGTATGTAAAATTTCCCAAATGGTGCTCCTTTACATGCCTCGAAAATGGTGCCAAAGTCATGGTCATTGGGGTACAAGTCCTTAAGTGATTCGAATCCTAAGAAGCGTGAAGATAATGTAGTCACTAACGTGTATCTCCTAGAGAGGGCATCGACAACTATATTATCCTTTCCTTGTTTGTACTTAATCACGTAAGGGAATTGTTCTATGAACTCTACCCATTTGGCATGTCTTTTGTTCAACTTTCCCTGCCCTTTAAGATACTTAAGGCTTTCGTGGTCAGTGTGGATCACAAACTCTTTAGGTTGAAGATAGTGTTGCCAAGTTTGTAGGGATCTCACAAGGGCATAAAGTTCCTTATCATAGGTCGAGTAATTCAGTGCTGCTCCTTTCAACTTTTCACTAAAGTAGGCTATGGGTTTCTTACTTTGGGTCAAAACTGCGCATATACCCACTCCACTTGCATCACACTCGATCTCAAAGGTCTCGTCAAAATTTGGTAGCCTAAGTATGGGTGCAGTGGTCAGCCTACGCTTAAGTTCATCAAATGCCTATTGTTGTGGCTCTTCCCACCTAAAAGGCACATCTTTTTTCACAATTTCGTTTAGGGGTGCAGCTATGGAAGAAAAATCTTTGACAAGGCGTCTATAAAAGCTTGCTAGTCCATGAAAACTGCGAACTTCCCCTACATTCTTAGGTATAGGCCACTCCACAATTGACCTAACCTTTTCCTCATCCATCTCTACTCCCTCAGCCGAAATGACAAAGCCTAGAAAAACTACGCGTTCTAAACAAAAGGAGCACTTCTTAAAGTTGGCGTAAAGTTGTTCTTGCTTAAGCTTTTCAAAAACGGCTCTAATGTGGTCAAGATGATCTTCTATGGTGTGGGAATAGATTAGGATATCATCGAAATAGACAACGACAAAGCGTCCTATGAACGCACGTAAGACTTCATTCATTAGCCTCATAAAGGTACTAGGGGCGTTGGTTAGCCCGAAGGGCATCACTAACCACTCATAGAGCCCAAACTTGGTTTTGAATGCGGTCTTCCATTCGTCCCCTTCTCTAATGCGTACCTGGAAGTACCCTTGCTTAAGGTCGATTTTGGTGAAGAATTTGGATCCGTGCAACATGTCTAACATGTCGTCTAGCCTAGGTATGGGGTACCTATACTTGACGGTAATCTTGTTTATGGCTCGGCAATCGGTACACATTCTCCACGTTCCATCCTTTTTGGGTACTAAAATGACTGGGACGGCAGATGGGCTTAGACTCTCTCGAACTTGTCCACTAGCTAGGAGCTCCTCTACTTGCCTTTGGATTTCTTTGGTTTCTTCGGGGTTTGCTCGATAGGCTGGGCGATTGGGTAACACGGCTCCTGGGACAAAGTCGATTTGGTGTTCTATTCCTCTAATGGGTGGTAATCCGAATGGTGGTTCGGAGGGAAATAGAACTTCATATTCTTGGATAAGGGACGCAACTGAGGTAGGTAAGTTTGGTGGGAGTTCTTCAAGGGCAAGTTGACATGACTTTGGGATGATGATGAGGACAGTGTGGTTGTTATAAAGTGCACGTGTAACCTCTCTTTTCTTTGCGAAATACCCACACTTCTTTTTGGACTCGTTGACACTTAGGGGCACTACCTCTTTTCCCTTGCTCTCGTGTTTTTTGTTCTCACTCTTCATACACTCCACAAATTTTCTCTCGGCTTCTTTTTCCTTAGGATCGGCTCTAGACTTGGACATGCGTTGGTGATCCTCGTGGACTTTGTGTGGTGGAAGTGCATGCAGTTTGTACAATTTGCCATTCAATTTGAAAGAATAACGATTCAAATAACCATCATATGTCACATGTCGATCAAATTGCCATGGCCTACCAAGTAAGATATGACTAGCATGCATTGGTGCGACATCACATAAAACATCATCTTTGTAACTACCAATGCTAAGAGAAATCAAAACTTGTTTACTTACGCTAACTTCACCGCAGTCATTTAGCCATGCAAGTTTGTAAGGGTGCGGATGATTAGTCATAGGCAAATTCAGTTTTCTTACTAATTCGATGCTAGCCACATTCGCACAAGAACCGGAATCAATGATCATGGTGCACTCTCTTACCACTTTGGTTCTTGGATAACCTGAAGTTAAGAAGTCTCAAAGTGATCAATAAGGAAGTGTATTGCCAACGCTTCTTCAAACCACAATGTTCTCCGCTTGTTCTTCCTTTTTGCTTTCAAGTTGCACCAATTAGTATCAAAGTAGAATCACTTGAAATGAACACAACTTGAACTTTATACTAAGATTCAAAGAAAATAAGCAACCAAAGTTGATGTATAAGGCTGAACCAAAGATAAACTAAGGGTTGCCGTGGGCAATCTTTAGTTAATTTTGATTCTATGCACTTACTATCTACAAAATGGTTCAAGTCATGCAACAATCGAGCAACCAAGTGTGTTATTGGTTCAAGAAGATCAAGAGTTGGAGAATTGGGTATAGGGGACGGCAATGTGGGTAATATGGTATCCAAGGTTTGCAAGTCGTACCAAAAAAATTTCCACGCAATGCACAAACGTTTTGTCCTTTTTCCTTGCTCTTGTTCTTTTGTTTTTCTTTTTCTTCCTTGCTATTTCAATTCAGCAAGGTTCAGATTCTCCTTTTTTTTACTAAGGGCAGAATTGGAATTTCACTTGTTTTGCGCTTAGCACTTGCGTTTTTGGACAGAATAGTGCAATGTATTTAAAATGCAATTTGTATCTTGGACTTGCAACAAAATTAACCTTGGAAGGTGAGGGAAATTGGGTAAGGCCGATTGGGGTAGGGGTAGGGTTTTTTTTGATTTAGGGTTTTTTGAACGGTTTGGGAATTTGCGGAATGGGATTGTAGGAACGGAATGGGCGTTGTAGATGGACTATTTGGATTGGTAATTGATGATTGGTGTGGTCAATTTGGATATTGGTTGGTCTAGGACAGAATTTGAACAAAATTCAAATTCTAGGGTTAGGGTTTATTTGAATGAATTGGGATCTTTAGAATCTGATTGTATTTGGTAAAATTGGTTTGGGGCTTTTTGTTTGGGGTGTAAATAGGGCTATTTGGGATCAGCTTGGCGAGTTTTAGAGTTGGGTTGGGGTGGGGGTGGTTGGGCCGTGGGGTGTGGGGCTGGTTTTAGGGTTTGGTTGATGTTGCAAGTAGGTTGTGAAGACAAGCACACGTAGGACTACCAGATTTATAGCATGAAATCAATCACAATGCGAATCATAAGATGCATACAATCATCACCAACTAAAAGCTTCGGTAGCAACAAGATGATTTGAAACCGAGGTAGCTTTATAGGATGATGGTTGGAATATTTTGAAGAAGGCTGAATGTAACCTAAAAATGCAACGAACCCTAATTTGTTCAAGTTTGAACGACTCAAAATCATATTGTGATGCAAAAAGGAAATAAAGGAAATGACACTTGAATGTTGAAAAGCAATATGCAGCAACGTGTAAGGACTCAACGCAATGTTTTGTTTCTGGACGTTTTTTTTTGGGAATGAAATGCAAGACAAATGGCGTGTAGAGGGAGGAGTAGAAGAAGGACTCAACTGAAATTGAAATGACTAGACTCAAACGAAAAGGAAATGATAGATGGTGGAATAGAGTAACCTGTCTCTGATACCAATTTGATGCATGCAACTCGTGGGCTCCAATAATTCCACCTTCCAAACGTCCTTCACAAGGGTTAGGCACAAGGAAGAAGACTTCCCCTTGCTTCCTTAATGAATAAAAACGTATGGATTAAGAATGAGCAAGACCAACACTTCAAGATGGTCGTTGATCAGGCAAACCAATATGGCCCTCCTGGACGGCACCTTTAAGCAATGGCAACACCTTCAATATGCTCAACTTTGAAGGATCTTAACCTAGGTTTTTAATGCAAAACCAAGAAAACAAATTATCACACAAAGTGAATGAAATATCAAGAATTGTTATTCATCAAAAGGTGAGTTTACAACCAGCCAAAGGGGTCTATTTATAGGCCTAAGAAACGTCCCCCTTTAGCTTGAAATGGCTAGAGATAATTCAAATAAAGCTATCTAACAAATGTTTAAATTTGAACTTTGCATGAAAATTAAAACTAAGATAATTCTAGCTAAAACTTGAAATGCTTGGAAGTTGTTATCTTCAATGTATCTAGCAGCTTATGGCGTCTTGGAGGAGTTGTTTGATGATTAGTATGCGCTTGGATTTGAGATCACAAGATGGCTGAAGTTTGAATTCAAGTGGAGTTTGAATTTGACTTCAATCTTGAATTCAATTTTGCATTGTGATCTTATCTTCCTTATTCTTCAAAAATGGCGTGTGATCCCATCTTCCTTATTCAAAAATGGCGTGTAGGACCTTGAGATGATGGCTGAATCCTTTTTGAAATGTAAGCCTTAAATTGGTTGAAACTTGAATTCAAATTATGGTTGAATTTGAATTCAAGTTTATCTTCAAGTTCAAATTCAAGTAAGATGTCATCCTCCAATTTAAAGTGGCCGCCCCCTTGTGATATGTTGGAGATGATGTTTGATTTCAATTTGATCAAGAGACTCTATCTTGGACACCTTTGAATTTGTCTTAGCGTAGACAAACATTCTCTTCAAACATTCTCTTCAAACATTCTCTTCACTTATTCTCTTCAAACATTCTCTTCAAACATTCTCTTCAAACATTCTCTTCAAACATTCCATGTACCTAATTTACCTACAAAGCAAATACATAAACTAAGATCACACGACACAAGATAAAATTTAAAGACAAAGAATGTAGACGTGCATGCTGATACATGCTCACGTTGAAGGTTCAATGAAATGAACCCAAGGAGTCTTAGGCTCATCTTGAACATGCTTGTACAAGAAGTTGGCAACTTGATGACAAAGTTCCCTTGCCCTCCTTCTTGTCATAGGACCTTTGACCTCTTGATGGGGCCCTTGATCCTCATCAGTTTCCAATCACTGATAAAGGCAAAGCCAAGGTGGAAGGTACGCCTAATGTTAAGACTCGTGATATTCAATGTTTTAAATGCTTAGGAAAAGGTCATTTTGCTAATCAATGTCCCAACCCTAAACGCATCATGTTTATTGAAGAGTCTAATGAGTATTATTCTGAAGAAGAATTGGAAGAGAGTGAGGAAAACAATGAAATTGAACAAACCTGTGAGGAAGAAGAAGAGATTAGTGAAGAGACTAATGAGTGTGAAACAAAAGAGTTCTTAGTTGTCCGTCGAGCTCTAAGTGCCCAAATTAAAACTGAAGAACCTGACATACAAAGAGAGAACATATTCCACATTCACTGTATGGTTAAAAAGAAAGTCTGCACTTTAATCATTGACTCCGGTTCATGTACCAATGTTGCAAGTTTTGAACTTGTTAGGAAACTTGAGTTACCTTTATTGAATCACCCCCATCCTTATAGACTTACGTGGCTTAATGAGTGTGGTGAAGTTAAAGTAACAAAGCAAGTCCTAGTTTCTTTTCAATTGGTGGGTATTTTGCTGAGGTGTTATGTGATGTAGCCCCTATGTAATCAAGTCATATCTTATTAGGTAGACCGTGGCAATTTGACAAGGTTACTTATGATGGTTACCTAAATAGATATTCCTTTAGGCATAACAACAAGCTGTTCAAATTAAATGCCTTGCCCCCGCACAAAGTCTTTGAGGATCAACAACGAATGTTAAAAAGCCATAAAGATCCAAAAGATAAGGAATTGGAAAGGATTTTCATCAAGGAAAACCAACTGAAAAGTTCACATCTTAAAATTGAACCGAAAGAAATCAAAGTTTCTGCCGAACCATCTCTAAAGAAAAGCGCATTCTTTGCATCTCAAAGTGAGGTATTCCATGCTATCAATTCAAAGAAAACTGTTTATATCTTGCTTTACAAAGAAACTCTGTTCTCTTCATCTGAAATACCATCTACTTTACCAAGTGAAGTTGCATCTTTACTTCAACAATTTTCTAGCTTGTTTCCTGAAGGAGATCCCCCAGGTTTACCACCTCTAAGAGGCATTGAACATCAAATAGATTTCGTTCCAGGAGCTGTTCTGCCAAACAGACCTGCCTATAGAGCTAATCCAGAGGAAACTAAGGAAATCCAAAAGCAAGTTGAGGAACTATTGACCCAAGGTAAAGTAAAAGAGAGTATGAGTCCTTGTGCTGTTCCTGTTATCATTGTCCCTAAGAAAGATGGAACTTGGAGAATGTGTACTGACTGTAGAGCCATCAATAAGATCACTGTGAAGTATAGATACCCTATTCCTAGGTTGGATGACATGTTGGATATGTTGTATGGGTCTAGGTGCTTTAGCAAATTAGATCTTAAACAAGGATATTTCCAAGTGAGAATTAGGGAAGGTGATGAATGGAAAACTGCCTTTAAGACTAAATTTGGATTGTACGAATGGTTAGTTATGCCCTTTGGTTTAACCAACGCCCCTAGTACTTTCATGAGGCTAATGAATGAGGTCTTAAGGAAATTCATAGGGAAATTTGTAGTAGTTTACTTTGATGACATTCTTATCTACTCCAAAACCCTAAGTGAACATCTGATCCATCTAAAAGATGTTTTTGTCACCCTACAGAAAGAAAAGTTGTATGCTAATTTCAAGAAGTGTTCTTTCTGTCTGGAGAAGGTTACATTCTTAGGATTTGTGATTAGTGCTGAAGGAATTAAAATGGACCAAGAGAAAGTTAAATCCATAACTGAATGGCCAACCCCTAAGTCTGCTGGAGATGTTAGGAGTTTTCATGGATTAGCTAGCTTCTATAGACGTTTTGTGAAGGATTTCTCTACCATAGCTGCACCCTTGAATGAGTTAGTCAAGAAAGATGTAAGATTTGAATGGGGAGAATCACAACACCAAGCCTTTGAGGAACTTAAGAAACGTCTAACTTCTGCACCTATCCTGAGATTGCCCAACTTTGACGAAATGTTTGAAGTTGAATGTGATGCCAGTGGAGTTGGCATTGGAGCTGTATTGCATCAAGGTAACAAACCTGTTGCCTACTTTAGTGAGAAATTGAAAGGAGCTTCCATAAATTATTCAACCTATGATAAAGAATTGTATGCCCTTGTCCGTTCTTTACAAACTTAGCAACATTATCTGCAACCTAAGGAATTTGTGATTCATACTGATCATGAGAGCCTTAAGTATATCTAAAAGGTCAAGGAAAACTGAACAAAAGACATGCCAAATGGGTTGAATTCATTGAACAATTCCCTTATGTGATCAAGTATAAGCAAGGAAAAGAAAATGTTGTTGCTGACGCCTTATCTCGTCGCTATACTTTGATTACTACTCTTTCATGTAACATGTTTTGTTTTGAGTCTATCAAAGAGACGTATCATTCTGACCATGACTTTAGTTCTATATATCAAGCATGCATTGATTCACCTTTTGCTAAATATTACTTGCATGATGGTTATTTGTTTAAAGAACATAAGTTACGTGTGTACCAATGTGTTCATTAAGAGAGTTGTTGATAAAAGAAGCTCATGGAGGAGGTTTAATGAGTCATTTTGGCTCGTTAAAAACTTTGGAGACACTTAAGGAACATTTCTTCTGGCCGCATATGAGAGCACATGTTGATAAGGTATGAGACCGATGTATTACTTGCAAGCAAGCAAAGTCTAGAACACAACCACATGGATTATACACTCCTTTATCTGTTCCAAACTCACCTTGGACTGATATTTCTATGGACTTTGTATTGAGATTGCCTCGTTCCAAAACTGGTAAAGATAGCATCTTTGTTGTTGTTGATAGATTTTCCAAAATGGCACATTTCATTGCATGTAAGAAAGTTGATGATGCTATTCATATTGCTGATTTGTTCTTTAAGGAGATTGTTAGATTGCATGGCATGCCACGTATAATTGTTAGTGATAGAGATACATAGTTTCTAAGTCATTTCTGGCGTGTTTTGTGGGGTAAACTTGGTACTAAATTGTTATTTTCTACAACTGGAGCACCCACAAACCGATGGTCAAACTGAAGTTGTTAATAGAACTTTGTCTCAACTGTTACGTGTTGTCATTCAAAAGAATTTAAAGAATTGGGAAGACTGCTTAGCTTATATTGAGTTTGCATACAATAGAGTTGTTCATAGTGGAACCTTGCATTCTCCTTTTGAAGTTGTTTATGGCTTTAACACTTTGTCACCACTTGATCTTGTTCCCATACCTGTTCATGAACGTGTTAGTTTAGACGGTGAACGAAAAGCAAAACTTGTGAAAGAATTGCATGAAAAGGTTAAGTCACAACTTGAAGCTAAGAATAAAGTGTATGCCAATAGAGCCAACAGGAATCGTAAAGTTGTTATATTTGAGCCTGGTGATCTTGTTTGGTTACACTTGAGGAAAGAAAGATTCCCTAAGGAAAGGGACTCAAATTTGAAGCCAAGAGGCGATGGACCGTTCAAAGTGTTGAAACGGCTTGGTGATAATGCCTATGTTCTCGATCTTCCTGAAGAAAGGTATGGTCCTATCTCTAAAACTTTTAATGTTGCTGACCTTTCTCCGTTTAGTATTGATTCAGATTCGAGGACGAATCCTTCTCAAGTGGGAGGGAAAGATGAGCTACAGCCTAACCTTGTGGATACAAACACTGACGATGACACCTCAATGCCCCACACAGGTCCCATAACAAGGAGTATGGCTAAGAAGTTATTACATTGTGTTGAATCATTTCTTTATAGGCATGAAGAGGATGAACCAAGCAAAGATGATGTCCATTGGGTTTATATGATACAAGCTATGATTTAGTTGTATCCAAAACGTGTTGTACATATCCTTAGTTGTTCTTTTTAATATTGTTGGTTGGTTAACCTTGTTTTAGGATAGTTTGTGTTATTGACTTGTCATTCAGGAACACGTACCTAGCTTGGAAATACAATTAGAATCTGAATTTTTATCCAAGCAAAGAGGTGACAAGCAAGGAGGTGACAAGCTCTCATGTCAAACACAAGGACTTGTCCTCCACGCCAATAGTGAGCAAGACAAGTTGCTCCAAGCTTCAAGCAATGTTCTTCACGCTAATATAAGTGTACAAGCTGCTCACATCATGAACCAATTAGAAGGAGTCTTGCAAACCTTCAAACCAATCACAAATCAAGTTGAAGTCAAGGATGCAAGCTGCACAACAATTGCTCCAATCAAATCCCTTGAAGAAACCGTTGGTTTAAGGCCTAAATGGTTTGAAGATTCAAAGACAACTTGCAACCAATCAAAACCTAGTTCAAACCAAGCTGCTCATTGTATTAACCAATCAAAACTATGGCTGAAATCAAGCAAGGAAGAAAACGCAAGCAACCAGCCTTCTTTAACCGAAAGTTGCTCCAACAAAGTTCCAAGCAAGCATGTCATTATTTTAGTCTTGTACTTTGTATTTTTAAACTTGTACTCTTTAATTTTCGTTGGCTATAAGTAATGTAGGAACCTGAATGTACAAACACAATTTTTCATATATACATTTCAATCAAAACTTCCTTTAAAGGATTCTCAACTTTTCTAGTTGAAGCTTAAACCCCTAATCGGTTTCTTCCAAGTTCATAGCCTAGAACTTGTTAGTATTCACTTCATTTTTGATTTCCAGCATCTTAGGGTCTCTATGAGGTTTTAGATGTGTTAGAATATCAAAGAGGAAGAGGTGTTGGTATAAATTGAGCCAAGAACAAACGGTTACAGTTCAAGAGGTGTCATTATGATGTTCTTTGCCATAGCTGGGGTTCAAATCAATTTGGAATAGGAGACAAGGTCCTTACAACGTTTATCTAGCCTTCGTTTGGCTCATCACTTAACTAAGAGCATGTGACGTGTGTGGGCAGACCAAATTGCTTCAACGTGCTTTGGGCTTCAGAATCACCGTTTTGAGCTTAAATGAAGATTTTAGGTTATGCATGGCCTTGCTTCATGCATTGATTTGCTTTAAACTTTCTTTTGGTGTTTCTCAGACCTTCGACACGTTTTTCATCTGCTGGAAAGGATAGGATAGAGTCTAAACATGTCGGTTAAGTTCTAAGAGTTCTACACGTGACGAAATTGCATTTGCCGATTTTAAGTCCAAAACGTGTTTTCTCCGAAATTTTCTTTTTTGGACCACAATGGGTTTTAAGAGTCCTAAAGGTCTCGAAATTGTATTTGCTGATTTGAAGTCCAAATGGCCTGCAAACCTTTCTTGAAGGACCACAATAGGTTACCAATATTGACATCAAAAAGGCATTGGTAAGAGCATGTGAAGGTCACATGTGGGCTGACCAAAGTGCTTCACCGTCCTTCGTGCTTTAGAATCACCGTTTTGAGCTTAAATGAAGATTTTAGGGTATGCATAGCCTTGCTTTGGGCATTGATTTGCTTTACTTTTTTGGTGTTTCTCAGACCTGTGACACGTTTTTCATCCACTGGAACGGATAGGATATAGTCTGTACATGTCGGTTAAGTTCTTAGAGTCTTACGAGTGATGAAATTGCATTTGCCGATTTGAAGTCCTAAATGGATTTTTCTACAAAATTTTGTTGAAGGACCACAATGGGTTACCAATATTAAGGTCCAAAAAGCATAGGTACGAGCATGGGAAGGGAGTGGGCTAACCAAAGTGCTTCAACGTGCTTTTTGCTTTAGAATAACCGTTTTGAGCTTAAATGAAGATTTTAGTGTATGCATGGCTTTGCATTGGGCGTTGATTTGTTTTAAACTTTTTTTTGGTGTTTCTTAGTCCTTCTACACGATTTTCTTTCAATGCAAAGGATAGGATAGAGTCTAAACATGTCGATTAAGTTCCAAAGTCCTAAAAATGACGAAATTGCCTTCGACTATTTGGATTCCGAATAGTTTTTTCTGCAAATATTTTGTTGAAGGACCATAATGGGTTACCAATATTGACGTCCAAAAAGCATAGGTAAGAGCCTGGGAAGCGGGTGGGCTGGCCCAAGTCCTCCAACGTTCTTCTGTTTCAAAATCACCGTTTTGAGTTTAAATGAAGATTTGTGGTATGCATATCCTTGCTTTTGGCATTGATTTGTTTTAAACTTTTTTGGGTGTTTCTCAGACCTTTGATACGTTTTTCATCCTCTGAAAAGGATAGGATAGAGTCTAAAGATGTCGGTTGAGTTCTAAGAGTCCTAAAGCACATGAATTGCATTTGCTGATTTGAAGTCCTAATGGGTTTTCTTGCAAACTTTTCTTCAAGGACCACAATAGGTTACCAATATTGACGTCCAAAAGGGCAATATTGGTAAGAGCATGTGAAGCTTGTGGGCTGACCAAAGTGCTTCACTGTCATTCGTGCTTCAGAATCATCGTTTTGAGCTTAAATGAAGATTTTACGGTACGCGTATCCTTGCTTCGGAAGTAATTTACTTTAAACATTTTTTTGTGTTTGTCAAACCTTCGACAGGTTTTTCATCAATTGGAAAGGATAGGATAGAGTCTGATGCGGTCCAAGGTGTGCAAAATACAAGACAAATGTATGTCTTGTTTTCTTGTGATCCTTGCTTCCTTGTGTTTGCCTTGTAGGTAACTAGGTACGTAATAAGTTACAAGCCAAACGGAGGACCACAAATAGCATCAGAAGCGTTGCACTCTAAAAAGGAGACAAAAGGAATGTTTGTCTGAAAAGAATGTTTGTCTCAACAAAGACAATACAACATGGCATTTTCAAGTTCAAAGTTAGCTCAAAATTATCTTCAAACAACAAGGATAAGGGCGACCAAATTGAAGACAGTGAATTTCAACTTGAAGATAAACGTGAATTCAAATTCAACCTTGATTTGAATTCAAGTCTCAACCAATCTGAGTCTTCAAATTCAAGAAGTTCTCAGCCACAATCTCCACCCATTTCACATGCCATCTTGGTGATAAAGAGAAGGATAAGTCAACAATTCAAATTCGAATCCAAATTTGAATTCAAATTCAAACTCAATTTGAATTCAATCTTCAACCAACCTTTGAATTCAAACATTTCAGCCATCTTGAGGACATCCACATGCCATTCTTGAGCAAGGAGAAGATGAGATCACATTCAAAGTTGAATCCAAATTTGAATTCAAATTCGAACTCAATTTGAATTCAATCTTCAACCAACCTTTGAATTCAATTACAACCACTTCATCCACATCAAATCAAGTCTCCAACACCTACATTCGCCATCATACACGGCTGGATATATTGGAGATAGCATCTTGCAAGCTTTTCAAATTTTAGCTAGAATTTGTTTTAGTGTTGAATTCAAACAATTTTCAATTTTCAAACATGTGTTAGCTAGCTTATTTGAAATAATTTCTACTCATCTTAAGGCTGATAAGGACGAAATTTGCAGCCTATAAATAGAGCCTTTGGGGCACATGGAATAGACAACCTTTTGATGAATAACAATTCTTGATATTTCCTTCACTTTGTGTGTGACTTTGTTTTCTTGGTTTTGCATTAAAAACCTAAGTTAAGATCCTTCAAAGCTGAGCATTTTGAAGGTGTTGCCATTGCTAAAAGGTGCCGTCCAGGAGGGCCATATTGGTTCGCCTGATCAACGACCATCTTGAAGAGTTAGTCTTGCTCATTTGACCCACGCGTTTTTATCACTCAGGAAGCAAGGGGAAGTCTTCTTCCTTGTGCCTAACCCTTTATGAAGGACGTTTGGAAGGTGGAATTGTTGGAGCCAACGATTTGCACGCATCAGATAGAGTCACTGTTTTGAGTTTAAATGAAGATTTTGGGGAATGCATAGCCTCGCTTTTGGCATTGACATGCTTTAAACTTTTTTTGGCTATTTCTCAGACCTTTGATACATTTTTCATGCAATGGAAATGATAGGATAGAGTCTAAAGATGTCGGTTAAGTTGTAAGAGTCCTAAAGCTGACGAAATTGCATTTGCTGATTTGAAGTCCTAATGGGTTTTCTTGCAAACTTTTCTTGAAGGACCAGAATAGGTTACCAATATTGACGTCCAAAAGGCATTGGTAAGAGAATGTTAAGGTTGTGGGCTGGCCAAAGTGATTCAATATCCTTCGTGCTTCAGATTCACAGTTTTGAGCTCAAATTAAGATTTTAGGGTATACGTAGCCTTGCTTTGGGCACTGATTTGCTTTAAACATTTTTTTTGGTGTTTGTCAGTTCTTCGACAGGTTTTTCATCCTTCGGAAAGGATAGGATATAGTATAAACATGTCGGTCAAGTTCTAAGAGTGCTACACGTGACAAAATTGCATTTGCCGCTTTGAAGCGCAAAATGGGCTTTTCTGTATATTTTTGTTGAAGGACCAGATGGATTACCAATATTGACTTCAAAAAGGCATAATTAAGAGCATGTGAAGTGTGTGGGCTGACCAAAGTGCTTCAACGTGCTTCGTGCTTCAGAATCACCGTTTTTAGCTCAAATGAAGATTTTAGGTTATGTATAACCTTGCTCTAGGCATTGATTTGCTTTAAATTTTTTTTGGTGTTTCTCAGACCTTCGACACGTTTTTCATCCGCTGGAAAGGACAGGATAGAGTCTGAACATGTCGGTTAAGGTTTAAGAGTCCCAAACGTGACGAAATTGCATCTGCCGAATGAAGTCCAAGACGGGTTTTTGTCCAAAATTTTGTTGAAAGACCACAATGGTTTACCAATATTGAGGTGCAAAAAGCATAGGTAAAAGCATGTGAAGCGGGTGGGCTGACCAAAGTTCTTCAACGTACTTCATGCTTCGGAATCACCGTTTTGAGCTTAAATGAAGATTTTAGGCTATGCATAGCCTTGCTTTCGGCATTGATTTGCTTTAAACTTATTTTTGGTGTTTCTCAAACATTTGACACGTTTTTCATCTGCTGGAAAGGATAGAATAGAGTCTATATATTTCCGTTAAGTTCTAAGAATCCTACACGTGATGAAATTGCATTTGCCGATTTTAAGTCCTAAATGGATTTTTCTGCAAACTTTTGTTGAAGGACCACAATGGGTTACCAATATTAAGGTCCAAAAAGCATAGGTAAGAGCATAGGAAGGCGGTGGGCTGACCAAAGTGCTTCAACGTGCTTCTTGTTTCAGAATAAGCGTTTCGAGCTTAAATGAAGATTTTAGGGCATGCATAGCCTTTCTTTGGACATTGATATCCTTTAAACATTTTTTTGGTGTTTCTTAGTCCTTCTACACATTTTTCATCCGTTGGAAAAGATAGCATAGAGTCTAAACATGTCGGTTAAGTTCTAAGAGTCCTAAACATGACCAAACTGCATTCGGCGATCTAAATTTTCGAATACTTTTTCTGCAAAACTTTTGTTGAAGGTGTTGGACCTGTATAGCACCACTAGAGGGGGGGGTGAATAGTGGGTTAGCGGAAATTACACTACAATTACCTTCAAAAACTTGTTTGAAGACCCCTTTGCCTCTTTAGCCTCAGATTCTGAAAATTCCAGAAACAGTTCACTACTTTGAACGTTTTGGTTGAACCACTTATACACCTGTGCAAGCTCTCAAACTTGGCAGAGATCAAGTTTAGAATGTTTATAATATGTCATAAAAAATTCAGTCAATTCCAAGCAAGTTAGCACGTTCAAATAAGCAAGAGAAGTAAAGTGTGCAATTCTGGCAGTTTCAGGCAGAATGTTAGCTTAACTTCAAACAACAATATCTCAAAATCTACCCGTGCTATTTTGATGAATCTTATGTCAAATTAAACCTCAAGATGTCTAGTTTAATTTGATATAAGGCTCACTCCAAGATTCGAAGGATAGCCTATTCAAATTGCACAAGTTTGCACACTGGTCAGAACTGTTCACAGAATGTAGCAACAATTTTGTGAAGATGATTTGAATATGCTAAACACCTTAGAATTTAGTGATTCTTGCGGCTAATGAAAGCTAACACATTGAAGTATAATATATCCAAAATTCATGCAATTCTAAGACTGTTTGCTCGTTCAATTATGCGTGCCAAGTTAGTGTAATTCTCAGGCAGAAAACAGTAAGTGCAGGAAATAAGTAAAGAACACAAGGAATTATCCTGGTTCGGTCAATGTGACCTACTCCAGTCCCAAGAGACACCTTCTCTTGGATTTCACTAAACACCAAACACCAAAGTCACCTTACAAAGCCAAAGGAAGAAGCTTTTCACCAACTTCTTCAAGTGACTGCACCAAAACTGAAAATCAGCACTAGTTTGTTCCACCTTTGCACCTTTGCACCTTTGCACCTTTTGCTCACCTCTAAGGAGTAAGCTTTATACACCAGCTTCTCCCTTACAATATGTCGTTTAAAAGGTGTTGAAATGACAAGAAATGAAGAACTATACAATCATAAAGCTTGCTACAAATGTGTTCTTCAATAGAGAAGAGAAGAAGAAAAGAATGGAGACAAAGAGCTAATTGTCTTGCTTGCTTTCTTTGTTGCTTTCGTTGGTGTGCTTTTCCTCTTCATCTTTGGTGCTATTTATAGCCAAGAGGACAGCCTAAAGGCTCCTTAAAGTAGCCGTTTGGAATGGATGAGAATGGGAGAAAATTCAGCACCTTTTTAGCTACCAAAATTCATCATTTGACTTTCAAGATAAATCTGAATTTTTGAATGCTTTGAAATAGTCTTCCAACCTGAACTTTTATCCCATTATAGCCGTTGGAATGAGATAGACAATGGCTCCATTTGAATGGTTAAAAGACAGCTCCAATCAGCAATATCCATGTGTAAATAACTTGCCATGTATGCGTGTGTTTTGAACAGAATTTTTTCTCCTCATTTTGAATAATAAATGACGTTGGAAAGCCCTTGAAGATAGGCATTGAAGAATAGTTCAAATATAGTTAGAAATCAGCCAAGTTTGTTTGAGAATAAGTCTTCACCATTTGAATCATATATAGCCGTTTGCTATCTTCCTTGGTTGAGAGATTTTTGCTCCAACTTTGAATACATATAGCCGTTTGTATTGAGAGATCTTTGCTCCACATTTTAACCAAAATAGCCGTTTGAATCAGCTCCAAAATATAGAAGAATAATCACTTAAAATCAGCACCAAAATAGGATTTAATACAACTTGCCTTGACTTGTTCAAAATCTGAAAATTTGAACATAATTTGTGCCAACATCCGTATCCAATATCCAATAACCGTGTGCACAAATATATAATATATATGTCTTCAACATGTAGCATAGAAAACCATATGAAGAATACCAAGAATTCCAAGAAAACCATAGATGTGATAACCATAACATAAGAATTCCAATTGAGATACCATGCTGCCCGTTTCCATAAAAATAGGGCACGTACCATATGTGACATAAACACATATAAACATCATATAAACAATATATAACACGTTGGAAGACCCATTGGCAAGTGAAGAGACCAGAATACCCCTTAGCACAAAAATAGGAATTTTGTCCTAGGATGAACCTAGACATGGTGCTGCTCCAGATTCATTTTTGCCATGATGTGACATGACTTATAAATGTGTCATATGATCATATAAATCCGTTGGAAGAAGACCAAATAAGAATGAGAAGTCCAAATGGTGAAATTACCAAAATAACCCTTATAAAGGTCAATAAGCTTCACCACCGTGTCAACTCAGTTTTTATCCGTGTCAAGCATGCTTCTCCTCAGCCAATTAGATTCTAAATTGAATAAGGATCATGTGGGCTTTTGAATGACTCAATTTGGAGTTCATTTGCCCAAGATATGAACCAAAACCTGCAATAGGATACTAAACCGAACAATTTGCCTTATATTGTAAGTCATGTGACTTCAAGGCTTGGTTAGATCATATTATCAACATGTATTGGCATATATATCTTCTAAGATCAGTTTGAACAACATGTATTGGCATATATAATCTAAGATCAGTTTGAACATGTCTTGATTAAGATATGTGATTGAATTGGCCAAGTTCAATCTCATGATCTTAATCAAACTTGTTCAATCTTGATTCATTCAAGCAATTTCACATTTAGCTCATAAGTTCATAAGTTCATGCCTTGCCAAAACAATGTCACATTTAAACGTTACACATACATGCTCACATATGCATCTTCCAATCATTCAAACATGATATATCTATTTGCAATCATCATAACAATTACACATATGCACACATATACATTTTGCACAACAATTACACATATGCACACATATACATTTTGCACAACAATTACACATATGCACACATATACATTTTGCACAACAATTACACATATGCTCACATATACATTTTGCAATCACTCAAACATAATATATCACAACAATCTCCCCCTTTTGATGATTTGCAAAATTACCCCACATATGTGTATATTAAGCATTTAAATCAAGTGTGCATCTAAATCAAGTGTTGTAATCTGTGTAATCAAGTAAGCATCTAAATCAAGTGTAAGCTGCTCCCCCTTAATGTGTTATCTCCCCCTTAACATGATATCTATCTTCCCCTTAACATGATATATATACACATTTATTTCTCCCCCTTAATTTTGTAAATTATGCAAAAGACTGAATGGTGTAGTAGTCAGTTGTAAGCAATTAATCCAAGTCTTGCACGTAAAGTCTCAAAGATAGCTTGATTAAGGGGTTTAGTGAATATGTCAGCTACTTGTTGATCAGTTCTAACATGTTCAATGTGTATATGTCCAAGATTAACATGATCACGGAGAAAATGATAACGTACTTCTATATGCTTTGCCTTAGAGTGTAGTACAGGGTTTTTAGACAAATTTATAGCACTTGTACTATCACAATAGATGGGGATATTATTTACTTGTATTTCAAAGTCTGAAAGTTGTTGTTTAATCCATAATAGTTGAGTACAACATAGACTTAAAGCCATATATTCTGCTTCAGTAGTAGAAAGTGCAACACTAGATTGTTTCTTTGAAAACCAAGATATTAGTGAGTTTCCTAGGAATTGACATGTTCCACTAGTGCTCTTTCTATCTACTCTACATCCACCAAAATCTGCATCTGAATATGCATGTAGACTTAGACTAGATTGTCTATCATACCATAAGCCTAATGTTGGTGTATGTTGAAGATATCTAAATATTCTTTTTATAGCTTTAAAGTGTGACAACTTAGGCATACTTTGAAATCTCGCACACATACATACTGCAAACATAATATCAGGTCTACTAGCAGTTAGATATAGCAATGAACCAATCATAGACCTATATAGTTTTTCATCAAATGCAACACCATTTTCATCTTTGTCTAATTTTGTTGAAGTACACATTGGTGTTGGAGATGGTTTCAAGTTTTCAAAGTTGAATTTCTTTATCATATCTCTTATGTATTTGGCTTGATTGATATGTATACCACTTGATGTTTGTTTTATTTGCAAGCCTAAGAAATAGTTTAATTCACCAACCATAGACATTTCAAACTCAGACTTCATACAATCTTCAAAGTCTTTTACTAAGTTAGGATTAGTTGAACCAAAGATTATGTCATCTACATATATTTGTATTACAAGCAAATCTTTGTCTTTCTTTTTCAAGAATAAGGTACTATCTATGGTTCCTCTTTGAAAGTTGTTACTTAGTAAAAAGTTGGCAAATCTTTCATACCATGCACGGGGGGCTTGTTTCAAACCATATAAGGCTTTCTTAAGTTTATATACATGATTAGGGTTCTTTGGATCTTCAAAGCCTGGTGGTTGTTTAACAAAAACTTCTTCTTGGATATAGCCATTTAAGAATGCACTCTTAACATCCATTTGGAATAGTTTGATGTTATTATAACATGCAAAAGCTAATAAGAGGCGTATGGATTCTAATCTTGCTACGGGGGCAAATGTTTCATCGTAATCAATACCCTCTTCTTGATTATATCCTTGAGCTACAAGTCTTGCTTTATTTCTTACTACAACCCCTTGTTCATTCATTTTGTTCCTAAACACCCATTTAGTTCCAATGATTGATTTATCCTCGGGTTTAGGTACTAAATCCCACACATTGTTTCTTTCAAATTGGTTTAACTCTTCATGCATTGCATCTATCCAATATGCATCGTTTAAGGCATCATTCACATTCTTAGGTTCAATTTGGGATATAAGTGCATGCCATTGATCATATTCATTAGGATCTATTTGCCTACGTGTTCTAACCCCTTGATTTACATCTCCTATGATAAGTTCTTGAGGATGCTTTTGTTTATCTCTTATTTGCCACCAATTACTTGGTTGTGCATCTTCAATAGGTTCATGATGTTCAATAGGTTGGTTAGGCACATTTTCTTCATTATGTTCTTGTGTAGGGGGAGTTTGAACTTCATGCATTTCAAGAGTTTGATTTGGTGTTTCAATTTGTTCATTTGTAGGTGGTATGATAAGTTCATCTTCATCATGAAGTATTTGATCATTTGGTACATAGATTTCATGTTGATTACTTGTTTGGAGATATGCATTTTCATTGAACTTCACATGTATAGATTCAACTATCTTTCTTGTTTGTGCATTATAACATCTATATGCTTTAGAGTTCATTGAATATCCCACAAATATATGTTCATCAGACTTAGGATCAAACTTATCTAAGTTATCTTTTGTGTTCAATACAAAGCATTTACAACCAAAGACTTTTAGATAGTTTACTTTTGGGAGTCGTCCATTTAAGATTTCAAATGGTGTTTTGTTCAATTTCTTTCTTATTGATAGTCTGTTGATCATATAACTTGAAGTGTTTACTGCTTCAGCCCATAAGAATTTAGGTACTTTGTTTTCTACCATCATTGTTCTTGCTACTTCTTGAATAGTCCTATTTTTTCTTTCAACTACACCATTAAGTTGAGGAGTTCTTGGTGGGGAGAATTCATGTTTTATACCCTTTTCATTACAGAATTTGATTAATTCACTATTTTTAAACTCACCACCTCTATCACTCCTTATCTTAATAACATGTGATTCATGTTCATTTTCAAGTTGTCTAATTTGATTAGCTATAGATGATGCACTTTCATCTTTTGAAGCAAGAAACAATGTCCAAGTATATCTTGAGAAATCATCAACTATTACACATACATAATAACTTCCACCTAAGCTTCTTGTTCTACATGGACCAAATAAGTCTATATGCAAGAGTTCTAGTATTCTTGATGTTGTGACCTCGGTTTTAGACTTAAGGGATTCTCTAACATGTTTGCCTTTGATACAAGATTCACATAGTTGAAAATCATTCAAGTTAAGTTTAGGCAATCCTTTAACAAGACTTTTAGCGTGTAGTTTTTCTAAGGTTGATATACCTATGTGTCCTAAACGTCTATGCCAAAGATTGGGATCAGATTCATGTGAAACAAGACATTTTGTGTTACTACTTAGCATATCATCCATGTTAAGCACATATATGTTTCCTTCACGTTTTCCTTTTAACACAACTTGATTGTTTTTATCCATTATCTTACAAGAAGTGGAGGAGAAGAGAACATTCAAGTTGTTGTCACATAGTTGAGAAACACTTAAAAGCTCAAAGGTTAAGTTACTTACAAGTAGGACGTTTTTGATCTCAAACTTGTTTGGATCACCAACCTTGCCTTTGCCAATTATTTGACCCTGGTTGTTGTCTCCAAAAGTGACTTTGCCACCTTTTGCAACGTTTTTAAGTGTGCTAAACAAATTTTTGTTGCCCGTCATATGTCTTGAGCAACCACTATCAACTATCCAATTGGCTTTGTTCTTTTCATCTTCTTTGTTGTTATAACCAGCAACTTGTCTTTCTTTGATGTTATGTACCTACAAATGTAAATAACAACTTAGGTACCCTTTGATTTTGGGTCCTTTCAAGGTTAGACAAGTTAAGTTCATGTTAGTGTACCTTTAGGTACCCAAACTTGAACAACCTTTCTTGGTTTTGAAATGTTAAAATCATGTTGCATATAATGAACAAATAGTGGATTTTGATACATAGAATATGATGGAAAAGGGGCTGCACATTTATGTCTAGTTGGATAAGCATTGTAAGTTCTATATGCATTTGAATGTTGCCATGTATATGAGTTATATCTTGGCCGTGTATAAGCATTGAATTTAGGCCGTGTATACGCAAGATGTTGTGTGTGTCTAGGCCGTGTGTTGTAAACTGATTTAGGCCGAGAGTATGTCATGTTCTTCACATAAGCATGTTGTTGCATATAAGGCATAACTTGAGCAGATTTCATACTACTTTGTTTAGGCATTCTTGTATACATGTAAGCATGGTTTCTAGGTGTATTTGCCTTCCTATATGTTGATGCATTTTGCAATCTTTGTGATGAAGGTGGTGTGGGCAGAATAGGTTCATTTCTAAATGCATTTGGCCTATATTTCATGTTGGTTGAAGATGATACAAATGTTGTTTCCTTAGTTGTGTATTCAGCTTCTTTAACATATCCAAGACCTTGTTTGTCATTTCCATGCTTTTGAGATGCAATAAGAGTGTCTAACATGTTGGAACTATCCTTAAATTGTTCTAAAGATTTGTTCAAGTCTAGGTTGCATGCTTTTAATGTTTCAAATTCAGTTTGTATTTCATGTAATTTAGACTTTAAAACGTTGTAATCAACACATTGCACACATTGCATATTTTCATGTTTGTTCTTAAGTTCCTTAATCTGATTTTGCATTGAACTAATAGTGTTAGATGATTCAAGTTGAAGAACTTCTAGTTGAGAAGTTAGATTCAAGTTAGACGTCTCCAACTTGTTCTTCTCCTCAACTATTCTTTTCTTCTCCTTGGATAGCTTCTTATATCTATCATGCAACTTTTCTAATTCATCCAACAATTCATCTTGAGTAAAATCACATTCAGAGTCAGAATCGAATGTTACCTCATTTGTAGACTTTGAAGCCAAACATGTTTGTGCAACTTCAGGTTCCTCCTCGGATTCGGATGAAGATGTGTCATCCCAAGTGCTTGAACTTGCCTTGAGAGCTTTCTTCCTCCTTTGCATAGGTTCTACTCTAGTTTTTGTCCTTGTCTTTTCATCCATGTCACGGTTTTTGTTCTTGTTTGGACAATCATATGAGATGTGTCCTTGTTTGCCACATTCATAACACTTAAGTTCTTTATCATACCATTTTCCATCTTGTTTGTTAGATTTCACATTGATAGGGGCAGCTGATTTTGCTTGTCTTTTAGTTGGTCTTTTCTTGAAAAACTTCCTTAAACGCCTAGCTAACAACATTATGTCTTCTTCATCACTTTCATCATCACTTTCATACTCGGCTTGATTAGATGATTCGGGTTCATTTGTTACAAATGCAAGTGATTTAGACTTGTTACTAGTTTCAGCCTTTCTTATATTCAACTTGTTTTCATAAACTTTTAAAGAACCTATCAATTCATCAAGTTTTATTTGAGAAAGATCTTTGCTTTCTTCAATGGCACTAACTTTGGCATCCCATTCAATTGGCAAACTTCTCAAAACTTTTTGCACTTTTTCTTTCATCAAAAACGTTTTACCAAGGGATTCAAGTGAGTTGTATAAGTTTGTAAGCCTTAAATCCATATCAACAATTGATTCATTAGGCAGTAAATGAAATGTTTCAAGTGTAGTCATTAACATGTTAATCTTTGATTCCTTTACTTGATTAGTTCCTTCATGCTTCATTTCAAGACATTTCCACATATCCTTTGCACTTAAACATGAAGAGACATAGGCAGATTCACTCCTACTTAAACCATTCAACAATAATTGCATTGCTTTAGCATTAAGACTCATTTTCTTTTTATCTTCATCACTCCAATCTTTTCTATATTTCACAACTTCTTGTGATAAGCCATCAATTATAACATGCTTAGTAGGCACATAAGGTCCATCTTCAATGATAGACCACAAGTCTATATCAATAGCCATTAAGAACAATTTCATCCTAAGTTTCCAATGACTAAAGTTTTCTCCATCAAAAAGAGGTGGTCTTTGTGTGGACATGCCTTCTAATTCTATTTTCATGTGTGACTTAGACATGCTTCTTAGTGTGTGAGAAAACGTTTAAAACACTTATAAGAAGGAAAGAAAGTGTCACCTTGTTGTAGATACCAAATATGAAGAATATAAGACAACCAGAAAATTTCCAGCAACTTTGCAACTTGGAGTGTAAACTGTTTTCAGCTCAAATAAGAATATGGTGCTCAACCTTTCTCTGATACCAATTGTTGGACCTGTATAGCACCACTAGAGGGGGGGGTGAATAGTGGGTTAGCGGAAATTACACTACAATTACCTTCAAAAACTTGTTTGAAGACCCCTTTGCCTCTTTAGCCTCAGATTCTGAAAATTCCAGAAACAGTTCACTACTTTGAACGTTTTGGTTGAACCACTTATACACCTGTGCAAGCTCTCAAACTTGGCAGAGATCAAGTTTAGAATGTTTATAATATGTCATAAAAAATTCAGTCAATTCCAAGCAAGTTAGCACGTTCAAATAAGCAAGAGAAGTAAAGTGTGCAATTCTGGCAGTTTCAGGCAGAATGTTAGCTTAACTTCAAACAACAATATCTCAAAATCTACCCGTGCTATTTTGATGAATCTTATGTCAAATTAAACCTCAAGATGTCTAGTTTAATTTGATATAAGGCTCACTCCAAGATTCGAAGGATAGCCTATTCAAATTGCACAAGTTTGCACACTGGTCAGAACTGTTCACAGAATGTAGCAACAATTTTGTGAAGATGATTTGAATATGCTAAACACCTTAGAATTTAGTGATTCTTGCGGCTAATGAAAGCTAACACATTGAAGTATAATATATCCAAAATTCATGCAATTCTAAGACTGTTTGCTCGTTCAATTATGCGTGCCAAGTTAGTGTAATTCTCAGGCAGAAAACAGTAAGTGCAGGAAATAAGTAAAGAACACAAGGAATTATCCTGGTTCGGTCAATGTGACCTACTCCAGTCCCAAGAGACACCTTCTCTTGGATTTCACTAAACACCAAACACCAAAGTCACCTTACAAAGCCAAAGGAAGAAGCTTTTCACCAACTTCTTCAAGTGACTGCACCAAAACTGAAAATCAGCACTAGTTTGTTCCACCTTTGCACCTTTGCACCTTTGCACCTTTTGCTCACCTCTAAGGAGTAAGCTTTATACACCAGCTTCTCCCTTACAATATGTCGTTTAAAAGGTGTTGAAATGACAAGAAATGAAGAACTATACAATCATAAAGCTTGCTACAAATGTGTTCTTCAATAGAGAAGAGAAGAAGAAAAGAATGGAGACAAAGAGCTAATTGTCTTGCTTGCTTTCTTTGTTGCTTTCGTTGGTGTGCTTTTCCTCTTCATCTTTGGTGCTATTTATAGCCAAGAGGACAGCCTAAAGGCTCCTTAAAGTAGCCGTTTGGAATGGATGAGAATGGGAGAAAATTCAGCACCTTTTTAGCTACCAAAATTCATCATTTGACTTTCAAGATAAATCTGAATTTTTGAATGCTTTGAAATAGTCTTCCAACCTGAACTTTTATCCCATTATAGCCGTTGGAATGAGATAGACAATGGCTCCATTTGAATGGTTAAAAGACAGCTCCAATCAGCAATATCCATGTGTAAATAACTTGCCATGTATGCGTGTGTTTTGAACAGAATTTTTTCTCCTCATTTTGAATAATAAATGACGTTGGAAAGCCCTTGAAGATAGGCATTGAAGAATAGTTCAAATATAGTTAGAAATCAGCCAAGTTTGTTTGAGAATAAGTCTTCACCATTTGAATCATATATAGCCGTTTGCTATCTTCCTTGGTTGAGAGATTTTTGCTCCAACTTTGAATACATATAGCCGTTTGTATTGAGAGATCTTTGCTCCACATTTTAACCAAAATAGCCGTTTGAATCAGCTCCAAAATATAGAAGAATAATCACTTAAAATCAGCACCAAAATAGGATTTAATACAACTTGCCTTGACTTGTTCAAAATCTGAAAATTTGAACATAATTTGTGCCAACATCCGTATCCAATATCCAATAACCGTGTGCACAAATATATAATATATATGTCTTCAACATGTAGCATAGAAAACCATATGAAGAATACCAAGAATTCCAAGAAAACCATAGATGTGATAACCATAACATAAGAATTCCAATTGAGATACCATGCTGCCCGTTTCCATAAAAATAGGGCACGTACCATATGTGACATAAACACATATAAACATCATATAAACAATATATAACACGTTGGAAGACCCATTGGCAAGTGAAGAGACCAGAATACCCCTTAGCACAAAAATAGGAATTTTGTCCTAGGATGAACCTAGACATGGTGCTGCTCCAGATTCATTTTTGCCATGATGTGACATGACTTATAAATGTGTCATATGATCATATAAATCCGTTGGAAGAAGACCAAATAAGAATGAGAAGTCCAAATGGTGAAATTACCAAAATAACCCTTATAAAGGTCAATAAGCTTCACCACCGTGTCAACTCAGTTTTTATCCGTGTCAAGCATGCTTCTCCTCAGCCAATTAGATTCTAAATTGAATAAGGATCATGTGGGCTTTTGAATGACTCAATTTGGAGTTCATTTGCCCAAGATATGAACCAAAACCTGCAATAGGATACTAAACCGAACAATTTGCCTTATATTGTAAGTCATGTGACTTCAAGGCTTGGTTAGATCATATTATCAACATGTATTGGCATATATATCTTCTAAGATCAGTTTGAACAACATGTATTGGCATATATAATCTAAGATCAGTTTGAACATGTCTTGATTAAGATATGTGATTGAATTGGCCAAGTTCAATCTCATGATCTTAATCAAACTTGTTCAATCTTGATTCATTCAAGCAATTTCACATTTAGCTCATAAGTTCATAAGTTCATGCCTTGCCAAAACAATGTCACATTTAAACGTTACACATACATGCTCACATATGCATCTTCCAATCATTCAAACATGATATATCTATTTGCAATCATCATAACAATTACACATATGCACACATATACATTTTGCACAACAATTACACATATGCACACATATACATTTTGCACAACAATTACACATATGCACACATATACATTTTGCACAACAATTACACATATGCTCACATATACATTTTGCAATCACTCAAACATAATATATCACAACAGAAGGACCACAATAGGTTACCAATATTGAAGTCTAAAAAGCATAGGTAAGAGCCTGGGATGCAGGTGGGCTGGCCCAAGTCGTCCAACGTGCTTCATGCTTCAAAATCATCGTTTTGAGATTAAATGAAGATTTTGGGGAATGCATAGCCTTGCTTTTAGCATTGATTTGCTTTAAACATTTTTTAGGTGTTTCTCATATCTTTGATACGTTTATTATATGCTGGAAGGGATATGATAGTGTCTAAAGATGTCGGTTAAGTTCTAAGAGTCCTAAAAGCTTACGAAATTGCATTTGCTTATTTAAAGTCCTAGTGGGTTTTCTCGCAAACTTTTCTTGAAGGAGCAGAATAGGTTACCAATATTGACGTCCAAAAGGCATTGGTAAGAGCATGTAAAGGTTGTGGGCTGACCAAAGTGCTTCACCGTCCTTCGTACTTCAGAATCACAGTTTTGAGCTTAAATGAAGATTTTAGGGTATGCGTAGCCTTGCTTTGGGCACTGATATGCTTTAAACATTTTTTTGCTTTTTGTCAGACCTTCGACATGTTTTTCATCCGTTGGAAAGGAAAGGATAGAGTCTAAACTTGTTGGTCAAGTTCTAAGAGTGCTACACGTGACGAAATTGCATTTGCTGATCTGAAGCGCAAAATGGGTTTTCTGCATATTTTTTTTGAAGGACCAGATGGATTACAAATACTGACTTCCAAAAGGCATAATTAAGAGCATGTGAAGTGTGTGGGCTGACCAAAGTGCTTCGACGTGCTTCCTGCTTCAGAAGCACCGTTATGAGCTTAAATGTAGATTTTATGGTATGCATAGCCTTGCTTTGGGCATTGATTTGCTTTAAACATTTTTTGGTTTTTCTCAGTCCTTCGACACGTTTTTCATCCGTTGGAAAGCATAGGACAGAGTCTACACATGTCGGTTAAATTCTAAGAGTCTTACACGTGACGAAATCGCACTTGCCGATTTGAAGTCCAAAACAAGTTTTTGTCAAAAATTTTGTTGAAGGACCACAATGGGTTACCAATATTGAGGTCCAAAAAACATAGGTTGGAGCATGGGAAGCGGGTGGGCTGCCAAAGTGCTTCAACGTGCTTCGTGCTTTAGAATCACCGTTTTGAGTTTAAATGAAGATTTTAGGTTATGCATAGCCTTGCTTTAGGCATTGATTTGCTTTAAACTTATTTTTGGTGTTTCTCAAACATTCGACACGTTTTTCATCTGCTGGAAAGGATAGGATAGAGTCTATACATGTCGGTTAAGTTTTAAGAGTCTTAAAGGTCACGAAATTGTATTTGATGATTCGAAGTCCAAAAGAGTTTTCCTACAAACTTTTCTTGAAGGACCACAATAGGTTACCAATTTTGACATCCAAAAGGCATTGGTAAGAGCATGTGAAGGTTGTGGGCTGACCAAAGTGCTTCACTGTCCTTCGTGCTTCAGAATCCCTGTTTTGAGCTTAAATGAAGATTTCAGGGTGTGCATAGCCTTGCTTTGGGCATTGATTTGCTTTTATTTTTTTTGGTGTTTCTCAGACCTTTGAATCGTTTTTCATCCTCTGGAAAGGATAGGATATAGTCTATACATGTCGGTTAAGTTCTTAGAGTCTTACAAGTGATGAAATTGCATTTGCTGATTTGAAGTTCTAAAGGATTTTTATGCAAAATTTTGTTGAAGGACCACAATGAGTTACCAATATTGAAGTCCAAAAAGCATAGGTATGAGCATGGGAAGGGAATGGGCTGACCAAAGTGCTTCAACGTGCTTTTTTCTTCAGAATAAACGTTTTGAGCTTAAATGAAGCATTTAGGTTATGCATAGCTTTGCTTTGGGCGTTGATTTGTTTTAAACTTTTTTGGTGTTTCTTAGGCCTTCTACCCGTTTTTCATTCATTGCAAATGATAGGATAGAGTATAAACATGTCAATTAAGTTCTAGGAGTCCTCAAAATGAAGAAATTGCCCTTGACGATTTGGATTCCGAATAGTTTTTCTGCAAAACCTTTGTTGAAGGACCACAATGGGTTACCAATATTGAAGCGGGTGGGCTGTCCCAAGTCTTCTAACGTTCTTCATGCTACAAAATCATAGTTTTGAGTTTAAATGAAGAATTTGGGGTGTGCATAGCTTGCTTTTGGCATTGATTTGCTTTAAACTTTTTTTAGGTGTTTCTCAGACCTTTGATACGTTTTTCATCCGCTGAAAAGGACAGGATAGAGTCTAAAGATGTCATTTAAGTTCTAAGAGTCTTAAAGCTGACGAAATTGCATTTGCAGGTTTGAGTCCAAATGAGTTTTCTTGCAAACTTTTCTTGAAGGACCACAATAGGTGATGCGTGCAACTCGTGGGCTCCAACGATTCCACCTTCCAAACGTCCTTGACAAAGGGTTAGGCACAAGGAAGAAGACTTCCCCTTGCTTCCTTAGTGATTAAAACGTGTGGATTAAACGAATGAGCAAGACCAACACTTCAAGATGGTCGTTGATCAGGCAAACCAAAACGGCCCTCCTGGACGGCACCTTTAAGCAATGGCAATACCTTCAATATGCTCAACTTTGAAGGATCTTAACCTAGGTTTTTAATGCAAAACCAAGAAAACAAAGTCTCACACAAAGTGAAAGAAATATCAAGGATTCTTATTCATCAAAAGGTGTTCTTTCAAGCGTCCCCTAAGGATCTATTTATAGGCTGAACTTGAGCCTTAAAATATCTAGAACTAATTCAAAATAAAGCTAGCTAACAATGTTTAAAAATTGAAAACTATTTAAATTCAAAGCTAAAACAAATCCTAGCTAAAACTTCAAATCTTGCAAGACATTATCTTCAATGAATCTGGTCATGTTTGGTGATGAAATTGGCATTGGAGATGTAGATGAAGTGGTTGAACTTGAATTCAAAGGCTAGTTGAAGATTGGATTCAATTTGACTTCAAACTTGAATTCAATCTTTGAATTATGATCCCATCCTTTTCTTATCTCCAAGTTAGCGTGTGGAAGGATAGCAAGGCATGTGAGATGTCTTCAAATGGCTGAGATGTTGAATGCAAAAGATGGTTGAAGTTTGAATTTAAATTAAGTTTGAATTTGAATTCAAACTTGGATGGATTTTATCTCCTTCTCTCTCTTCATGGCGTGTGGATTGGCTTGTGAGACTTGGCTGAACTCATCTTGAATTTGAAGGCTTAATCTGGTTTAAACTTGAATTCAAATCAAGGTTGAATTTAAATTCAAGTTTATCTTCAAGTTTAAATTCAAGTAAGATGTCATCCTTTAGATTAAAGTGGCCGGCCATGTGGATGATTTTTGTGGATGTTTTTTATTTCAATTTGATCAAGAGATCCTATCTTGGATACCTTTGAATTTGTCTTAGTGTAGACAAACATTCTCTTCGAATATTCTCTTGAAACATTCTTTTCAAACATTCTCTTGAAACATTCTCTTCAAACATTCTCTTCAAACATTCTCTTGAAACATTCTCTTCAAACATTCTCTTGTAACTAATTTACCTACAAAGCACATACAAAAAAAACTAAGATCACAAGACACAAGATAAATTCAAAAACAAAGAATGTAGATGTGCATGCTGATACATGCTCAAGTTGAAGGTTCAACTAAATGAACCCAAGGAGCCTTAGGTTCATCTTGAACATGCTTGTACAAGAAGGTGGCAACTTGATGACAAAGTTCCCTTGCCCTCCTTCTTGTTATAGGACCCTTAACCTCTTGATGGGGCCCTTGATCCTTATCGGACCCTTGATCCCCATCAATCCCCCCTCCTCAAAAGGATTCGTCCTCGAATCAAAAAGGTCATCGTTGAAAGGGGTGAGGTCAGCAACACTAAAAGTCGGCGAAATTGAACCATACCTGTCGGGAAGATCAAGGATGTATGCATTGTCACCTATGCATTTCAATACTTTAAAGGGTCCATTCCTCGAGGTAACAATTTTGACTTTCTTTCATTGGGAAATCTTTCCTTGCGCAAATGTAACCACACTAAATCGCCAGGCTTAAACACAACTCTTTTCCGATGTTTGTTAGCTCGTCTTTCATAAGCTTTGTTTTTCTTTTCAAGTTGTGTTTTAACTTGTTCATGCAGTTTCTTTATGTTGTCCGCTTATTGTTTACCATCAAGACTAGAACGTTCATGCACGGGAATAGGAATCAAATCGATGGGAGACAAGGGATTAAAGCCATACACGATTTCAAATGGACTATGCAAAGTACCGTGATGGACACTCCTATTATATGCAAATTCGATATATGGCAAACAATCTTCCCAATGTTTAATGTGTTTTTGCAAAATGGCACGCAAAAGTTGAGAAAGAGTACGATTAACGACTTCAGTTTGTCCATCAGTTTGTGGGTGTGCGGTGGTGGAAAACAACAATTGTGTTCCAAGTTTAGCCCACAAAACACGCCAAAAATGACTCAAAAATTTCGTATCTCTATCACTTACAATTGTACGTGGCATGCCATGCAATCTAACAATTTCTTTGAAGAACAAATCAGCAACATGTGTGGCATCATCAACTTTCCTACATGCAATGAAATGTGCCATTTTTGAAAATCGATCAACCACAACATAAATGCTATCGCGTCCTCCCCGAGACCTAGGAAGTCCTAGCACAAAGTCCATGGAAATGTCAATCCAAGGGGCATCAGGGACGGGTAAAGGCGTGTAAAGGCCATGTTGGGACTTGGATTTGGCTTGTTTGCAAGTGATGCAACTACCACACAACCTCTCGACGTATACTCGCATGTGGGGCCAATAGAAATGTTCCTTAAGAGTCTCAAGGGTTTTGAACACTCCGAAATGACCCATTAAACCTCTCCCATGGGCTTCTCTAGTCAATGCTTCTCGTAGGAATGATTGGGGAACGCACAATTTTTGTTCTTTGAAAAGATAACCCTCATGTATGTAAAATTTCCCAAATGGTGCTTCTTTACATGCCTCGAAAATGGTGCCAAAGTCATGGTCATTGGGGTACAATTCCTTAAGTGATTCGAATCCTAAGAAGCTTGAAGATAATGTAGTCACTAACGTGTATCTCCTAGAGAGGGCATCGGCAACTATATTATCCTTTCCTTGTTTGTACTTAATCACGTAAGGAAATTGTTCTATGAACTCTACCCATTTGGCATGTCTTTTGTTCAACTTTCCCTGCCCTTTAAGATGCTTAAGGCTTTCGTGGTCAGTGTGGATCACAAACTCTTTAGGTTGAAGATAGTGTTGCCAAGTTTGTAGGGATCTCACAAGGGCATAAAGTTCCTTATCATAGATAGAGTAATTCAATGCTGCTCCTTTCAACTTTTCACTAAAGTAGGCTATGGGTTTCTTACTTTGGGTCAAAACTGCGCCTATACCCACTCCACTTGCATCACACTCGATCTCAAAGGTCTCGTCAAAATTTGGTAGCCTAAGTATGGGTGCGGTGGTCAGCCTACGCTTGAGCTCATCAAATGCCTATTGTTGTGGCGCTTCCCACCTAAAAGGCACATCTTTTTTTACAATTTCGTTTAGGGGTGCAGCTATGGAAGAAAAATCTTTGACAAAGCGTCTATAAAAGCTTGCTAGTCCATGAAAACTACGAACTTCCCCTACATTCTTAGGTATAGGCCACTCCACAATTGACCTAACCTTTTCCTCATCCATCTCTATTCCCTCAGCCGAAATGACAAAGCCTAGAAAAACCACGCGTTCTAAACAAAAGGAGCACTTCTTAAAGTTGGTGTAAAGTTGTTCTTGCTTAAGCTTTTCAAAAACGGCTCTAATGTGGTCAAGATGATCTTCGATGGTGTGGGAATAGATTAGGATATCATCGAAATAGACAACGACAAAGCGTCCTATGAACGCACGTAAGACTTCATTCATTAGCCTCATAAAGGTACTAGGGGCGTTGGTGAGCCCGAAGGGCATCACTAACCACTCATAGAGCCCAAACTTGGTTTTGAATGCAGTCTTCCATTCGTCCCCTTCTCTAATGCGTACCTGGAAGTATCCTTGCTTAAGGTCGATTTTGGTGAAGAATTTGGATCCGTGCAACATGTCTAACATATCGTCTAGCCTAGGTATGGGGTACCTATACTTGACGGTAATCTTGTCTATGGCTCGGCAATCGGTACACATTCTCCACGTTCCATCCTTTTTGGGTACTAAAATGACTGGGACGGCAGATGGGCTTAGACTCTCTCGAACTTGTCCACTAGCTAGGAGCTCCTCTACTTGCCTTTGGATTTCTTTGGTTTCTTCGGGGTTTGCTCGATAGGCTGAGCGATTGGGTAACACGGCTCCTGGGACAAAGTCGATTTGGTGTTCTATTCCTCTAATGGGTGGTAATCCGGATGGTGGTTTGGAGGGAAATGGAACTTCATATTCTTGGATAAGGGACGCAACTGAGGTAGGTAAGTTTGGTGGGAGTTCTTCAAGGACAAGTTGACATGACTTTGGGATGATGATGAGGACAGTTTGGTTGTTATAAAGTGCACGTGTAACCTCTCTTTTCTTTGCTAAATACCCACACTTCTTTTTGGACTCGTTGATACTTAGGGGCACTACCTCTTTTCCCTTGCTCTCGTGTTTTTTGTTCTCACTTTTCATACACTCCACAAATTTTCTCTCGGCTTCTTTTTCCTTAGGATCGGCTCTAGACTTGGACATGCGTTGGTGATCCTCGTGGACTTTGTGTGGTGGAAGTGCATGCAGTTTGTACAATTTGCCATTCAATTTGAAAGAATAAGGATTCAAATAACCATCATATGTCACATGTCGATCAAATTTCCATGGTCTACCGAGTAAGATATGACTAGCATGCATTGGTGTGACATCACATAAAACATCATCCTTGTAACTACCAATGCTAAGAGAAATTAAAACTTGTTTACTTACGCTAACTTCACCGCAGTCATTTAGCCATGCAAGTTTGTAAGGGTGCGGATAATTAGTCATAGGCAAATTCAGTTTTCTTACTAATTCGATGCTAGCCACATTCGCACAAGAACCGGAATCAATGATCATGGTGCACACTTTACCATTTATCATGCAATGAATATGGAAAATGTTTTCTCTATGTTGTTCGTGATCATCTAATTTTGGATATGCATTTAAAGCTCTACGCACAACAAGAAACTCCTTAGTGTCAAAATCATCTAATGCGCCTAGATCTTCTTCAGGTTCAATTTCATTATCATGCTCAGACTCGTTTTCATGCTCGAACTCGGACACATATTCGTTTGTCTCTTCAATAAACATGATTCGTTTTGCATTAGGACATTCTTTTCCTATGTGACCACGTCCTTGACATTTATAACATTTAATGTCTCTAAACCTGTTTGAGGAATCCGAAGGATGTCCGGTAGGAGCCTTTTGTTGGGTGCGTTCATCTCTCCTTTGTGTGGATTGCACACGATTGTCCATTCTTTGTGACGCACCTTGGTCACGTGCTTGGCCTCCTGTAGGCCGTGAACTTCCCGTTCCTGAAGGCTTGCTGGAAAATCTTGACGAAGACTGATTAGTACGATAATTGGAATTGAAATTGGACAAAGTTCGTACCTTTAATTGCGTTTCAATCTTTTCAGCCATATGTACCATGGTGGTGAGGTCGAGATAAGGTTGAAGATCAACCCTTTGCGCAATCTCCCTGTTTAAACCATGTAAGAAACGAGCTTTGGTGGCCTCTTCAGGTTCCTGCAAGTTAGACCTTTCCAACAAAATTTCTAACTCTTTATAGTACTCGTCTACACTTTTGGAACCTTGACGTAAGTTGTGCAAATTCGTGAAATTAGAACTCTCATAATTGTTTGGAATAAAACGTTGTCTCATTTCAAACTTCATTTCTTCCCAAGTAGCAATTGGAGGTTGTCTCGTCTTAGTTCTATTTCGACACAAATTCGTCCACCAATTAAGTGCATAACCAGAAAACTCAATAGAAGCATGCCTCACCTTTTGCAATTCACAATAATTGGTACAAGAAAAGATCAAATCCAATTTCGTTTCCCATTCTAAATATTCCTCCGCATTACTTTTACCATAAAACGTGGGAATATTTATTTTGGTTTTGAGAAAATCGTCATCTTGCGGGAAAAGGGGATTTTGGCGTCTTTGGTAACCACGGGGATGGTGGTCATCAAAGTCATATCATCATGCTCAAAGGGAATGTAATCATCATTGTACCTTCTTGGAGCGTACCTTCTTGCTTGTGTAGGAGGAGCAAACCTTCTTGCTTCGGTGTGTGGTGGTCTAAGGTTGTCGTCCTCAACTTCTTCTAGGGGATGGCACCGTGGTTGTGGTAGGGGTACGGTCCTGCTTGTTCCTTGGCCATCACTCGTTTTGTAGCTTCTCTCCACGTCTTCCAAGCGATGCTTGATTATCTCATTGTCATGCATGAGTTTCTTAAGCATCTCCAGCATTTGTTGTTGAGTATTGTCAACAGTTTCGGTTTCTTTAGACTTGCTAGATGCGGAATGATTGCTGCTGGCCATTGTACCTAAGGAATTGAACGAAAACAAAGGGAAAAAGAAAGAAGCAACTAACACAAAAACAAACAAATGTTAAGGGATTAGTAAAAAGATAAGCTATGAACACTCCGCTTTCGATTCTTTCCACTCTCTTACCACTTTGGTTCTTGGATAACCTGAAGTTAAGAAGGCTCAAAGTGATCAATAAGGAAGTTTATTGCCAAGGCTTCTTCGAATCACAATGTTCTCCGCTTGTTTCTCCTTTTTTTTTTTGCTTTCAAGTTGCACCAATTAGTATCAAGGTAGGATCAATTGAAATGAACACAAACTTGAACTTCCTACTAAGATTCAAAGAAAATAAGCAACCAAAGTTGATGTATAAGGCTGAACCAAAGATAAACTAAGGGTTGCCGTGGGCAATCTTTAGTTAATTTTGATTCTATGCACTTACTATCCACAAAATGGTTCAAGTCATGCAACAATCGAGCAACCAAGTGTGTGATTGGTTTAAGAAGATGAAGAAATGGATAATTGGGTATAGGGGACGGCAATGTGGGGTAATATGGTATCCAAGGTTTGCAAGTCGTACCAAAAATTTTCTACGCAATGCACAAACGTTTTGCCCTTTTTCTTTGCTCTTGTTCTTTTGTTTTTTCTTTTTCTTCCTTGCTATTTCAATTGAGCAAGGTTCAGATTCTCCTTTTTTTGACTAAGGGCAGAAATGGAATTTCACTTGTTTTGCACTTAGCACTTGCGTTTTTGGACAGAATAGTGCAATGTATTTAAAATGCAATTTGTACCTTGGACTTGCAACAAAATTAACCTTGGAAGGTGAGGGAAATTGGGTAAGGCCGATTGGGGTAGGGGTAGGGTTTTTGATTTAGGGTTTTTTTGAACGGTTTGCGAATTTGCGGAATGGGGTTGTAGGAACGGAATGGGCGTTGTAGATGGACTATTTGTTTTGGTAATTGATGATTGGTGTGGTCAATTTGGATATTGGCTGGTTTAGGACAGAATTTGAACAAAATTCAAATTCTAGGGTTAGGGTTTATTTGAGTGAATTGGGATCTTTAGAATCTGATTGTATTTGGTGAAATTGGTTTGGGGCTTTTTGTTTGAGGTGTAGATAGGGTTATTTGGGATCAGGTTGGTGAGTTTTAGGGTTGGGTTGGGGGGTGGAGTTGGTTGGCCGTGGGGTGTGGGGCTGTTTTTAGGGGTTGGTTGGTGTTGCAAGTAGGTTGTGAAGACAAGCACACGTAGGACTACTAGATCTGTAGCATGAAATCAATCACAATGCGAATCACAAGATGCATACAATCATCACCAACTAAAAGCTTCGGTAGCAACAAGATGATTTGAAAACGAGGTAGCTTTTTAGACTGATGGTTGGAATATTTAAAAGAAGGCTGAATGTACCCTAAAATGCAACGAACCCTAATTTGTTCAAGTTTGAACAACTCAAAATCAGATTGTGATGCGAAAGGAAATAAAGGAAATGACACTTGAATGATGAAAAGCAAAATGCAGCAACGTGCAAGGACTCAAAGCTAATGTAGACGTTTTTGTTTTCTTTTTTTTTGTATGAAATGCAAGACGTGCAGAGTGAGGAGTAGAAGAAGGACTCAACTGAAATTGAAATGACTAGACTCAAACGAAAAGGAAATGATAGATGGTGGAATAGAGTAACCTGGGCTCTGATACCAATTTGATGCGTGCAACTCGTGGGCTCCAACGATTCCACCTTCCAAACGTCCTTCACAAAGGGTTAGCCACAAGGAAGAAGACTTCCCCTTGCTTCCTTAGTGATTAAAACGTGTGGATTAAACGAATGAGCAAGACCAACACTTCAAGATGGTCGTTGATCAGGCAAACCAAAACGGCCCTCCTGGATGGCACCTTTAAGCAATGGCAATACCTTCAATATGCTCAACTTTGAATGATCTTAACCTAGGTTTTTAACACAAAACCAAGAAAACAAAGTCTCAAACAAAGTGAAAGAAATATCAAGGATTCTTATTCATCAAAAGGTGTTCTTTCAAGCGTCCCCTAAGGCTCTATTTATAGGCTGAACTTGAGCCTTAAAATATCTAGAACTAATTCAAAATAAAGCTAGCTAACAATGTTTAAAAATTGAAAACTATTTAAATTCAAAGCTAAAACAAATCCTAGCTAAAACTTCAAATCTTGCAAGACATTATCTTTAATGAATCTGGTCATGTTTGGTGATGAAATTGGCGTTGGAGATGTAGATGAAGTGGTTGAACTTGAATTCAAAGGCTAGTTGAATATTGGATTCAATTTGATTCATAAAAATAGGTCGTTGTTTTTGTTCTGTGGCCGGCGGCCAATACTAATAAAAATGCTGAAATTTTAGCCTAAAACAATCAAAAAAAAAGATAAACTCTATCCTAAAAATTCTATCAAAAGTTTGAAATGAGATAAATTACAAAGTCCCTACAAACTATCTTGAAAATTGCGTTTTTCTTGTCTCTCTGAGGTCAGCCGATTGATTTCATTAATTTGATAACTTTGGGGATCAATTTTGATGTTTGGATAAGCTTGGAGATATCTTCAAAAGGTGGTTGAGACTTTATCTTGAATTATCTTGCATTTGACTTCCAAAATTCCTTTGACTTATCTTTCAAAAATTCCTCCATCTTTATCTTCCTTTGGCCGTATCAATCCCTCCTTCCTGAAAAAGGTTCGTCCCGAATCTTAACGTGTATGCCATGAGGGATAAAGATCCTGCAACAAAGATACAAGACACACATGTATGCACCCTTTCATCCTAAGATGTTTAAGGTGAATAAGTAATGCAATGACAACACATGCACTTAGCAACTCACAAAAACTGATTTGATCATGCATCCACAATAAGTAAGTCCTCTTCTTCACATGTTTTGGATGCACTAGGATCTGATTTTCAAATTTCAGTATAAGCAATAAAAGCTCATAGTTATCATGCATTTGATTCTCACACAAGGTCAGCACATGAATGTCATATGATGTATCATGATGTAGTGACAAGAATTGCATGTTTGAAGTTGTGAGAAGTATACTTTGAAGCTTTGATTCCTTTAAATCGGATTGTGTACCAAGTGGGATAAACTCCACTTTTTCATGCAAATCAGTTTCATACTCATAAATAAACATAGGATTTTTATATACAATGTTATATGAATGCAATTCAGGTGTTTCAAATAACGTGGAATCATGTTCGTCACATTCAAATAAGGAATTGCTGAAAACATGACATTCATGCTTTTCTAAGTTATCATGCTTAATTTCACTATCACAATCACTTGAAAGCTCACTTAAGACATCACTTGAATAATCATTTATGGCATATGAATCAGGAGACAATGAATTACTTATGCATGGAAACTCATGAGGTAAATCAGTTTGTATGGCATCTACTTCATGCTTAACATTATCAATGCATTTTAGCTCATCACAAATGGTAGGAGTAGTAACATCTAAATCATGTAAATCAGAATGGGTTACATGAAAATCAAGCTCAACTACTTCATCATTGTCATTAACGTTCAGTTCATTAGAAGTAGGGTTAGATTCATGTAAATTTTCAATTTGTTTAGCTTGTAATGCAAGTAACATTGAATGTCATGTTTTCAGCAATTCCTTATTTGAATGTGATGAACATGATTTTGCATTGCATGAGACACCTAAATCACATTCAAATAACCTTGTGTATGACAATCCTATGTTTAATCATGATTATAAAACTGCTTTCTATGACAAGGAAGAGTTTATTTCAAATGGTGCAGAACGGATTCAAGGCTTCAAGGTATATTTCTTAAACCCCCAATTACGCCACTTTTGTCACGAAATCACGCCATATCATATGACACATGTGTGTTTCCCTTGAGTGTTGTTTACATGCATAAGAAATATGACCTTTCAATGATTATGCATCCTAAGCACACTAGGAAGAAGCACTTGTTCAATACTTTATTTCAAGCACCATTTCTATGATGCGAGCATGCATACATTGAGTTGCATTATCACATCTTCATACATCCTACACACGTAAGAAAAAGGACTTTCCTATTGTGTATGCATGTTAAGATCAACCTATGCATGTTAGAAGGTGCATGTTTCTTAATTAGGTTTATTATTCACCCTAAACATCTTAGGATGAAAGTAAGTGTGCATACATGTGTCTTGTATCTTTGTTGCAGGACCTTTATCCTTCATGGCATACACGCTAAGATTCGAGACAAATCTTTTCGAGGAAGGAGGGAATGATACGGCCATACAAAAGGAAGGCTTATTGAAGGAGAATTTGATTTAATTCCAAGTCCAATCAAGATAAGATTGCAATTAACTTTTTGAAGATTGAGACAAGATTATCCTACCATAAAAATTGATCTCCAAATCTACAAAAAAGGGGCAGGAATCGGCTGACTACTAGGAGGAATAGAATATTCTATTTTCAAGATAGATTTTTAGGAAGATTATTATTTATCTCTTTTAAACTTTTGGTAGATTTTTAGGATAGAGTTTATCTTTCCTTTTTGATTGTTTTTGACTGCGAAATTCAGCCTTTATTTAGGCGCAAGGCCGCTGGCCTTCAGAACAACAACGACCTATTTTTATGAATCAAATTTGAGTTTTGGTTTTCTCTCCCAAAAGGGTGAAACCTTGTTTTTTTGATTTTGAACTAAAAATCAAGGCTAATATCTCTCAATCTTGAGCAAATTGAGGGCGATTGCCAAGGGTTGAAGTGATCGTCTAGGAGGGCCTATTGGAGGTTTGCCTACAAACACACACTTGAATATAAGGTATTGCTTAAGCCGGCAATTTCTACGCAACGAAAGCAAGGAGAAGTTTACTTCTTTATGCCTAACCACTTGTAGAAGGGTTGTTGGAGGTGGAGAGTGGATCCTACGCTTGTCAGCTTGCATCACAAGTCCTCCAACGTGCTTCATGCTTCAAAATCACCGTTTTGAGTTTAAATGGAGATTTTGGGAAATGCATAGCCGTGCTTTTGGCATTGATTTGGTTTAAACTTTTTTTGGCCATTTCTCAGATCTGAGATACGTTTTTCATACGTTTTAAAGGATATGATAGAGTCCTAATAGGTTTTCTTGCAAACTTTTCTTGAAGGACCACAATAGGTTACCAATATTGACGTCCAAAAGGCATTGGTAAGAGCATGTGAAGGTTGTAGGATGACCAAAGTGCTTCACCGTCCTTCGTACTTCAGAATCACCATTTTGAGCTTAAATGAAGATTTTAGGGTATGCGTAGCCTTGCTTTGGGCACTGATTTGCTTTAAACATTTTTTTGGTGTTTGTCAGACCTTCGACACGTTTTTCATCCGTTGGAAATGAAAGGTAGAGTCTAAACTTGTCGGTCAAGTTCAAAGAGTGCTACACGCGACGAAATTGCATTTGCCGATTTAAAGAGCAAAATGGGTTTTTCTGCATATTTTTGTTGACAGACCAGATGGATTACATATATTGAATTCCAAAAGGCATAATTAAGAGCATGTGAAGTGTGTGGCTGACCAAAGTGCTTCAACGTGTTTTGTGCTTCAGAATCATAGTTTTGAGCTTAAATGTAGATTTTAGGGTATGCATAGCTATGCTTTGGGCATTGATTTGCTTTAAACATTTTTTGGTGTTTCTCAGTCCTTCGCCACTTTTTTAATCCACTGGAAAGCATAGGATAGAGTCTAAACATGTTGGTTAAGTTCTAAGAGTCCTACACGTGACGAAATTGCATTAGTCGATTTTGAAGTCCAAAATGTGTTTTTGTGCAAAATTTTGTTGGACCGCAATGAGTTACCAGTATTGACGTACAAAAGGCATAGGTAATAGCATGGGAAGTGTGTGGGCGGAGAAAAGTGCTTCAACATTATTCATCCCTTGGAATCACCATTTTGAGCTTAAATGAAGAATTTAGGGTATGCATAGCCTTGATTTGGTCATTGCTTTGCTTTAGACTTTTTTTGGTGTTTCTCAGACCTTTGACACGTTTCTCATCTACTGCAAAGGAAAGGATAGAGTCTTAACATGTCGGTTAAGTTCTAAGACTCCTAAAGTTCACAAATTTGTATTTGCTGATATGAAGTCCAAATGGGCTTTCCTGCAAACTTCTGTTGAAGGAACACAATAGGTTACCAATATTGACATCCAAAAGGCACAGGTAAGAGCATGTGAAGTGGGTGGACTGACCAAAGTGCTTCAACGTGCTTCATGCTTCAGAATCACCGTTTTGAGCTTAAATGAAGATTTTTGGGTATGCATAGCCTTGCTTTGGGCATTGATTTGCTTTAATTTTTTATGTGTTTCCAAGACATTCGACACGTTTTTAATCCACAGGAAAGGATATGATATAGTCTATACATGTCGGTTAAGTTCTAGAAGTCTTACACGTGATGAAATAGCATTTGCCGATTTGAAGTCCTAAATAGATTTTTCTGCTAAATTTTGTTGAAGGACCCCAATGGGTTACCAATATTGAGGTTCAAAAAGCATAGGTAAGAGCATGGGAAGTGGGTGGGCGGACTAAAGTGCTTCAACGAGCATCATGCTTCAAAATTATCGTTTTGAGTTTAGATGAAGATTTAATGTGTGCATAGCCTTGCTTTGGGCATTGATTTGTTTTAAACTTTTTTTTGGTGTTTCTTAGGCCTTTTACACGTTTTTTGTCCGTTGGAAGGATAGGATAGAAGCTAAACATGTCGATTAAGTTCTAAGAGTACTAAACATGACGAAATTGCATTCGGCGATTTGGATTCTGATTAAATTTTCTGCAAAACTTTTGTTGAAGGACCACAATAGGTCACCAATATTAAGGTCCAAAAAGCATAGGTAAGAGCCTGGGCAACAGGTTGGCTGGCCCAAGTCCTCCAAAGTGTTTCATGCTTCAAAATCACCGTTTTGAGTTTAAATGAAGATTTTGGGGATGCATAGCGTTGCTTTTGGCATTGATATGCTTTAAACTTTTTTTGGGTATTCCTCAAACCTTTGATACATTTTTTAAACAATGGAAAGGATAGGATAGAGTCTAAAGATGTCGGTTCAGTTCTAAGAGTCCTAAAGCTCACGAATTGCATTTGCTGATTTGAAGTCCTGATGGGTTTTCTTGCAAACTTTTCTTGAAGGACCACAATATGTTACCAATATTGTCGTCCAAAAGCAAAGTTCTTCAACGTGCTTTGTGGTTTAGAATCACCGTTTTGAGCTTAAATGTAGATTTTATGCATAGCCTTGCTTTGGGCATTGATTTGCTTTAAACATTTTTTGGTGTTTCTAAGACCTTCGACGAGTTTTTCATCCGCTGGAAAGCATAGGATAGAGTCTAAATATGTCGGTTAAGTTTTAAGAGTCCTACACATGACACAATTGCATTTGTCTATTTGAAGTCCAAAATGTGTTTTTGTGCAAAATTTTGTTGAAGTACCACAATGGGTTGCTAGTATTAATGTCTAAAAGGCATAGGTAAGAGCATGGGAAGTGTGTGGACCGAGCAAAGTGCTTCAACATTCTTCGTGCCTTGGAATCACAGTTTTGAGCTTAAATGAAGATTTTAGGGTATGCATTGTGTTTCTTTGGGCATTGCTTTGCTTTAAACCTTTTTTGTTTTCTCAGACCTTTGACACGTTTCTCATCCGTTGTAAAGGAAAGGATAGAGTCTAAACATGTCGGTTAAGTTCTAAAAGTCCTAAAGGTCACGAAATTGTATTTGCTGATTTGAAGTTCAAATGAGTTTTCTTGCAAACTTTTGTTGAAGGAACACAATAGGTTACCAATATTGACGTCCAAAAGGCATAGTTAAGCATGTGAAGTGTGTGGGCAGACCAAAGTGCTTCAACGTGCTTCATGCTTCAGAATCACCGTTTGAGCTTAAACGAATATTTTAGGGTATGCATACCCTTGCTTTGGGCATTGATTTGCTTTAATTTTTTTGGTGTTGCTCAGACATTCGACATGTTTTTCATCCGCTGGAACGGATAGGAAAGAGTCTATACACATCGACTAAATTCTAAGAGTCCTAAACGTGATGAAATTGCATTTGCCGATTCAAAGTCTGAAATAGATTTTTCTGCAAAATTTTGTTGAAAGACCACAATGGGTTACCAATATTGAGGTCTAAAAAGCATAGGTAAGAGCATAGGAAGGGAGTGGGCTGACCAAAGTGCTTCAACATGCTTCTTGCTTCAGAATAACCGTTTTGAGCTTAAATGAAGATTTTGGGTCATGCATAGCCTTGCTTTGGGAATTGATTTGCTTTGAACTTTTTGTTGGTGTTTCTTAGGCCTTCTACATGTCTTTCATCCGTTGGAAAGGATAGGATAGAGTCTAAACATGTCGATTAAGTTCTAAGAGTCCTAAAAATGACGAAATTGCCTTCAACGATTTGGATTCTGAATAGTTTTTCTGCAAAACTTTTGTTGATGGATCACAATGGGTTACCAATATTGACGTCCAAAAAGCGTTGGTAAGAGAATGGGAAGCGGGTGGGCTGGCCCAAGTCCTCCAACGTTCTTCATACTTCAAAATCACAGTTTTGAGTTTTAATGAAGATTTTGGGGTATGCATAGCCTTGCTTTTGGCATTGATTTGCTTTAAACTTTTTTTGGGTGTTTCTCAGATCTTTGATACATTTTTCATACGCTGGAAAGGAAAAGGTAGAGTCTAAAGATGTCGGTTAAGTTCAAGAGTCTTAAAGCTTACGAAATTGCATTTGCTGATTTGAAGTCCTAATGGGTTTTCTTGCAAACTTTTCTTGAAAGACCACAATAGGTTACCAATATTGACGTCCATAAGGCATTGGTAAGAGCATGTGAAGGTTTTGGGCTGACCAAAGTGCTTCACTGTCCTTCTTGCTTCAGAATCACCGTTTTTAGCTTAAATGAAGATTTAGGGTATGCGTAGCCTTGCTTTGGCAACTGATTTGCTTTAAACATTTTTTTGGTGTTTGTCAGACCTTCGACACGTTTTTAATCCGTTGGAAAGCATAGTATAGAGTCTAAACGTGTCGGTCAAGTTCTAAGAGTGCTACACGTGATGAAATTGCATTTTCCGATTCGAAGTCCAAAACAGGTTTTTTCTCCAAAATTTTCTTGAAGAACCACAATGGGTTACCAATATTGAGGTCCAAAAAGCATAGGTAAGAGCATGGGAAGGCTGGCCAAAGTGCTTCAATGTGTTTCGTGCTTCAGAATCATCGTTTTGATCTTAAATTAAGATTTTAGGTTATGCATAGCCTTTCTTTGGGCATTAATTTGCTTTAAAATTATTTTTGGAGTTTCTCAGACCTTCGATACATTTTTCATCCGGTGGATAGGATAGGATAGAAGTCTATACATGTCAGTTAAGTTCTAAGAGTCCTACACGTGATGAAATTGCATTTGCCGATTTGAAGTCCTAAATGGATTTTTCTGCAAAATTTTGTTGAAGGACCACAATGGGTTACCAATAATGTGGTTCAAAAAGCATAGGTAAGATCATGGGAAGTGGGTGGGCGGACCAAAGTGCTTCAACGAGCTTCATGCTTCAAAATTATCATTTTGAGCTTAAATGAATATTTTAGGGCATGCATAGCCTTGCTTTGGGCATTGATTTTCTTTAAACTTTTTTTTGGTGTTTCTTAGGTCTTCTACAGGTTTTTCATCCTTTGGAAAGGATAGGATGGATTCTAAACATATCGGTTAAGTTCTAAGAGTCCTAAACATGACAAAACTGCATTCGGCGATTTGGATTAAGAATAGTTATTCTGCAAAACTTTTGTTCAAGGACCACAATAGGTTACCAATATTGAAGTCCAAAAACCATAGGTAAGGGCCTGGGAAACGGGTGGGCCAGCCCAAGTCCTCCAATGTGCTTCATGCTTCAAAATCACCATTTTGAAATGAAGATTTTGGGAAATGCATAGCCGTGATTTTGGCATTGATTTGCTTTAAACTTTTTTGGGCGTTTCTCAGATCTGAGATACGTTTTTCATACGTTGTAAAGGATAGAATAGAGTCCTAATAGGTTTTCTTACAAACTTTTCTTGAAGGACCACAATAGGTTACCAATATTGACGTCCAAAAGGCATTGGTAAGAGCATGTGAAGGTTGTGGGCTGACCAAAGTGCTTCACCGTCCTTCGTACTTCAGAATCATCGTTTTGAGCTTAAATAAAGATTTTAGGGTATGCGTAGCCTTGCCTTGGGCACTGATTTGCTTTAAACATTTTTTTGGTGTTTGTCAGACCTACGACACGTTTTTCATCCGTTGGAAAGGAAAGGTAGAGTCTAAACTTGTCGGTCAAGTTCAAAGAGTGCTACACGCGACGAAATTGCATTTGCCGATTTGAAGAGCAAAATGGGTTTTTCTGCATATTTTTGTTGACGGACCAGATAGATTACATATATTGAATTCCGAAAGGCATAATTAAGAGCATGTGAAGTGTGTCGGCTGACCAAAGTGCTTCAACGTGTTTTGTGCTTCATAATCACAATTTTGAGCTTAAATGTAGATTTTAGGGTATGCATAGCCTTGCTTTGGCCATTGATTTGCTTTAAACATTTTTTGGTGTTTCTCAGTCCTTCGCTACATTTTTAATCCGCTGGAAAGCATAGGATAGAGTCTAAACATGTTGGTTAAGTTCTAAGAGTCCTACACGTGACGAAATTGCATTAGGCGATTTTGAAGTCCAAAATGTGTTTTTGTGCAAGATTTTGTTGGACCGCAATGGGTTGTGATGCGCGGTTGTCACGCCTCGTACGGATCGTCTCCTTTAACACTTGGATCCTTAACGGTTGTAGGCAAGAGTTTAACTCCCTGTTAACCGTTGATTCACCAAGGTTTTTGTTTGAGCCTTCGTTCTTCAAAAGTTACTAGTTTCCCAAGCAAGTTTGCACCCTCTTGGATGGCCACACCTTTGATTTTGGATATCCCCCACAAGGTTGCTCACTCCTTGATTGGATTCTAACTTTGATCTTCAAAGAAACAAAGAAAACACTCAACTTGTTCTTAAGAAGAATCAAAAAACAAAACTCACAAGTGTTTATGAAGAGAAAATAGGCTAATTTTGCACAAGAATTCTTATGAATCAATTTTCCAACTTTCTTACCCTGTTTGGACGTCCATGACTCCTTTAAATAGGGCCAACAAGACCAAAAAAAAGTCTATTCTACAAAGCCAAAGAAAAGGCCAGTCAAAAGGCTACAAAAAAGGCTAAAAATGTGTAATCTGTTGGCAAACGGTTTGACCCCTTCTAGAAGCAGATTCTGGTCTTTATCACTTCTTGAGAATTGTAGATCACGTTTTAAAATTGAATTTGGGCTTTTTAATCACCTCCTTTGGATATGGGACGAGTTAGATATGGCCCTCCAAAGTTTGGGTGTCCTGAATGCTTTCTGTACGGGCTCCTGAAAACTTGTATGAATTGTGGCCTGTTTTTGGATCACTTGCAGCTCGAATTAGGCCTTGACTCCTCTTAGAGAATGTAGATCATTAAGTGTAGAAAATAAAAATATGCAGTTCTCTGAATTCGGCCCATCCATTAAAGAGATAAGTCCAAGTTACTAAACATGTGTCACAGAATTCGGCAGAAACAATACTTGAACTTCAATGCTGTTTTTGGCCATTATAACGACAGATCTTGGAAATGTACGAAACATGAATGTGGTAGATCTTTGTCTTGTGTTTCCAAGGAATCTTGAATCACTTGATTTGCCCTTGTGGTTGAAGAGATACGCCTGTTTTATGAAAACTTGTTCTGCCAGAAAATTACATTCTGAAATGGGCTTGCTTCTCTTCAACTCCTTTGGTCTTCAAACGTCTCCAACCTTACAAGTCCTTAAAATAATTATAATAAATATAGAAACATAATAAACAACCCTAAAGGCCTAACAGGCTAAAAGACTCAAGGTTTGGTCAGCAAGATCGAAAGAACAACCTTTACAAACAAGAAACTTTAAGCGAACGACTCAAGGAATGAAAGAAATAATACAAACGACTCATATATGCTGCAACACATAAAAACTCAAAGATTGGGCTCAAGTAAGTGAACCCAACAACACTCTTTGTTTACAGGCTCGTCTTGCACGTGTCTGAACAAGAATGCATCAACTTCTTGGCTCAAACTCTTTGTCATACTTCTTGTCTCTTGTCCTCGACTTGCCTCGTCTTTGTTGCCGCTTGGCACCTGTACCTCATCATTCCCCCGCTCCTCAAAAGGATTCGACCTCGAATCTAAAGCATCACTAAAAGGAGATAGATCAGAAACATTAAAAGTATTTGAGACAGAACCATACTAAGTCGCCTGGCTCAAAGACAACTCTCTTCCTTCCTTTGTTGGCTTGCTTAGCATACTGCTTGTTCTTCTTTTCAATTTGTAATCTCACTTTGACATGTAACTTCTTCACCAATTCAGCCTTTGCCTTACTATCTAGGTTTAATTTTTCATTTGTAGGTATAGGCAATAAATCAAGTGGGGAAAGGGGATTGAAGCCATAAACAATTTCAAAAGGAGAATACAAAGTACCACTATGCACACTCCTATTATATGCAAACTCAATATGTGGCAAACAATCTTCCCAATTCTTTAAGTTCTTCTAAATTAGAGAACATAAAAGTTGAGACAACGTCCTATTTACTACTTCGGTTTGATAGTCAGTATGTGGATGAGCAATAGTAGAAAATAATAGCGTAGTACCCAACTTACCCCAAAGGACACGCCAAAAGTGACTCAAAAATTTTGTATCCATATCACTAACAATAGTTCTAGGCATACCATGCAAATGCACAACTTCCTTAAAGAACAAGTGATGAGCTACAGCCTAACCTTGTGGATACAAACACTGATGATGACACCTCACTGCCCCGCACAGGTCCCATAACAAGGAGTATGGCTAAGAAGTTGTTGCATTGTGTTGAATCATTTCTTTATAGGCATGAAGAGGATGAACCAAGCAAAGATGATGTCCATTGGGTTTATATGATACAAGCTTTGGTCTTGTTGTATCAAAAACATGTACATATCTTTAGTTGTTCTTTTTAATATTGTTGGTTGGTTAACCTTGTTTTAGGATAGTTTTTGTTGTATTATTGCCTTGTTTTTCAGGTACACGTACTTAGCTTGAAAATGCAATTAGAATCTGAATTTTTGTTCAAGCAAGGAGGTGATAAGCAAGTAGCTAACAAGCAAGGAGGTGACAAGCATCCATGTCAAAATCTGAATTGTTCTTCACGTTAAAGATGGATGGACAAGCTGCTCAAAGCATTAACCAATTGGGAGAAGTCTTGCAAATGTTCAAACCAATCAAAAACAAGTTGGAGACAAGCAAGCAAGCAGCACAAAAATTGATCCAATCAACTCCTTGAAGATGCGGCTGATTAAGGCATAATTTGTTTGAAAATTCAAAGCCAAACTTGCAACCAATCAAAGGCAATTCAAACCAAGCTGCTCAAGGTATTATCCAATCAAAATTGTTGCTGAACACAAGCATGGAAGCACGGCAAGGAAACCAGCTTTCTTGGAACCAAAATTGTTCAAAAAGTTACCAAGCAAGCATGTTACTTTTAGACTTGTACTTTGTACTTTAAACCTTGTACCCTTGTAAATTTCGTTGGTTTTAAATAGCTTAGGAACCTGAATGTAAGGGTAACTACATTTTCAAAAACATTTCAATCAAAATTTCCTTTAAGGAATTCTCAACTTTCCTAGTTGAAGCTTAAGCCACTAAACGGTTTCTTTCAAGTTCATAGCCTAGAACTTGTTAGTACTTACTTCATTTTTGGTTTACAGCATCTTAGGGTCTCAATGAGGTTTTAGATGTGTTGGCATGCCAAAGAAGAAGAGGTGTTGGCATGAATTGAGCCAAGAACAAACGGTTACAGTTCAAGGGGTGTCTTTGTGATGTTCTTTGCCATAGCCGAGGTTCAAATCAGTTTGGAATAGAAGACAAAGTCTTGGAAACGTTTTCTAGCCTTTATTTGGCTCATCAATTGGTATCAGGGCGTTGGTTAGTCTTCTATTCATGATTACATTGTTTAAACTTGCACATAAATGATGCTGCCCAAACCGTGTAGTAAACTGTTTTTATGTCCATTTAGAATCTGTTAGTTTAGGTAGTTAGTTTATGTTTTAAAGTGTTTATTAGTTAGTTTACAACAGTTTGGTAAGTAGTTTAAGTAGCAAAAACCGAAAACACCACAAAAAGAACTAAGACTAGACTTAAAGGTTGTTAGAATCCGTTTGTGTAGTTTAGATTAAAACCGTGTGTAACTTGTTGTTTTTGTTCAATCTAGCTTAGACAATGTTCATTAGGGCCTAATCTAGAAGTTTAAATGGTAGTTTAGTTAAGTCCTTAAAACAGAAAACTTTGAACACAAAATTAGATTAGTTGATAGATTAGTTTGTAATCAAGTTGTTAAAATCTGTTTTTAGTAGTTGTGTGCAAACTGTTTTAGACGTTGTAGTTGCTTCCTTATTTAGCTTGGTTAGACTAGTTTACAACATAGTTTAAAGGTTTAGTTGGTTGTTTAGTTAAGAACAAGAAAATCCGAAAACTAAAGAACAAAAAAAGTAGTTTTAGTTAACTATGTTTGCTGCCTAGTTTCTAGTTGATAAACGTTTGTTGAGTAGAATATAAAGACTTGCATCTAGTAACATCTAGTTTAGAAACTGATTGCATCATACAAACGAAAACCAAAACAAAAACAAGGTAGAATAGATAACTTAAAAACAAAACAAAACAAGTTAGTTAGTTTGCATCAAAACTGATTTCCATTAGTTGTTATAGTAATCAGTCCTTATAATTGCATTTAGAAACAACTAAGTTGCATTTAGCTATCTTAAGATTAGTTAGATCATTTGCATCAAAAACAGAAAAAAAAAATTGCCAAAACCATGTGTTTAGAACAAGTCTTTAAAGCTTATTTGAAATCTTGGTGAATGCTAATAGCTATATCTTTTTGTTGATTTCAATTGTTTCAAACAACTTGTTGGACTTAGATACATCCTGGAAGTTAGGAATTGTTTAAGCCTCCACACTGTTAAAAGGCTATCCAATTGTTGTTTTAGATCCATTTCTGAACTTACCTTGCACTATAATCAATTTGAACTTGTTGTAATTGTGAATTGATTTCTCACTACATAGTGTTTAGCCGTGTTGTGTACGAGAAACTTTCAAGTTCCAAATACAACAAACCTTGTGCAATTAAAGGCCGTGAGCAATGACTCATGTAGGCCGTGAGCAGTAGTCTCACAACAATCAAGCAAACACCCCAAAGAAAGAAAATTAAGCTTGATTGAGAAACACACGAGAGAAAAGCCATTATTTGTCAACAAGTAAGAGGCAAGACAAGAGAGAATTGCACAAGAAAGAAAAGTGAGGAAAAGCCCAAAATTGAACATTGCAAAAGGGAAATTCCTGTGCAAAGCTCAAAAGAAAGAAAGTGCCAAAGAAAAACCCAATGTGTTGTAGTTTTGAAATATTGAAAGTTTCTAAAGCAAACCCTTGCTGACACTTTGTTTGTGTGCTTTTACTTTCACTTTACTTCAATTGATAATTGCATATGCTGTAAAGTAAATTGAGGGATTGTCTTAAACAACCCCGTAGATTTCATTCAGCCAGAACAACAATTTGACTTCTGTGATTTTCTTGAATCCTTAGGAGAAATAGTCCAAATTGCTGTTTTGAACAATTGTCAACATAAAGTAGAGTATTTGCATCTTGTCAATATTTTAATTGGCTTTTGAGATTGTTTTCTGAATCATGGGTCCCCAACAGAAAGATAATGCACCATCCCCATCCCCATCTACTCCTGTCCCATCCCCAGTCCCTGTTACCCTAGAGAATATACAGCAAACACTCACTTTCCTTGTTAATCAGTTTGGTTTAATGAGAAGTGACATAGAGGATGACAAACAAAGGATAAGCAAAGTAGAAAAGCCAACCTCAGATCAAAAGGAACCTAGTATACCTTTTCAAGAAGGCACCTCTTATGGTAATGAGTCTCATGTTGAACGTAGAAAAGTCACATCACTTAGAGGTAGAGGTAGAGGTCGAGGTAGTAATGGTGGTCGTAGGAACATTTCTTTTGAGGAGAGATTTGATAATCTCCCTGAGTACAATAAAGAACACTATCCGGAAGAACGATATGATGAACGTCAGCCTGATAGAGATGAACATCTTGAAGAAGAGTTCATTACTACTAAACTGACAATACCCACCTTCCAAGGGAAAAGTGATCCTGAAACATATCTGCAATGGGAAACAAAAGTAGAACATATGTATTCTTGCACTAACTATTCTGAATTGGCAAAAGTGCGGTATGCAACTTTTGAATTTGTAGATTATGCTTTACTTTGGTGGGAACAATTGAAGAACACCAGGAGAAGAACAAGACAGCCCCCTGTTGTTACTTGGTCCGAGCTGAAACAAGAGATGAGGAAGAGATTCATATCTCCTTCCTATGAAAGAAGCATTTTCCAGAAATTACAACAACTTTCTCAAGGTAATAGATCTGTTGATGAATTTTATAAAGAATTAGAACATCTGCTTACCAGGGCTAACATAGAAGAAGCTGAGGAAGCCACAATGGCTAGATTTCTAGCTGGTCTAAACAAAGAGATTGCATTTAAGGTGGAACTTACACCTTACTCTGATCTGGCTTCTATGGTTCACATTGCTGAGAAAGTGGAAAGACAATTGAAGGTAAAAACTTCTAACCCTTCTTTTCGGACTAATCCTTTGAGTTTTCCTAAAACACAGCCCAGGACGCCTTTCCGTCAACAACAAGGTCAAGGCCGTGGATTCGAAGGAAAATCAACCCAGAATATCCAAAATCGTCCAAAGTTTCCAATCACTGATAAAGGCAAAGCCAAGGTGGAAGGTACGCCTAATTTTAAGACTCGTGATATTCAATGTTTTAAATTCTTAGGAAAAGGTCATTTTGCTAACCAATGTCCCAACCCTAAACGCATCTTGTTTATTGAAGAGTCTAATGAGTATTATTCTGAGGAAGAATTGGAAGAGAGTGAAGAAAACAATGAAATTGAACAAACATGTGAGGAAGAAGAAGAGCTTAGTGGAGAGATTGATGAGTGTGAAACAAAAGAGTTCTTAGTTGTCCGTCGAGCTCTAAGTGCCCAAATTAAAACTGAAGAACCTGAAATACAAAGAGAGAACATATTCCACATTCACTGTATGGTTAAGAAGAAAGTCTGCACTTTAATCATTGACTCCGGTTCATGTACCAATGTTGCAAGTTTTGAACTTGTTAGGAAACTTGAGTTACCTTTAATTAATCACCCCCGTCCGTATAGACTTACATGGCTTAATGAGTGTGGTGAAGTTAAAGTAACAAAGCAAGTCCTAGTTTCTTTATCAATTGGTGGGTATTTTGCTGAGGTGTTATGTGATGTAGCCCCTATGCAATCAAGTCATATCTTATTAGGTAGACCGTGGCAATTTGACAACAAGGTTACATATGATGGTTACCTGAATAGATATTCCTTTAGGCATAACAACAAACTGTTCAAATTAAATGCCTTGCCCCCGCACAAAGTCTTTGAGGATCAACAACGAATGTTAAAAAGCCATAATGATCCAAAAGAAAAGGAATTGGAAAGGATTTTCATCAAAGAAAACCAACTGAAAACGTCTCATCTTAAAATTGAACCGAAAGAAATCAAAGTTTCTGCTGAACCATCTCTAAAGAAAAGTGCATTCTTTGCATCTCAAAGCGAGGTATTCCATGCTATCAATTCAAACAAAAATGTTTATATCTTGCTTTACAAAGAAACTCTGTTCTCTTCATCTGAAATACCATCTACTTTACCAAGTGAAGTTGCATCTTTACTTCAAGAATTTTCTAGCTTGTTTCCTGAAGGAGATCCCCCAGGTTTACCACCTCTAAGAGGCATTGAGCATCAAATAGATTTCATTCCAGGAGCTGTTCTACCAAACAGACCTGCCTATAGAGCCAATCCAGAGGAAACTAAGGAAATCCAAAAACAAGTTGAGGAATTATTGAGCCAAGGTAAAGTAAAAGAGAGTATGAGTCCTTGTGCTGTTCCTGTTATCATTGTCCCTAAGAAAGATGGAACTTGGACAATGTGTACTGATTGTAGAGCCATCAATAAGATCACTGTGAAGTATAGATACCCTATTCTTAGGTTGGATGACATGTTGGATATGTTGCATGGGTCTAGATGCTTTAGCAAAGTAGATCTTAAACAAGGTTATTTCCAAGTGAGAATTAAGGAAGGTGATGAATGGAAAAATGCCTTTAAGACTAAATTTGGATTGTACGAATGGTTAGTTATGCCCTTTGGTTTAACCAACGCCCCTAGTACTTTCATGAGGTTAATGAATGAGGTCTTAAGGAAATTCATAGGGAAATTTGTAGTAGTTTACTTTGATGACATTCTTATCTACTCCAAAACCCTAAGGGAACATCTGATCCATCTTAGAGCTGTTTTTGTCACCCTACAGAAAGAAATGTTGTATGCTAATTTCAAGAAGTGTTCTTTCTGTCTGGAGAAGGTTACATTCTTAGGATTTGTGATTAGTGCTGAAGGAATTGAAATGGACCAAGATGATGAGGTACAGGTGCCAAGTGGAAACAAAGACGAGGCAAGTCGAAGACAAGATACAAGAAGTATGACAAAGAGTTTGAGCCAAGAAGTTGATGCATTCTTGTTTAGACACGTGCAAGACGAGCCTGTAAACAAAGAGTGTTGTTGGGTTCACTTACTTGAGCCCAATCTTTAAGTTTTTATGTGTTGTAACATATATGAGTCGTTTGTATTATTTCTTTCATTCCTTGAGTTGTTTGCTTAAAGTTTCTTGTTTGTAAAGGTTGTTCTTTCGATCTTGCATGACCAAACCTTGAGTTTTTTTTAGCTTGTTAGGCCTTTAGGGTTGTTTATTGTGTTTCTATATTTATTATAATTATTTTAAGGACTTGTAAGGTTGGAGACGTTTGAAGACCAAAGGAGTTGAAGAGAAGCAAGCCCATTTCAGAATGTAATTTTCTGGCAGAACAAGTTTTCGTAAAACAGGCGTATCTCTTCAACCACAAGGGAAAATCAAGTGATTAAAGATTCCTTGGAAACACAAGACAAAGACCTAGCACATTCATGTTTTGCACATTTCCAAGATCTGTCGTTATAATGGCCAAAAACAGCATTGAAGTTCAAGTATTGTTTTGACTAGCCTTTTCTTTAGCTTTGTAGACTAGACTTTTTTTGTTCTTCTTGGACCTATTTAAAGGTGTCATTGTTGTGATATATCATGTTTGAATGATTGCAAAATGCATATGTGAGCATGTAGATTGTTGTGATATATTGCAAAATGCATATGTGAGCATGTAGATTGTTGTGATATATTGCAAAATGCATGTGTGAGCATGTATGTGTGTATAACGTTTAAAGTATATGTGTGCATGAGATTGAATTTGTGAGCTAAATGTGAAATTGATTGAATGAATCAAGATTGAACAAGTTTGATTAAGATCATGAGATTGAACTTGGCCAATTCAATCACATATCTTAATCAAGACATGTTCAAACTGATCTTAGATTATATATGCCAATACATGTTGTTCAAACTGATCTTAGAAGATATATATGCCAATACATGTTGATAATATGATCTAACCAAGCCTTGAAGTCACATGACTTACAATATAAGGCAAATTGTTCGGTTTAGTATCCTATTGCAGGTTTTGGTTCATATCTTGGGCAAATGAACTCCAAATTGAGTCATTCAAAAGCCCACATGATCCTTATTCAATTTAGAATCTAATTGGCTGAGGAAAGGCATGCTTGGCACGGGTTAAAACTGAATTGACCCGGTGGGAAGCTTATTGACCTATATAAGGGCTATTTTGGTAATTTCACCATTTGGACTTCTCATTCTTATTTGGTCTTCTTCCAACGGATTTATATGATCATATGACACATTTATAAGTCATGTCACATCATGGCAAAAATGAATCTGGAGCAGCACCATGTCTAGGTTCATCCTAGGACAAAATTCCTATTTTTGTGCTGAGGGGTATTCTGGTCTTTTCACTTGCCAATGGATCTTCCAACATGTTATATATTGCTTATATGATGTTTATATGTGTTTATGTCACATATGGTACGTGCCCTATTTTTATGGAAACGGGCAGCATGGTCTATCAATTGGAAACTCTTATATCATGGTTATCACATCTATGGTTTTCTTGGAATTCTTGGTATTCTTCATATGGTTTTCTATGCTACATGTTGAAGACATATATATTATATATTTGTGCACACGGTTATTGGATATTGGATACGGATGTTGGCACAAATTATGTTCAAATTTTCAGATTTTGAACAAGTCAAGGCAAGTTGTATTAAATCCTATTTTGGTGCTGATTTTAAGTGATTATTCTTCTATATTTTGGAGCTGATTCAAACGGCTATTTTGGTTAAAATGTGGAGCAAAGATCTCTCAATACAAACGGCTATATGTATTCAAAGTTGGAGCAAAAATCTCTCAACCAAGGAAGATAGCAAACGGCTATATATGATTCAAATGGTGAAGACTTATTCTCAAACAAACTTGGCTGATTTCTAACTATATTTGAACTATTCTTCAATGCCTATCTTCAAGGGCTTTCCAACGTCATTTATTATTCAAAATGAGGAGAAAAAATTCTGTTCAAAACACACGCATACATGGCAAGTTATTTACACATAGATATTGCTGATTGGAGCTGTCTTTTAACCATTCAAATGGAGCCATTGTCTATCTCATTCCAACGGCTATAATGGGATAAAAGTTCAGGTTGGAAGACTATTTCAAAGCATTCAAAAATTCAGATTTATCTTGAAAGTCAAATGATGAATTTTGGTAGCTAAAAAGGTGCTGAATTTTCTCCCATTCTCATCCATTCCAAACGGCTACTTTAAGGAGCCTTTAGGCTGTCCTCTTGGCTATAAATAGCACCAAAGGTGAAGAGGAAAAGAACACCAACGAAAGCAACAAAGAAAGCAAGCAAGACAATTAGCTCTTTGTCTCCATTCTTTTCTTCTTCTCTTCTCTATTGAAGAACACATTTGCAGCAAGCTTTATGATTGTATAGTTCTTCATTTCTTGTCATTTCAACACCTTTTAAACGACATATTGTAAGGGAGAAGCTGGTGTATAAAGCTTACTCCTTAGAGGTGAGCAAAAGGTGCAAAGGTGCAAAGGTGAAACAAACTAGTGCTGATTTTCAGTTTTGGTGCAGCCTCTTGAAGAAGTTGGTGAAAAGCTTCTTCCTTTGGCTTTGTAAGGTGACTTTGGTGTTTGGTGTTTAGTGAAATCCAAGAGAAGGTGTCTCTTGGGACTGGAGTAGGTCACATTGACCGAACCAGGATAATTCCTTGTGTTCTTTACTTATTTCCTGCACTTACTGTTTTCTGCCTGAGAATTACACTAACTTGGCACGCATAATTGAACGAGCAAACAGTCTTAGAATTGCATGAATTTTGGATATATTATACTTCAATGTGTTAGCTTTCATTAGCCGCAAGAATCACTAAATTCTAAGGTGTTTAGCATATTCAAATCATCTTCACAAAATTGTTGCTACATTCTGTGAACAGTTCTGACCAGTGTGCAAACTTGTGCAATTTGAATAGGCTATCCTTCGAATCTTGGAGTGAGCCTTATATCAAATTAAACTAGACATCTTGAGGTTTAATTTGACATAAGATTCATCAAAATAGCACGGGTAGATTTTGAGATATTGTTGTTTGAAGTTAAGCTAACATTCTGCCTGAAACTGCCAGAATTGCACACTTTACTTCTCTTGCTTATTTGAACGTGCTAACTTGCTTGGAATTGACTGAATTTTTTATGACATATTATAAACATTCTAAACTTGATCTCTGCCAAGTTTGAGAGCTTGCACAGGTGTATAAGTGGTTCAACCAAAACGTTCAAAGTAGTGAACTGTTTCTGGAATTTTCAGAATCTGAGGCTAAAGAGGCAAAGGGGTCTTCAAACAAGTTTTTGAAGGTAATTGTAGTGTAATTTCCGCTAACCCACTATTCACCCCCCCCCCCCTCTAGTGGTGCTATACAGGTCCAACAATTGGTATCAGAGCAAGGTTGAGCACCATATTCTTATGTGAGCTGAAAACGGTTTACACTCCAAGTTGCAAAGTTGCTGGAAATTTTCTGGTTGTCTTATATTCTTCATATTTGGTATCTACAACAAGGTGACACTTTCTTTCCTTCTTATAAGTGTTTTAAACGTGTTTTCACACACTAAGAAGCATGTCTAAGTCACACATGAAAATAGAATTAGAAGGCATGTCCACACAAAGACCACCTCTTTTTGATGGAGAAAACTTTAGTCATTGGAAACTTAGGATGAAATTGTTCTTAATGGCTATTGATATAGACTTGTGGTCTATCATTGAAGATGGACCTTATGTGCCTACTAAGCATGTTATAATTGATGGCTTATCACAAGAAGTTGAGAAATATAGAAAAGATTGGAGTGATGAAGATAAAAAGAAAATGAGTCTTAATGCTAAAGCAATGCAATTATTGTTGAATGGTTTAAGTAGGAGTGAATCTGCCTATGTCTCTTCATGTTTAAGTGCAAAGGATATGTGGAAATGTCTTGAAATGAAGCATGAAGGAACTAATCAAGTAAAGGAATCAAAGATAAACATGTTAATGACTACACTTGAAACATTTCATTTACTGCCTAATGAATCAATTGTTGATATGGATTTAAGGCTTACAAACTTATACAACTCACTTGAATCCCTTGGTAAAACGTTTTTGATGAAAGAAAAAGTGCAAAAAGTTTTGAGAAGTTTGCCAATTGAATGGGATGCCAAAGTTAGTGCCATTGAAGAAAGCAAAGATCTTTCTCAAATAAAACTTGATGAATTGATAGGATCTTTAAAAGTTTATGAAAACAAGTTGAATATAAGAAAGGCTGAAACTAGTAACAAGTCTAAATCACTTGCATTTGTAACAAATGAACCCGAATCATCTAATCAAGCCGAGTATGAAAGTGATGATGAAAGTGATGAAGAAGACATAATGTTGTTAGCTAGGCGTTTAAGGAAGTTTTTCAAGAAAAGACCAACTAAAAGAAAATCAATATCAGCCGCCCCTATCAATGTGAAATCTAACAAACAAGATGGTAAATGGTATGATAAAGAACTTAAGTGTTATGAATGTGGCAAACAAGGACACATCTCATATGATTGTCCAAACAAGAACAAAAACCGTGACATGGATGAAAAGACAAGGACAAAAACTAGAGTAGAACCTATGCAAAGGAGGAAGAAAGCTCTCAAGGTAAGTTCAAGCACTTGGGATGACACATCTTCATCCGAATCCGAGGAGGAACCTGAAGTTGCACAAACATGTTTGGCTTCAAAGTCTACAAATGAGGTAACATTCGATTCTGACTCTGAATGTGATTTTACTCAAGATGAATTGTTGGATGAATTAGAAAAGTTGCATAATAGATATAAGAAGCTATCCAAGGAGAAGAAAAGAATAGTTGAGGAGAAGAACAAGTTGGAGACGTCTAACTTGAATCTAACTTCTCAACTAGAAGTTCTTCAACTTGAATCATCTAACACTATTAGTTCAATGCAAAATCAGATTAAGGAACTTAAGAACAAACATGAAAATGTGCAATGTGTGCAATGTGTTGATTACAACGTTTTAAAGTCTAAATTACATGAAATACAAACTGAATTTGAATCATTAAAAGCATGCAACCTAGACTTGAACAAATCTTTAGAACAATTTAAGAATGGTTCCAACATGTTAGACACTCTTATTGCATCTCAAAAGCATGGAAATGACAAACAAGGTCTTGGATATGTTAAAGAAGCTGAATACACACCTAAGAAAACAACATTTGTATCATCTTCAACCAACATGAAATATAGGCCAAATGCATTTAGAAATGAACCTATTCTGCCCACACCACCTTCATCACAAAGATTGCAAAATGCATCAACATATAGGAAGGTAAATACACCTAGAAACCATGCTTACATGTATACAAGAATGCCTAAACAAAGTAGTATGCAATCTGTTCAAGTTATGCCTTATATGCAACAACATGCTTATGTGAAGAACATGACATACTCTCGGCCTAAATCAGTTTACAACACACGGCCTAGACACACACAACATCTTGCTTATACACGGCCAAGATATAACTCATATACAAGGCAATATTCAAATGCATATAGAACTTACAATGCTTATCCAACTAGACATAAATGTGCAGCCCCTTTTCTATCATATTCTATGTATCAAAGTCCACTATTTGATCATTATATGCAACATGATTTTAACATTTCAAAACCAAGAAAGGTTGTTCAAGTTTGGGTACCTAAAGGTACACTAACATGAACTTAACTTGTCTAACCTTGAAAGGACCCAAAATCAAAGGGTACCTAAGTTGTTATTTACATTTGTAGGTACATAACATCAAAGAAAGACAAGTTGCTGGTTATAACAACAAAGAAGATGAAAAGAACAAAACCAATTGGATAGTTGATAGTGGTTGCTCAAGACATATGACGGGCAACAAAAATTTGTTTAGCACACTTAAGAACGTTGCAAAAGGTGGCAAAGTCACCTTTGGAGACAACAACCAAGGCCAAATAATTGGCAAAGGCAAGGTTGGTGATCCAAACAAGTTTGAGATCAAAAACGTCCTACTTGTAAGTAACTTAACCTTTGAGCTTTTAAGTGTTTCTCAACTATGTGACAACAACTTGAATGTTCTCTTCTCCTCCACTTCTTGTAAGATAATGGATAAAAACAATCAAGTTGTGTTAAAAGGAAAACGTGAAGGAAACATATATGTGCTTAACATGGATGATATGCTAAGTAGTAACACAAAATGTCTTGTTTCACATGAATCTGATCCCAATCTTTGGCATAGACGTTTAGGACACATTGGTATATCAACCTTAGAAAAACTACACGCTAAAAGTCTTGTTAAAGGATTGCCTAAACTTAACTTGGATGATTTTCAACTATGTGAATCTTGTATCAAAGGCAAACATGTTAGAGAATCCCTTAAGCCTAAAACCGAGGTCACAACATCAAGAATACTAGAACTCTTGCATATAGACTTATTTGGTCCATGTAGAACAAGAAGCTTAGGTGGAAGTTATTATGTATGTGTAATAGTTGATGATTTCTCAAGATATACTTGGACATTGTTTCTTGCTTCAAAAGATGAAAGTGCATCATCTATAGCTAATCTAATTAGACAACTTGAAAATGAACATGAATCACATGTTATTAAGATAAGGAGTGATAGAGGTGGTGAGTTTAAAGATAGTGAATTAATCAAATTCTGTAATGAAAAGGGTATAAAACATGAATTCTCCCCACCAAGAACTCCTCAACTTAATGGTGTAGTTGAAAGAAAGAATAGGACTATTCAAGAAGTAGCAAGAACAATGATGGTAGAAAACAAAGTACCTAAATTCTTATGGGCTGAAGCAGTAAACACATCAAGTTATATGATCAACAGACTATCAATAAGAAAGAAATTGAACAAAACTCCATATGAAATCTTAAATGGACGACTCCCAAAAGTAAACTATCTAAAAGTCTTTGGTTGTAAATGTTTTGTATTGAACACAAAAGATAACTTAGATAAGTTTGATCCTAAGTCTGATGAACATATATTTGTGGGATATTCAATGAACTCTAAAGCATATAGATGTTATAATGCACAAACAAGAAAGATAGTTGAATCAATACATGTGAAGTTCAATGAAAATGCATATCTCCGAACAAGTAATCAACATGAAACCTATGTACCAAATGATCAAATACTTCATGATGAAGATGAACTTATCCTACCACCTACACATGATCAAGTTGAAACACCAAATCAAACTCTTGAAATGCATGAAGTTCAAACTCCCCCTACACAAGAACATAATGAAGAAAATGTGCCTAACCAACCTATTGAACATCATGAACCTATTGAAGATGCACAACCAAGTAATTGGTGGCAAATAAGAGATAAACAAAAGCATCCTCAAGAACTTATCATAGGAGATGTAAATCAAGGGGTTAGAACACGTAGGCAAATAGATCCTAATGAATATGATCAATGGCATGCACTTATATCCCAAATTGAACCTAAGAATGTGAATGATGCCTTAAACGATGCATATTGGATAGATGCAATGCATGAAGAGTTAAACCAATTTGAAAGAAACAATGTGTGGGATTTAGTACCTAAACCCGAGGATAAATCAATCATTGGAACTAAATGGGTGTTTAGGAACAAAATGAATGAACAAGGGGTTGTAGTAAGAAATAAAGCAAGACTTGTAGCTCAAGGATATAATCAAGAAGAGGGTATTGATTACGATGAAACATTTGCCCCCGTAGCAAGATTAGAATCCATACGCCTCTTATTAGCTTTTGCATGTTATAATAACATCAAATTATTCCAAATGGATGTTAAGAGTGCATTCTTAAATGGCTATATCCAAGAAGAAGTTTTTGTTAAACAACCACCAGGCTTTGAAGATCCAAAGAACCCTAATCATGTATATAAACTTAAGAAAGCCTTATATGGTTTGAAACAAGCCCCCCGTGCATGGTATGAAAGATTTGCCAACTTTTTACTAAGTAACAACTTTCAAAGAGGAACCATAGATAGTACCTTATTCTTGAAAAAGAAAGACAAAGATTTGCTTGTAATACAAATATATGTAGATGACATAATCTTTGGTTCAACTAATCCTAACTTAGTAAAAGACTTTGAAGATTGTATGAAGTCTGAGTTTGAAATGTCTATGGTTGGTGAATTAAACTATTTCTTAGGCTTGCAAATAAAACAAACATCAAGTGGTATACATATCAATCAAGCCAAATACATAAGAGATATGATAAAGAAATTCAACTTTGAAAACTTGAAACCATCTCCAACACCAATGTGTACTTCAACAAAATTAGACAAAGATGAAAATGGTGTTGCATTTGATGAAAAACTATATAGGTCTATGATTGGTTCATTGCTATATCTAACTGCTAGTAGACCTGATATTATGTTTGCAGTATGTATGTGTGCAAGATTTCAAAGTATGCCTAAGTTGTCACACTTTAAAGCTGTAAAAAGAATATTTAGATATCTTCAACATACACCAACATTAGGCTTATGGTATGATAGACAATCTAGTCTAAGTCTACATGCATATTCAGATGCAGATTATGGTGGATGTAGAGTAGATAGAAAGAGCACTAGTGGAACATGTCAATTCCTAGGAAACTCACTAATATCTTGGTTTTCAAAGAAACAATCTAGTGTTGCACTTTCTACTACTGAAGCAGAATATATGGCTTTAAGTCTATGTTGTACTCAACTATTATGGATTAAACAACAACTTTCAGACTTTGAAATACAAGTAAATAATATCCCCATCTATTGTGATAGTACAAGTGCTATAAATTTGTCTAAAAACCCTGTACTACACTCTAAGGCAAAGCATATAGAAGTACGTTATCATTTTCTCCGTGATCATGTTAATCTTGGACATATACACATTGAACATGTTAGAACTGATCAACAAGTAGCTGACATATTCACTAAACCCCTTAATCAAGCTATCTTTGAGCATTTACGTGCAAGACTTGGATTAATTGCTTACAACTAACTACTTTCTAGGTATTGCTGAATCCATTCAGTCTTTTGCATAATTTACAAAATTAAGGGGGAGAGACATATGTATATCATGTTAAGGGAGAGATACACATTAAAAGGGAGAAATATATGTATATCATGTTAAGGGGGAGATAACACATTAAGGGGGAGCAGCTTAACTTGATTTAAAGAGAAGCTTATACTTGATTTAGATGCTTAATATACACATATGTGGGGTAATTTTGCAAATCATCAAAAGGGGGAGATTGTTGTGATATATCATGTTTGAATGATTGCAAAATGCATATGTGAGCATGTAGATTGTTGTGATATATTGCAAAATGCATATGTGAGCATGTAGATTGTTGTGATATATTGCAAAATGCATGTGTGAGCATGTATGTGTGTATAACGTTTAAAGTATATGTGTGCATGAGATTGAATTTGTGAGCTAAATGTGAAATTGATTGAATGAATCAAGATTGAACAAGTTTGATTAAGATCATGAGATTGAACTTGGCCAATTCAATCACATATCTTAATCAAGACATGTTCAAACTGATCTTAGATTATATATGCCAATACATGTTGTTCAAACTGATCTTAGAAGATATATATGCCAATACATGTTGATAATATGATCTAACCAAGCCTTGAAGTCACATGACTTACAATATAAGGCAAATTGTTCGGTTTAGTATCCTATTGCAGGTTTTGGTTCATATCTTGGGCAAATGAACTCCAAATTGAGTCATTCAAAAGCCCACATGATCCTTATTCAATTTAGAATCTAATTGGCTGAGGAAAGGCATGCTTGGCACGGGTTAAAACTGAATTGACCCGGTGGGAAGCTTATTGACCTATATAAGGGCTATTTTGGTAATTTCACCATTTGGACTTCTCATTCTTATTTGGTCTTCTTCCAACGGATTTATATGATCATATGACACATTTATAAGTCATGTCACATCATGGCAAAAATGAATCTGGAGCAGCACCATGTCTAGGTTCATCCTAGGACAAAATTCCTATTTTTGTGCTGAGGGGTATTCTGGTCTTTTCACTTGCCAATGGATCTTCCAACATGTTATATATTGCTTATATGATGTTTATATGTGTTTATGTCACATATGGTACGTGCCCTATTTTTATGGAAACGGGCAGCATGGTCTATCAATTGGAAACTCTTATATCATGGTTATCACATCTATGGTTTTCTTGGAATTCTTGGTATTCTTCATATGGTTTTCTATGCTACATGTTGAAGACATATATATTATATATTTGTGCACACGGTTATTGGATATTGGATACGGATGTTGGCACAAATTATGTTCAAATTTTCAGATTTTGAACAAGTCAAGGCAAGTTGTATTAAATCCTATTTTGGTGCTGATTTTAAGTGATTATTCTTCTATATTTTGGAGCTGATTCAAACGGCTATTTTGGTTAAAATGTGGAGCAAAGATCTCTCAATACAAACGGCTATATGTATTCAAAGTTGGAGCAAAAATCTCTCAACCAAGGAAGATAGCAAACGGCTATATATGATTCAAATGGTGAAGACTTATTCTCAAACAAACTTGGCTGATTTCTAACTATATTTGAACTATTCTTCAATGCCTATCTTCAAGGGCTTTCCAACGTCATTTATTATTCAAAATGAGGAGAAAAAATTCTGTTCAAAACACACGCATACATGGCAAGTTATTTACACATAGATATTGCTGATTGGAGCTGTCTTTTAACCATTCAAATGGAGCCATTGTCTATCTCATTCCAACGGCTATAATGGGATAAAAGTTCAGGTTGGAAGACTATTTCAAAGCATTCAAAAATTCAGATTTATCTTGAAAGTCAAATGATGAATTTTGGTAGCTAAAAAGGTGCTGAATTTTCTCCCATTCTCATCCATTCCAAACGGCTACTTTAAGGAGCCTTTAGGCTGTCCTCTTGGCTATAAATAGCACCAAAGGTGAAGAGGAAAAGAACACCAACGAAAGCAACAAAGAAAGCAAGCAAGACAATTAGCTCTTTGTCTCCATTCTTTTCTTCTTCTCTTCTCTATTGAAGAACACATTTGCAGCAAGCTTTATGATTGTATAGTTCTTCATTTCTTGTCATTTCAACACCTTTTAAACGACATATTGTAAGGGAGAAGCTGGTGTATAAAGCTTACTCCTTAGAGGTGAGCAAAAGGTGCAAAGGTGCAAAGGTGAAACAAACTAGTGCTGATTTTCAGTTTTGGTGCAGCCTCTTGAAGAAGTTGGTGAAAAGCTTCTTCCTTTGGCTTTGTAAGGTGACTTTGGTGTTTGGTGTTTAGTGAAATCCAAGAGAAGGTGTCTCTTGGGACTGGAGTAGGTCACATTGACCGAACCAGGATAATTCCTTGTGTTCTTTACTTATTTCCTGCACTTACTGTTTTCTGCCTGAGAATTACACTAACTTGGCACGCATAATTGAACGAGCAAACAGTCTTAGAATTGCATGAATTTTGGATATATTATACTTCAATGTGTTAGCTTTCATTAGCCGCAAGAATCACTAAATTCTAAGGTGTTTAGCATATTCAAATCATCTTCACAAAATTGTTGCTACATTCTGTGAACAGTTCTGACCAGTGTGCAAACTTGTGCAATTTGAATAGGCTATCCTTCGAATCTTGGAGTGAGCCTTATATCAAATTAAACTAGACATCTTGAGGTTTAATTTGACATAAGATTCATCAAAATAGCACGGGTAGATTTTGAGATATTGTTGTTTGAAGTTAAGCTAACATTCTGCCTGAAACTGCCAGAATTGCACACTTTACTTCTCTTGCTTATTTGAACGTGCTAACTTGCTTGGAATTGACTGAATTTTTTATGACATATTATAAACATTCTAAACTTGATCTCTGCCAAGTTTGAGAGCTTGCACAGGTGTATAAGTGGTTCAACCAAAACGTTCAAAGTAGTGAACTGTTTCTGGAATTTTCAGAATCTGAGGCTAAAGAGGCAAAGGGGTCTTCAAACAAGTTTTTGAAGGTAATTGTAGTGTAATTTCCGCTAACCCACTATTCACCCCCCCCCTCTAGTGGTGCTATACAGGTCCAACAGTCATGCACGTCCAAACAAAAAAAGAAAGTTGTAAAATTGATTCATAAGAATTCTTGGGCAAAATTAGTCTATTTTCTCTTCATAAACACTTGTGAGTTTTGTTTTTGATTCTTCTTAAGAACAAGTTGAGTGTTTTCTTTGTTTCTTTGAAGATCAAAGTTAGAATCCAATCAAGGAGTGAGCAACCTTGTGGGGGATATCCAAAATCAAAGGTGTGGCCGTCCAAGAGGGTGCAAACTTGCTTGGGAAACGGGTAACTTTTGAAGGAGGAAGGCTCAAACAAAAACCTTGGTGAATCAACGGCTAGGAGGGAGTTAAACTCTTGCCTACAACCGTTAAGGATCCAAGTGTTAAAGGAGACGATCCGTACGAGGCGTGACAACCGCGCATCAGTTTGGTATCAGAGCAAAGGTTCTCCTTTAATCTATCATTCATTTCGTGTCTTCTTTTTTTTTTGTCTTCATTTTTTTGTGTCATCAAAAAAAAATCCTGTTCCAAAAAAAATCAGCCTTAAAACTTTCATCCAACTTGATATATTATCAAAAAAAAATAACAACCTATCTTTCTGGACTTGACAATATCAATACCTTGACATATTGAACAAAGGACCGAAATTTCCTTGACATATTGGACTATTGCACACTTTGTACCTATTTGACATATTGGACCTATTGGACACTTTGGACCTATTGGACACTTTGGACCTATTGGACTATATTGGACAATTTGGACAAATTGGACAGGACCAAATACCGAAATCTTTGGACATTTTGACAAAGAACTATGACCTATGGGAGATACCTTGACAAGGACCCTATACAAGGACAAGGACAATCTTTAAAACATCTTAAAACATTCAAAAGATTGCATCTTTGTTGTTGTTCACAACTATTTTCATTTGGGTTACTTTGTCTTGTATCCACTCTTGCTTGAATACATACTTGGGTATTAGGATCGTTGCATAGAGAGCTTTCATTTCAGCCACACTTATATTGCTTCTACTAGCCTAAAAAGCTACCGTTGTTAACTTTAAATCTTGTTGCTATTTGAAGCTCTTAGTCATGCTTGGATTATGCATCTTACTTGCATTGTATGTTGTGTTTATTGATGCATACAAGTGATCCATACTCATACAATCCTTACACTACAAAAGATTGAGTCTCTTTTCACAAGAGCATCTTTAAACATCCTTTTGTACAAAATTCTTCTTAGAACAAAAAAAAATTGGAGCAAGAAGGTTGTTGTGTTCTTTGATTAATCCTTTGGTTACTTTGAGTTTCTTGTATTTCAGCCCCAAAAAAAAAGAACATCAAAAAAAAGAGGAGCGTTACAAAAAAAAGAGGAACACAAAATAGCTGTTATTCAAAAGAGGCTATTTGAATTGCTTGAAACGGTCTCCTTGCACAATCAAAACACAAAAACTTCCTACAACACCTACGACCAAAACAAAACACCCTTTTATATACAACTTCGGACACTTCTTCCTTTATGCATCTTGGACATTGCATACGTGTGATTAAGTGCATTGAGTCTAAGTGTGGTTAAGGATTGCCCAAGGCAACCCCTTAGCAATTCATTGTCTCCGCCCTTTACATCACATTTGGTTTCATAATTTTCTTGAATCTTAGAGTTTGTCCAAGTGTGTTTTGTGTCCTTTGCTCGGTATCTATTCTTACTTCGGTGATACTAACCCCGTTTTTGAAGATTGTACAAGCTGCTGAAGACCTCCACATTGTTGCTCGTCTTGGTTGCTTCTAGCCCACGATTGGATTAGAGACACAAGAAAAGAGAGGTAAAAGGCTTGTAAGGGCTTGAAAGGACTTAAAGAGGGGAGGTAAAAGCCTTGAGTGTCAAAATACGAGTAAGAAAGAACAAGCACAAGTTGAAATTCACTTTGCACTAACGTAACAAATCTTCTTTACTCTTTGTGTTAGTTTTCCTTTTTTTTGTGTTCTTTTAATTTTTTTTCAGGTTTAGATGGATGAGACACCGTTTAAAAATTCCAATACTCCCCCACCTTTGGAGGATATGAGGAATTCCGTAACGGAAGAGAATGTACTTGGAATGCTTAGAAGGATTACTGAGAGGTTAGACCTACTGGAGGCTGAAAGATCTAACCCCCGCCACCAAACATCTCAACCAGGAACCATCGAAGGAAATGGCTCCATGATTAGAAACATGGCTACCCAATTTGAGGGTCCAAGTCGTATTCCAGTTGATCCACCACGGCAAGCCATTCGTGGTCAAATGATGGGACAAAGAGGACGAGGCAGAGGAGTCCTACAACACGCCCAAGTGTACATGCCACCATTAGAAGAGAGGTATCCTGAGGATGATCCACATATCCATGATGGTGAACGGGGAAGAGATTATGAGGAACCGTTTGATGTTGAAACCCGTAACTTTCAACGTCAAAACCGTGACTATGATGTTCCTAATCGTGGGTACTATCCTAGGCACAATCAGCATGATGATGATTCCCATAAGATCAAGATGAACATTCCTCCATTTCAGGGGCGAAGTGATCCCGAAGCATACCTCGAATGGGAAAGAAAGGTAGAACTCATTTACTCTTGTACTTCCTTTTCTGAACTAAGTAAAGTGCGTTTTGCAGCCATTGAGTTTACAGAATATGCACTTCTTTGGTGGGATCAAACGTTAAGTTCAAGAAGAAGGAGTGGAGAAGGTCCCATTCAAACATGGGAGGAGATGAAAAGAGAAATGAGAAAAAGGTTTGTGCCTCAATTTTATGAAAGAACTATGATTCAAAGACTAACCCAACTCAAGCAGGGAAATAGAACTGTTGATGAATACTATAAAGAAATGGAGTTGTTGATGATGAGAGCACAGATTGATGAAAGAGAAGATGCTACCATGACAAGGTTTCTAGAAGGACTGAACAAAGAAATTGCCCTTCCTGTGGAGTTGCAATCTTGTGCAACCTTAGCATCGATGGTACACTTGGCAGAAAAGGTGGAAAGACAGTTGAGGAGGCCTTCAACACAAGGTAATATTCGGCCCTCTACCCAACCCATGAACAGGTTTAGCACACGACAGAATCCACTGTTTACACGATCAAGCCAAGCTCCACACCGTCCACCACCACCATTTCAAGGCCGTGTGCAGCAGCCACTACACCGTCCACCTCAGCAGCAAGATCGTACACAACAAGCTCCCTCCCGAATCGACAAAGGCAAACAAAAGGTTGGTGAACAAGCTCAAGGTAAATCTTCTAACTCTTCTAGCAGATCTAGGGACATTAAAATGCTTTAGATGTCAGGGTTTAGGTCATATTGCATCTGAATGTCCTAATGTTAAACGTATCATGTACATAGAGGAGAGTGGAGAGTATTATTCTGATTCTGAGCATGAAGAGGAAGAGCATGTTGACGAGGGAGTAGAAGAGAATGAGGTTGAGGAATGCACTATTGAGGAAGAACTTGCATCTAGTGAGCTTTTAGTTGTTAAGAGATCACTTAACGCACAAACTAAAGTAGATGAGCATGAACAAGAGAGGGAGAACATATTTCATACACATTGCATGGTAAAAGGAAAAGTGTGCACCATGATTGTAGATGCAGGATCTTGTACTAATGTTGCTAGTGCAGAATTAGTTCGGAAACTTGACTTACCCATGACTAAACATCCGCGACCTTATAGTTTGACATGGCTTAATGACTGTGGTGAAAATAAAGTGAGTAAGCAAGTTTTGGTTTCATTGTCCATAGGTAATTATAAGGATGACATACTTTGTGACGTTGCACCCATGCATGCTAGTCATATTCTCTTGGGACGACCATGGCAATTTGATAGGAGAGTCATTCATGATGGTTACCTTAATACATATTCATTTAAGATGGATAATAAGACGTATAGATTGCGTGCATTGCCCCCGCACAAAGTCTATGAGGATCAAAAACGCCTTGCGCAAAAGCGTTCAGATCCTACTGAAAGAGAGGCTGAAAAGAAGTTTCTTGAAAGCCTCAAGCAAGAAAAGACTTGGCTCGATTCCCGTAAGGGCTTGGCCAAGGAGGGGAAAACAAAAGAGGGTTCGGCCAAGGCTGAATCTTCGGCGAAGAAAAACTTAATCAAGCAAGAAAAGAAGCATGCATTCTTTGCTAGTCATTCTGAGGTTTCACATGCTTTATATGATCGAAAAACTGTTTATATGATGCTTTACAAAGAATCATTGTTTTCTTTAAGTGACTTACCATCTACATTGCCTAGTGGAGTTGTATCTTTGCTTGAAGAGTTTTCAGATTTGTTTCCCGAGGAGGAACCTGCTGGATTAACACCTTTGCGCGGGATAGAGCACCAAATCGATTTCATACCCGGTGCTACATTGCCTAACAGACCAGCCTATAGGGCAAATCCCGAGGAGACAAAGGAGATCCAACGCCAAGTAGAGGAGCTACTAGCCAAGGGCAAGGTGAGGGAGAGCATGAGCCCATGTGCTGTACCAGTGATTGTCGTGCCCAAAAAGGATGGCTCATGGAGAATGTGCATTGATTGTCGCGCTATTAATAAGATCACGGTAAAGTATCGGTACCCTATTCCTAGACTCGATGACATGTTAGACGAATTTCATGGAGCTAAATACTTTACTAAAATTGATTTGAAAAGTGGGTACTTTCAAGTGCGCATCAAAGAGGGAGATGAATGCAAGACTGCATTTAAGACTAAGTTTGGTTTGTATGAGTGGTTAGTAATGCCTTTTGGTTTAACTAATGCACCTAGTACATTCATGAGGTTAATGAACGAAGTCTTACGTGCATTCATTGGGAAGTTTGTTGTTGTCTATTTCGATGATATCTTGATATATTCTAAGACATTGCATGAACATATAGGACACTTAAGAGCTGTGTTTGAGACTTTACAGAAAGAACAACTATATGATAATTTTAAAAAGTGTTCCTTTTGCTTGGACAAAGTGATATTCTTAGGATATGTTGTTAGTGAAAATGGCATTGAAATGGACCAAGAAAAGGTGAAGTCAATCCTTGAGTGGCCTATCCCTAAAACAGTTGGTGAAGTTAGAAGTTTTCATGGCTTAGCCAGCTTTTATAGGCGGTTTGTTAAGGATTTTTCATCTATTGATGCCCCTTTAAATGAGATTGTAAAGAAAGATGTTGGATTTCATTGGGGGAGGCACAACAATTGGCGTTTAATGAGCTTAAAAGAAGACTAACGACATCACCTATTCTTAAACTACCAAGCTTTGAAGAAACATTTGAGATTGAATGTGATGCTAGTGGTATAGGAATCGGAGCCGTGTTAACACAAGCTAAACGTCCCATTGCATACTTCAGTGAGAAATTAAAAGGTCCTCAATTGAATTATTCTACATATGATAAAGAGTTGTATGCATTGGTAAGATCTTTGCAAACTTGGCAGCATTACTTGCAACCTAAGGAATTTGTGATTCACACGGATCATGAATCACTTAAGTATCTTAAAGGCCAAGGTAAGTTGAATAAAAGACATGCTAAGTGGGTGGAATTCATTGAACAATTTCCTTATGTGATTAAATATAAGCAAGGAAAAGATAACGTAGTAGCTGATGCATTGTCTAGGAGATATTCCTTGATTACTACATTGTCTTCTCGTTTGCTTGGATTTGAACTAATTAAGGAGTTATATGCTAGTGATCATGATTTTCATTCTATCTATGCAGCATGTGCTAAATCATCTTTTGGTAAGTTCTACATTCATGATGGATTCTTGTTTAAGGAAGGTAAGTTGTGCATACCACAATCATCTTTGCGTGAATTGCTTGTTAAGGAGGCACATGGAGGCGGCCTTATGGGTCACTTTGGTGTCTTCAAGACTTTTGAGGCATTACGTGAGCATTTCTTCTGGCCCCACATGCGTGCAGATGTAGAAAAGATTTGTGCTCATTGCATTACATGTAAGCAAGCAAAGTCTAAGTTGCATCCACATGGTTTATATCATCCACTACCCGTACCCCTTTCACCTTGGGTTGATGTTAGTATGGATTTCGTTCTAGGACTGCCTAGATCAAAGACGGGTAAGGATAGTATTTTTGTTGTTGTGGATCGTTTCTCTAAGATGGCTCACTTCATATCATGCAGAAAAGTTGATGATGCATCCCATGTTGCTGACTTGTTCTTTAAGGAAGTTGTTCGTTTGCATGGTATGCCTAGAACTATTGTTAGTGATAGGGATACAAAATTTTTGAGTCACTTTTGGCGTGTCCTTTGGGGTATGTTGGGTACTACGCTCTTATTTTCTACTACTGCTCATCCACAGACTGACGGTCAAACCGAAGTAGTAAATAGGACGTTGTCTCAACTTTTACGTTCTCTAATTCAGAAGAACTTAAAGAATTGGGAAGATTGTTTGCCACATATTGAGTTTGCATATAATAGGAGTGCGCATAGTGGTACTTTGTATTCTCCTTTTGAAATTGTTTATGGCTTCAATCCCCTTTCCCCACTTGAATATTGCCTATACCTACAAATGAAAAATTAAACCTAGATGGTAAGGCAAAGGCTGAATTGGTAAAGAAGTTACATGCCAAAGTGAGATTACAAATTGAAAAGAAGAACAAGCAGTATGCTAAGCAAGCCAACAAAGGAAGGAAGAGAGTTGTCTTTGAGCCAGGCGACTTAGTATGGTTGCACTTGCGCAAAGAGCGGTTTCCTAATGAAAGGAAATCCAAATTGATGCCAAGAGGTGATGGTCCTTTCAAGGTGCTTGAGAGGATCAATGACAATGCCTACATCATTGACCTCCCGCAAGGTAAGTATGGTTCTGTCTCAAATACTTTTAATGTTTCTGATCTATCTCCTTTTAGTGATGCTTTAGATTCGAGATCGAATCCTTTTGAGGAGCGGGGGAATGATGAGGTACAGGTGCCAAGTGGCAACAAAGACGAGGCAAGTCGAAGACAAGAGACAAGAAGTATGACAAAGAGTTTGAGCCAAGAAGTTGATGCATTCTTGTTCAGACACGTGCAAGACGAGCCTGTAAACAAAGAGTGTTGTTGGGTTCACTTACCTGAGCCCAATCTTTGAGTTTTTATGTGTTGTAACATATATGAGTCGTTTGTATTATTTCTTTCATTCCTTGAGTCGTTTGCTTAAAGTTTATTGTTTGTAAAGGTTGTTCTTTCGATCTTGCATGACCAAACCTTGAGTTTTTAGCTTGTTAGGCCTTTAGGTTTGTTTATTATGTTTTTATATTTATTATAATTATTTTAAGGACTTGTAAGGTTGGAGACGTTTGAAGACCAAAGGAGTTGAAGAGAAGCAAGCCCATTTCAGAATGTAATTTTCTGGCAGAACAAGTTTTCGTAAAACAGGCGTATCTCTTCAACCACAAGGGAAAATCAAGTGATTCAAGATTCCTTGGAAACACAAGACAAAGACCTAGCACATTCATGTTTTGCACATTTCCAAGATCTGTCGTTATAATGGCCAAAAACAGCATTGAAGTTCAAGTATTGTTTCTGCCGAATTCTGTGACACATGTTTAGTAACTTGGACTTATCTCTTTAATGGATGGGCCAAATTCAGAGAACTGCATATGCTTATTTTCTACGCTCAATGGGGCTACAATTCTCTAAGAGGAGTCAAGGCCTAATTCTAGCTGCAAGTGATCCAAAAACAGGCCATAATTCATACAAGTTTTCAGGAGCCCGTACAGAAAGCATTCAGGACACCCAAACTTTGGAGGGCCATATCTAACTCATCCCTTATCCAAATGAGGTGATTCAAAAGTCCAAATTCAATTTTAAAACGTGATCTACAATGCTCAAGAAGTGATAAAGACCAGAATCTGCTTCTAGAAGGGGTCAAACCGTTTGCCAACAGATTACACATTTTTAGCCTTTTTTGTAGCCTTTTGACTAGCCTTTTCTTTAGCTTTGTAGACTAGACTTTTTTTGTTCTTCTTGGCCCTATTTAAAGGTGTCATGCACGTCCAAACAAAAAAAGAAAGTTGTAAAATTGATTCATAAGAATTCTTGGGCAAAATTAGCCTATTTTCTCTTCATAAACACTTGTGAGTTTTGTTTTTGATTCTTCTTAAGAACAAGTTGAGTGTTTTCTTTGTTTCTTTGAAGATCAAAGTTAGAATCCAATCAAGGAGTGAGCAACCTTGTGGGGGATATCCAAAATCAAAGGTGTGGCCGTCCAAGAGGGTGCAAACTTGCTTGGGAAACGGGTAACTTTTGAAGGAGGAAGGCTCAAACAAAAACCTTGGTGAATCAACGGCTAGGAGGGAGTTAAACTCTTGCCTACAACCGTTAAGGATCCAAGTGTAAAAGGAGACGATCCGTACGAGGCGTGACAACGGCGCATCACAAGAGAAAGTTAAATCCATAACTGAGTGGCCAACCCCTAAGTCTGCTGGAGATGTTGGGAGTTTTCATGGATTAGCTAGCTTCTATAGACGTTTTGTGAAGGATTTCTCTACCATAGCTGCATCCTTGAATGAGTTAGTCAAGAAAGATGTAAGTTTTGAATGGGGAGAATCACAACAACAAGCCTTTGAGGAACTTAAGAAACGTCTAACTTCTGCACCTATCCTGAGATTGCCCAACTTTGATGAAATGTTTGAAGTTGAATGTGATGCCAGTGGAGTTGGCATTGGAGCTGTATTGCATCAAGGTAACAAACCTGTTGCCTACTTTAGTGAGAAATTGAAAGGAGCTTCCATAAATTATTCAACCTATGATAAAGAATTGTATGCCCTTGACCGTTCTTTACAAACTTGGCAACATTATCTGCAACCTAAGGAATTTGTGATTCATACTGATCATGAAAGCCTTAAGTATCTAAAAGGTCAAGGAAAATTGAACAAAAGACATGCCAAATGGGTTGAATTCATTGAACAATTCCCTTATGTGATCAAGTATAAGAAAGGAAAAGAAAATGTTGTTGCTGATGCATTATCTCGTCACTGTACTTTGATTACTACTCTTTCATGTAACATGTTTGGTTTTGAATCTATCAAAGAGATGTATCATTCTGATCATGACTTTAGTTCTATCTATCAAGCATGCATTGATTCACCTTTTGCTAAAACTTGCATGATGGTTATTTGTTTAAAGAACATAAGTTATGTGTACCAATGTGTTCATTAAGAGAGTTGTTGATAAAAGAAATTCATGGAGGAGGTTTAATGGGTCATTTTGGCTCGCTAAAAACTTTGGAAACACTTAAGGAGCATTTCTTCTGGCCGCATATGAAAGCACATGTTGATAAGGTATGTGACCAATGTATTACTTGCAAACAAGCAAAATCTAGAACACAACCACATGGATTGTACACTCCCTTATCTGTTCTAAGCTCACCTTGGACTGATCTTTCTATGGACTTTGTATTGGGATTGCCTTGATCCAAAACTGGTAAAGATAGCATCTTTGTTGTTGTTGATAGATTTTCCAAAATGGCACATTTCATTGCATGTAAGAAAGTTGATGATGCTATTCATATTGCTGAATTGTTCTTTAAGGAGATTGTTAGATTGCATGGCATGCCACGTACAATTGTTAGTGATAGAGATACAAAGTTTCTAAGTCATTTCTGGCGTGTTTTGTTGAGTAGACTTGGTACTAAATTGTTATTTTCTACAACTGCTCACGCACAAACCGATGGTCAAACTGAAGTTGTTAATAGAACTTTGTCTCAACTGTTACGTGTTGTCATTCAAATGAACTTAAAGATTTGGGAAGACTGCTTAGCTTATATTGAGTTTGCATACAATAGAGTTGTTCATAGTGGAACATTGCATTCTCCTTTTGAAGTTGTTTATGGCTTTAACCCTTTGTCCCCGCTTGATCTTGTTCCCATACATGTTCATGAACGTGTTAGTTTAGATGGTGAACGAAAAGCAAAACTTGTGAAAGAATTGCATGAAAAGGTTAAGTCACAACTTGAAGCTAATAATAAAGTGTATGCCAATAGAGCCAACAGGAATCGTAAAGTTATTATATTTGAGCCTGGTGATCTTGTTTGGTTACACTTGAGGAAAGAAAGATTCCCTAAGGAAAGGGACTCAAAGTTGAAGCCAAGAGGCGATGGACCGTTCAAAGTGTTGAAACGGCTTGGTGATAATGCCTATGTTCTCGATCTTCCTGAAAAAGGTATGATCCTATCTCTAAAACTTTTAATGTTGCTGACCTTTCTCCATTTAGTACTGATTCAGATTCGAGGACGAATCCTTCTCAAGTGGGAGGGAATGATGAGCTACAGCCTAACCTTGTGGATACAAACACTGATGATGACACCTCACTGCCCCGCACAGGTCCCATAACAAGGAGTATGGCTAAGAAGTTGTTGCATTGTGTTGAATCATTTCTTTATAGGCATGAAGAGGATGAACCAAGCAAAGATGATGTCCATTGGGTTTATATGATACAAGCTTTGGTCTAGTTGTATAAAAAACATGTTGTACATATCTTTAGTTGTTCTTTTTAATATTGTTGGTTGGTTAACCTTGTTTTAGGATAGTTTTTGTTGTATTATTGCCTTGTTTTACAGGTACACGTACTTAGCTTGAAAATGCAATTAGAATCTGAATTTTTGTTCAAGCAAGGAGGTGATAAGCAAGTAGCTAACAAGCAAGGAGGTGACAAGCATCCATGTCAAAATCTGAATTGTTCTTCACGTTAAAGATGGATGGACAAGCTGCTCAAAGCATTAACCAATTGGGTGAAGTCTTGCAAATGTTCAAACCAATCAAAAACAAGTTGGAGACAAGCAAGCAAGCAGCACAAAAATTGATCCAATCAACTCCTTGAAGATGGGGCTGATTAAGGCATAATTTGTTTGAAAATTCAAAGCCAAACTTGCAACCAATCAAAGGCAATTCAAACCAAGCTGCTCAAAGTATTATCCAATCAAAATTGTGGCTGAAAACAAGCATGGAAGCATGGCCAGGAAACCAGCTTTCTTGGAACCAAAATTGTTCAAACAAGTTACCAAGCAAGCATGTTACTTTTAGACTTGTACTTTGTACTTTAAACCTTGTACCCTTGTAAATTTCGTTGGTTTTAAATAGCTTAGGAACCTGAATGTAAAGATAACTACATTTTCAAAAACATTTCAATCAAAATTTCCTTTAAGGAATTCTCAACTTTCCTAGTTGAAGCTTAAGCCACTAAACGGTTTCTTTCAAGTTCATAGCCTAGAACTTGTTAGTACTTACTTCATTTTTGGTTTACAGCATCTTAGGGTCTCAATAAGGTTTTAGATGTGTTGGAATGCCAAAGAGGAAGAGGTATTGGCATGAATTGAGCCAAGAACAAACGGTTACAGTTCAAGGGGTGTCTTTGTGATGTTCTTTGCCATAGCCGAGGTTCAAATCAGTTTGGAATAGAAGACAAAGTCTGGGAAACGTTTTCTAGCCTTTATTTGGCTCATCAACAAGTCAGCAACATGGGATGCATCATCAACTTTTCTGCATGATATGAAGTGAGCCATCTTAGAGAAACGATCCACAACAACAAAAATACTATCCTTACCCGTCTTTGATCTAGGCAGTCCTAGAACGAAATCCATACTAACATCAACCCAAGGTGAAAGGGGTACGGGTAGTGGATGATATAAACCATGTGGATGCAACTTAGACTTTGCTTGCTTACATGTAATGCAATGAGCACAAATCTTTTCTACATCTGCACGCATGTGGGGCCAGAAGAAATGCTCACGCAATGCCTCAAAAATCTTAAAGACACCAAAGTGACCCATAAGGCCGCCTCCATGTGCCTCCTTAACAAGCAATTCACGCAAAGATGATTGTGGTATGCACAACTTACCTTCCTTAAACAAGAATCCATCATGAATGTAGAACTTACCAAAAGATGATTTAGCACATGCTGCATAGATAGAATGAAAATCATGATCACTAGCATATAACTCCTTAATTAGTTCAAATCCAAGCAAACAAGAAGACAATGTAGTAATCAAGGAATATCTCCTAGACAATGCATCAGCTACTATGTTATCTTTTCCTTGCTTATATTTAATCACATAAGGAAATTGTTCAATGAATTCCACCCACTTAGCATATCTTTTATTCAACTTACCTTGGCCTTTAAGATACTTAAGAGATTCATGATCCGTGTGAATCACAAATTCCTTAGGTTGCAAGTAATGCTGCCAAGTTTGCAAAGATCTTACCAATGCATACAACTCTTTATCATATGTAGAATAATTCAATTGAGGACCTTTTAATTTCTCACTGAAGTATGCAATGGGACGTTTAGCTTGTGTTAACACGGCTCCGATTCCTATACCACTAGCATCACATTCAATCTCAAATGTTTCTTCAAAGCTTGGTAGTTTAAGAATAGGTGTCGTTAATCTTCTTTTAAGCTCATTTGATGAGCCAAATGAAGGCTAGAAAACGTTGCCAAGGACTTTGTCTCCTATTCCAAATTGATTTGAACCTCAGCTATGGCAAAGAACATCACAATGACACCCCTTGAACTGTAACCATTTGTTCTTGGCTCAATTTATACCAACACCTCTTCCTCTTTGGTATTCCAACACATCTAAAACCTCAATGAGACCCTAAGATGCTGTAAACCAAATGATGAAGTAAATACTAACAAGTTCTAGGCTATGAACTTGAAAGAAACCGTTAAGTGGTTTTAACTTCAACTAGATAAGTTGAGAGAACTCCTAAAAGGAAATCTTGATTGAAATGTGTTTGATAATTGTTGTAATTGTTTTTTTTGAGTTGTTTTATACATTCAGCTTCCTATGCTATTTATAACAAATGAAAATGATAAAGAGTACAAGTTTTAATGTACAAAGTACAAGACTAAATAACATGCTTGCTTTTGATGACTTTGGTTCCAAGATTCTGGTTGCTTTGCCGTGCTTCCCATGCCTTGTTTCTAGCCTTTTTCTTGATCAATTTGATTGGATAAAACTTGGAGCAGCTTGCTTGGAATTAGGCTTTGATTGGTTGAGAGTGTGGCTTTGAATTTTCAAAAGAAGAAGCTTAATCCAACGTTTCCTCCTTGCAAGTTTCAGCCAAAATTCTGATAGGTTAATGTAGTGTGCAGCTTGGTTTGAACTCCATTTTGATTGGTTGTAGTTTAGGCTTTGAATATTCAACACATTTAACCATAAACCAGCCTTCCTTCTTGAATGAGTTTGATTGGATCATTTGTTGTGCAGCTTGCTTGCTTTTCTTCACTTGTTTTTGATTGGTTTGTACATTTGCAAGACTCCTTTCTATTGGTTAATGATATGAGCAGCTTGTCTCTCCATTCTTACGTGAAGAACAATTTTGAATTTGACATGAGTGCTTGTCACCTCCTTGCTTGTAAGCTACTTGCTTATCACCTCCTTGCTTGAACAAAATTCAGGTTTTAGTTGCATCTTCAAGCTTTGTTTGAACAATGATATCATCCGATCAGATGGAACATGGATCGATAGGTTTTCATGCTTCTTCAATGCAAAGCTCTCTTTGACCTATCTTCAAAGACACCAAGAAACAAACACAATATGCACAACATATATGACATGTCCTAAGGGTTAGTTAAGACTATAAGACATAAGAAGTAGCACTAGTGTGTGCGGAGTTAACAGTGATAATATGCCATGTCTTACAGAACTAACATGTGACAGTAAATGATACATGAAAATATGTTGCGTTGACCCCATCGTGGGCTCATCATTCCCTTCCTCTTGAAAATGACTCGTCCTCGAATCTCAACATGGATAGAATAAAGGAAAGGGGTTTAGGATGTACACGTATGCTCAACCACACCATAACCAAATAGGAACATGATAATACAAATGGTGAAGGTGAAATACCTTGGTGCATCCTTATCTTTGAAGAAAGAATAAGGTGTGTACACGCTTTCTAAAATGTTTAGGATGTATTAACAATATGATAACAAAAATTTTAGAACACATACATCCTAACAGATAAAACAACATCCAAATAGCATATTGCAACATGTTAACACTAAATGTACAAATCTTACAAACATGTGCAATATTTAGACAAGATGTATCAATTGAGATGACAACAGGCAGACATTCTACAAGATGAGATGAAATAGATATTTCAGAAATAGAATCTTCATCTATACTAAATATGTCATTCAATTCATTAACTAGTTCATCCAAGGATTTATGTTCATTTGTAGCTGAATCTATTTCAATAATGACATCATGATCAAGCTCTACATCAAGTAGACAATCTAGTTCATCTAACATCAAATCATAAGAATCTAGTTTATCAATGTCATTCTCAACAGATTACTTACATCAATGTCATCAATGAAATGTACAGGGACGTAATTCAGATTGTAACCCAGAAACAAGCATCTTAGCAGATGCAGATCATGCACAGGGATTTCATTTATATGCATGTCACAATGTAAATCATTTTCAGACAAATGTTATCACAATTAACATCATCTATAAGCAAACGACTAACACTTTGGAAATCACCAACAGATTCAAGTGAAGGGTCTTCTTCAGACAGTACACAAGGTTGAACATGCAATTCAGATAAAGAAGTTTCAGTTTCAAGCATGTTGGGGCTAATTTCATACAAACCATCATTCACAGAAATGTCAGATTGCAAGTCTTTGTTTATTTTCAGATTCTATCAATCCTTGCACCATGTCTCTAAGTTGAAGCAATGTATTTTCAATATTATCCATAGTCTGACTCAAATTGCTTAACTTAACTGGATTTGGTTTGTCATTTTCAGAATCATAAGGGTTCAGTTCATGCCCATAGTTTTTGATTAACTTGCCATGGGATTAGGTTTGATTGAACAATCTTTGCCTTTTTATACATGTCATAAAGTGATGAGAATTTGTCAGACAACATGCAATCAGCGATCTCTTTATCTAGTCCAGCAAAGAACCTAATCATGCTTAATTTCCTCATGTTCTTCAACATAAGCATAGTACAAATCATCAAGCATTTCATTGTAATATGCACTAACGTCTTATTGCACTGAGGAAGAGTTTGATATCTAGGAGTTTTACATTCCCAATATCCAACCCATAAACCATTCGTACGACCAAAGGAGTTCATACGTTTTTCCACTTCATCATAGTCTCTCCTATGGCATTCAACTCCCCAAATGGTTTTTAGAATCATGTTTAATCAAAACAATCAACCAAGATGGTAAAACAATGAGATAAATAAGTCAGAATACAAGCAAGTAAGATCAAACTATAACTTTAACAAAACGTAAATTTCTACTTCAAATTGTCAATTGAATAAACAACAATCTTGGACTATCTAAGATTCAAAGAAAAATAGAAGTCAAGTGATGTTTTTGGCTGAATCAAAGAAAGCTAAGGTTTGTACAGAACATGTTGTGATATATCATGTTTGAATGATTGCAAAATGCATATGTGAGCATGTAGATTGTTGTGATATATCATGTTTGAATGATTGCAAAATGCATATGTGAGCATGTATGTGTGTGTAACGTTTTAAAGTATATGTGTGCATGAGATTGAATTTATGAGCTAAATGTGAAATTGATTGAATGAATCAATATTGAACAAGTTTGATTAAGATCATGAGATTGAACTTGGCCAATTCAATCACATGTCTAAATCAAGACATGTTCAAACTGATCTTAGATGATATATATGCCAATACATGTTAATTATATGATCTAACCAAGCCTTGAAGTCACATGACTTACAATATAAGGCAATTGCTCGGTTTTAGTATCCTATTGCAGGTTTTGGTTCATATCTTGGGCAAATGAACTCCAAATTGAGTGATTCAAAAGCCCACATGATCCTTATTCAATTTAGAATCTAATTGGCTGAGGAAAAGCATGCTTGACACGGATAAAAACTGACTTGACACGGTGGTGAAGCTTATTGATCTTTATAAGGGTTATTTTGGTAATTTCACCATTTGGACTTCTCATTCTTATTTGGTCTTCTTCCAACGGATTTATATGATCATATGACACATTTATAAGTCATGTCACATCATGGCAAAAATGAATCTGGAGCAGCACCATGTCTAGGTTCATCCTAGGACAAAATTCCTATTTTTGTGCTAAGGGGTATTCTGGTCTCTTCACTTGCCAATGGATCTTCTAACGTGTTATATATTGTTTATATGATGTTTATATGTGTTTATGTCACATATGGTACGTGCCCTATACTTATGGAAATGGGCAGCATGGTATCTCAAATGGAATTCTTATGGTTATCACATATATGGTTTTCTTGGAATTCTTGGCATTCTTCATATGGTATTCTATGCTACATGTTGAAGACATAAATGACTATATATTATATGTGTGTACACGGATATTGGCGCACAAATCATGTTCAAACTTTCAGCTTTTGAACAAGTCAAGGCAAGTTGAAACAAACCCTATTTGGTGCTGATTTCAAGTGACTATTCTTGCATATATTACAACGGCTATTTTGGCTCAAGAATGGAGCAAAATTTCGTATGCTATATGGTCAAGATTCAGGTTATAATGTGTGACAAAAACAAGTCCTACAATGTAGCAAATTTGAAGCAAAAGTTTCTCAACCAAAGCCATATGCAACGGCTATATGATTGAAGACCAAGTCAAGCTGATTTCTCTCTATCTTTGAACTATTCTCCAATGCCTATATTTAGGCCATTCCAACGTCTATTTGACATTCAAATGAGGAGCCAAATTTGTTCAAAACACATGCCAATTCAGCTGCACACATGGCAAGTTATTTACACATGGACATTGCTGATTGGGAGCTGCCTTTTGAACGTTCAAATGAAGTCATTTTCCACCTCATTCCAACGTTTATAATGGGATAAGATGAAGGATAAAAGTTCAGTTTGAAGACCAATTCAAAGCAACAAAAGATAAGTTTCATTTGGATAGCTAGAAAAGTGCTGATTTTTCTCCATTCTCAACCATTCCAACGTCTACTTAGAGGAGCCTTTAGGCTGTCCTCTTGGCTATAAATAGCTCCAAAGGTGAAGAGTAAAAGTGCACCAACGAAAAACAAAAGAAAAGCAAGCAAGACATTCAGCTCTTTGTCTCCATTCTTCTCTTCTATTCTTCTATATTGAAGAACACATTTGCAGCAAGCTTTATGATTGTATAGTTCTTCATTTCTTGTCATTTCAACACCTTTTAAACGACATATTGTAAGGGAGAAGCTGGTGTATAAAGCTTACTCCTTAGAGGTGAGCAAAAGGTGCAAAGGTGCAAAGGTGTGAAACAAACTAGTTGCTGTTTGTTTTGGTGAAGTCTCTTGAAGAAGTTGGTGAAAAGCTTCTTCCTTTGGCTTTGTAAGGTGATATTGGTGTTTGGTGTTTAGTGAAATCCAAGAGAAGGTGTCTCTTGGGACTGGAGTAGGTCACATTGACCGAACCAGGATAATTCCTTGTGTTCTTTACTTATTTCCTGCACTTACTGTTTTCTGCCTGAGAATTACACTAACTTGGCACGCATAATTGAACAAGCAAACAGTCTTAGAATTGCATGAATTTTGGATATATTATACTTCAATGTGTTAGCTTTCATTAGCCGCAAGAATCACTAAATTCTAAGGAGTTTAGCATATTCAAATCGTCTTCACAAAATTGTTGCTACATTCTGTGAACAATTCTGACCAGTGTGCAAAACTTGTTCAATTTGAATAGGTTATCCTGCGAATCTTGAAGTGAGCCTTATATCAAATTAAACTAGACATTGTAAGGTTTAATTTGACATAAGATTCATCAAAATAGCACGGGTAGATTTTGAGATATCATCGTTTGAAGTTAAGCTAACTTCTGCCTGAAACTGCCAGAATTGCACACTTTACTTATCTTGCTTATTTGAACGTGCAAACTTGCTTGGAATTGACTGAAATTTTTATGACATATTATAAACATTCTAAACTTGATCTCTGCCAAGTTTGAGAGCTTGCACAGGTGTATAAGTGGTTCAACCAAAGCGCTAAAAAACAGTGAACTGTTTCTGGAAATTCCAGAATCTGAGGCTAAAGAGGCAAAGGGGTCTTCAAACAAGTTTTTTTGAAGGTAATTGTAGTGTAATTTCCGCTAACCCACTATTCACCCCCCCCTCTAGTGGTGCTATACAGGTCCAACAAGTGTGGTATCAGAGCAAGGTTGAGCACCATATTCTTATTTGAGCTGAAAACAGTTTACCACTCCAAGTTGCAAGTTGCTGGAAATTTTCTGGTTGTCTTATATTCTTCATATTTGGTATCTACCAACAAGGTGACACTTTCTTTCCTTCTTATAAGTGTTTTAAACGTTTTCTCACACACTAAGAAGCATGTCTAAGTCACACATGAAAATAGAATTAGAAGGCATGTCCACACAAAGACCACCTCTTTTTGATGGAGAAAACTTTAGTCATTGGAAACTTAGGATGAAATTGTTCTTAATGGCTATGACATAGACTTGTGGTCCATTATTGAAGATGGACCTTATGTGGCCTACTAAGCATGTTATAATTGAGGCTTATCACAAGAAGTTGAGAAATATAGAAAAGATTGGAGTGATGAAGATAAAAAGAAAATGAGTCTTAATGCTAAAGCAATGCAATTATTGTTGAATGGTTTAAGTAGGAGTGAATCTGCCTATGTCTCTTCATGTTTAAGTGCAAAGGATATGTGGAAATGTCTTGAAATGAAGCATGAAGGAACTAATCAAGTAAAGGAATCAAAGATTAACATGTTAATGACTACACTTGAAACATTTCATTTACTGCCTAATGAATCAATTGTTGATATGGATTTAAGGCTTACAAACTTATACAACTCACTTGAATCCCTTGGTAAAACGTTTTTTGATGAAAGAAAAAGTGCAAAAAGTTTTGAGAAGTTTGCCAATTGAATGGGATGCCAAGTTAGTGCCATTGAAGAAAGCAAAGATCTTTCTCAAATAAAACTTGATGAATTGATAGGTACTTTAAAAGTTTATGAAACAAGTTGAATATAAGAAAGGCTGAACTAGTAACAAGTCTAAATCACTTGCATTTGTAACAAATGAACCCGAATCATCTAATCAAGCCGAGTATGAAAGTGATGATGAAAGTGATGAAGAAGACATAATGTTGTTAGCTAGGCGTTTAAGGAAGTTTTTCAAGAAAAGACCAACTAAAAGACAAGCAAAATCAGCTGCCCCTATCAATGTGAAATCTAACAAACAAGATGGTAAATGGTATGATAAAGAACTTAAGTGTTTATGAATGTGGCAAACAAGGACACATCTCATATGATTGTCCAAACAAGAACAAAACCGTGACATGGATGAAAAGACAAGGACAAAAACTAGAGTAGAACCTATGCAAAGGAGGAAGAAAGCTCTCAAGGCAAGTTCAAGCACTTGGGATGACACATCTTCATCCGAATCCGAGGAGGAACCTGAAGTTGCACAAACATGTTTGGCTTCAAAGTCTACAAATGAGGTAACATTCGATTCTGACTCTGAATGTGATTTTACTCAAGATGAATTGTTGGATGAATTAGAAAAGTTGCATGATAGATATAAGAAGCTATCCAAGGAAGAAAAGAATAGTTGAGGAGAAGAACAAGTTGGAGACGTCTAACTTGAATCTAACTTCTCAACTAGAAGTTCTTCAACTTGAATCATCTAACACTATTAGTTCAATGCAAAATCAGATTAAGGAACTTAAGAACAAACATGAAAATGTGCAATGTGTGCAATGTGTTGATTTCAACGTTTTAAAGACTAAATTACATGAAATACAAACTGAATTTGAATCATTAAAAGCATGCAACCTAGACTTGAACAAATCTTTAGAACAATTTAAGAATGGTTCCAACATGTTAGACACTCTTATTGCATCTCAAAAGCATGGAAATGACAAACAAGGTCTTGGATATGTTAAAGAAGCTGAATACACACCTAAGGAAACAACATTTGTATCATCTTCAACCAACATGAAATATAGGCCAAATGCATTTAGAAATGAACCTATTCTGCCCACACCACCTTCATCACAAAGATTGCAAAATGCATCAACATATAGGAAGGTAAATACACCTAGAAACCATGCTTACATGTATACAAGAATGCCTAAACAAAGTAGTATGCAATCTGCTCAAGTTATGCCGTATATGCAACAACATGCTTATGTGAAGAACATGACATACTCTCGGCCTAAATCAGTTTACAACACACGGCCTAGACACACACAACATCTTGCTTATACACGGCCTAAATCCAATGCTTATACACGGCCTAGAAACTATGATAACTCACGGCCAAGATATAACTCATATACTGTTGTGATATATTATGTTTGAGTGATTGCAAAATGTATATGTGTGCATATGTGTAATTGTTGTGCAAAATGTATATGTGTGCATATGTGTAATTGTTATGATGATTGCAAATAGATATATCATGTTTGAATGATTGGAAGATGTTGTGATATATTATGTTTGAGTGATTGCAAAATGTATATGTGTGCATATGTGTAATTGTTGTAATTGTTGTGCAAAATGTATATGTGTGCATATGTGTAATTGTTGTGATTAGAAAATGCATATGTGATATGTATATGTGTAACGTTTACATATGAAATTGATTGTGCAAGACATGAACTTATGAACTTATGAGCTAAATGTGAAATTGCTTGAATGAATCAAGATTGAACAAGTTTGATTAAGATCATGAGATTGAACTTGGCCAATTCAATCACATATCTTAATCAAGACATGTTCAAACTGATCTTGTATATATATGTCAATACATGTTTATTATATGATCTAACCAAGCCTTGAAGTCACATGACTTACAATATAAGGCAAATTGTTCGGTTTAGTATCCTATTGCAGGTTTTGGTTCATATCTTGGGCAAATGAACTCCAAATTGAGTCATTCAAAAGCCCACTTGATCCTTATTCAATTTAGAATCTAATTGGCTGAGGAGAGCATGCTTGGCACGGGTTAAAACTGAATTGACCCGGTGGGAAGCTTATTGACCTATATAAGGGCTATTTTGGTAATTTCACCATTTGGACTTCTCATTCTTATTTGGTCTTCTTCCAACGGACTTATATGATCATATGACACATTTATAAGTCATGTCACACCATGGCAAAAATGAATCTGGAGCAGCACCATGTCTAGGTTCATCCTAGGACAACATTCCTATTTTTGTGCTAAGGGGTATTCTGGTCTTTTCACTTGCCAATGGGTCTTCCAACATGTTATATATTGTTCATATGATGTTTATATGTGTTTATGTCACATATGGTACGTGCCCTATTTTTATGGAAACGGGCAGCATGCTATCTATTGGAATTCTTATGTTATGGTTATCATTATCTATGGTTTTCTTGGAATTCTTGGTATTCTTCATATGGTTTTCTATGCTACATGTTGAAGACATATATTATATATTTGCATTGCACACGGCTGTTGGCACAAAATGTGTTCAAATTTTCAGATTATTGAACAAGTCAAGGCAAGGTGGATTAAGCTACTATTTTGGTGCTGATTTTTAAGTGATTATTCTTGGCTATCCTTAAGCTGATGTTAACGTCCATATTGGTTAAAATGTGGAGGAAAAATCTCTTGATTCAAACGGCTATTTTGTTCATAAAGATGAAGCAAAAATCTCTCAACTAAAGCAAAAGGCAACGGCTATGAAGACTAGTTCAAAACTCAAAACAAACTTGGCTAATTTCTATCTTTATTTGAGTTATCTTCTAATGCCTTGATTGTAGGCTTTTCAACGTCACTTATCATTCAAGTGAGGAGCCATTCCAACGTTCATGAAGTGTTCAAAATGAGGAGAAAAATTCTGTTCAAAACATATGCCAAATCAGCCGCATACATGGCAAGATGTGTACACATGTACATTGCTTATTGGAGCTGATTTTAAACGTTTAAATGGAGCCTATTTCCACCTCATCTCCAACGTTCATAAGAGGATAAAAATTCAGATTTGAAGACCATGTCAAAGCAACAAACGGTCAGGTTTAGTTTGAATTTCAAAGGCTGGATTTTGGTGGCTAGAAAAGTGCTGATTTCTTATCCATTCTCATCCATCCAAACGGCTATGTTGAGGAGCCTAGGCTGATCTCTTGGCTATAAATAGCTCCAAAGGGTGAAGAGAAAGAGCATCCAACGAAAGCAAAGAAAGCAAAGCAAGACATTAGCTCTTTGTCTCCATTCTTCTCTTCTTCTCTTCTATTGAAGAACACATTTGTAGCAAGCTTTATGATTGTATAGTTCTTCAATTCTTGTCATTTTCAACACCTTTACGACATATTTGTGAAGGAGAAGCTGGTGTATAAAGCTTACTCCTTAGAGGTGAGCAAAAGGTGAAAGGTGCAAAGGTGCAAAGGTGATCAAACTAGGTGTTTTGGTGAGCCTCTTGAAGAAGTTGGTGAAAAGCTTCTTCCTTTGGCTTTGTAAGGTGACTTTGGTGTTTGGTGTTTAGTGAAATCCAAGAGAAGGTGTCTCTTGGGACTGGAGTAGGTCACATTGACCGAACCAGGATAATTCCTTGTGTTCTTTACTTATTTCCTGCACTTACTGTTTTCTGCCTGAGATTACACTAACTTGGCACGCATAATTGAACAAGCAAACAGTCTTAGAATTGCATGAATTTTGGATATATTATACTTCAATGTGTTAGCTTTCAGTAGCCGCAAGAATCACTAAATTCTGAGGAGTTTAGCTCATCAAATCGTCTTCACAAAATTGTTGCTACATTCTGTGAACAGTTCTGACCAGTGTGCAAACTTGTGCAATTTGAATAGGCTATCCTTCGAATCTTGGAGTGAGCCTTATATCAAATTAAACTAGACATCTTGAGGTTTAATTTGACATAAGATTCATCAAAATAGCACGGGTAGATTTTGAGATATTGTTGTTTGAAGTTAAGCTAACATTCTGCCTGAAACTGCCAGAATTGCACACTTTACTTTCTTGCTTATTTGAACGTGCTAACTTGCTTGAATTGGCTGAATTTTTATGACATACTATAAACATTCTAAACTTGATCTCTGCCAAGTTTGAGAGCTTGCACAGGTGTATAAGTGGTTCAACCAAAGCATCAAAACGTGAACTGTTTCTGGAATTTTCAGAATCTGAGGTAAAGAGGCAAAGGGGTCTTCAAACAAGTTTTTGAAGGTAATTATAGTGTAATTTCCGCTAATCCACTATTCACCCCCCCCTCTAGTGGTGCTATACAGGTCCAACAATTGGTATCAGAGGTTGAGCACCATATTCTTATTTGAGCTGAAAACAGTTCACAAGTTGCAAAGTTGCTGGAAATTTTCTGGTTGTCTTATATTCTTCATATTTGGTATCTACAACAAGGTGACACTTTCTTTCCTTCTTATAAGTGTTTTAAACGTTTTCTCACACACTAAGAAGCATGTCTAAGTCACACATGAAAATAGAATTAGAAGGCATGTCCACACAAAGACCACCTCTTTTTGATGGAGAAAACTTTAGTCATTGGAAACTTAGGATGAAATTGTTCTTAATGGCTATTGATATAGACTTGTGGTCTCATTGAAGATGGACCTTATGTGCCTACTAAGCATGTTATAATTGATGGCTTATCACAAGAAGTTGAGAAATATAGAAAAGATTGGAGTGATGAAGATAAAAAGAAAATGAGTCTTAATGCTAAAGCAATGCAATTATTGTTGAATGGTTTAAGTAGGAGTGAATCTGCCTATGTCTCTTCATTTTAAGTGCAAAGGATATGTGGAAATGTCTTGAAATGAAGCATGAAGGAACTAATCAAGTAAAGGAATCAAAGATTAACATGTTAATGACTACACTTGAATCATTTCATTTACTGCCTAATGAATCAATTGTTGATATGGATTTAAGGCTTACAAACTTATACAACTCACTTGAATCCCTTGGTAAAACGTTTTTGATGAAAGAAAAAGTGCAAAAAGTTTTGAGAAGTTTGCCAATGAATGGGATGCCAAAGTTAGTGCCATTGAAGAAAGCAAAGATCTTTCTCAAATAAAACTTGATGAATTGATAGGTCTTTAAAAGTTTATGAAAACAAGTTGAATATAAGAAAGGCTGAAACTAGTAACAAGTCTAAATCACTTGCATTTGTAACAAATGAACCCGAATCATCTAATCAAGCCGAGTATGAAAGTGATGATGAAAGTGATGAAGAAGACATGTTGTTAGCTAGGCGTTTAAGGAAGTTTTTCAAGAAAAGACCAACTAAAAGACAAGCAAAATCAGCTGCCCCTATCAATGTGAAATCTAACAAACAAGATGGTAAATGGTATGATAAAGAACTTAAGTGTTATGAATGTGGCAAACAAGGACACATCTCATATGATTGTCCAAACAAGAACAAAAACCGTGACATGGATGAAAAGACAAGGACAAAAACTAGAGTAGAACCTATGCAAAGGAGGAAGAAAGCTCTCAAGGTAAGTTCAAGCACTTGGGATGACACATCTTCATCCGAATCCGAGGAGGAACCTGAAGTTGCACAAACATGTTTGGCTTCAAAGTCTACAAATGAGGTAACATTCGATTCTGACTCCGAATGTGATTTTACTCAAGATGAATTGTTGGATGAATTAGAAAAGTTGCATATAGATATAAGAAGCTATCCAAGGAGAAAAGAATAGTTGAGGAGAAGAACAAGTTGGAGACGTCTAACTTGAATCTAACTTCTCAACTAGAAGTTCTTCAACTTGAATCATCTAACACTATTAGTTCAATGCAAAATCAGATTAAGGAACTTAAGAACAAACATGAAAATGTGCAATGTGTGCAATGTGTTGATTTCAACGTTTTAAAGTCTAAATTACATGAAATACAAACTGAATTTGAATCATTAAAGCATGCAACCTAGACTTGAACAAATCTTTAGAACAATTTAAGAATGGTTCCAACATGTTAGACACTCTTATTGCATCTCAAAAGCATGGAAATGACAAACAAGGTCTTGGATATGTTAAGAAGCTGAATACACACCTAAGGAAACAACATTTGTATCATCTTCAACCAACATGAAATATAGGCCAAATGCATTAGAAATGAACCTATTCTGCCCACACCACCTTCATCACAAAGATTGCAAAATGCATCAACATATAGGAAGGTAAATACACCTAGAAACCATGCTTACATGTATACAAGAATGCCTAAACAAAGTAGTATGAAATGCTCAAGTTATGCCTTATATGCAACAACATGCTTATGTGAAGAACATGACATACTCTCGGCCTAAATCAGTTTACAACACACGGCCTAGACACACACAACATCTTGCTTATACACGGCCTAAATTCAATGCTTATACACGGCCAAGATATAACTCATATACATGGCAACATTCAAATGCATATAGAACTTACAATGCTTATCCAACTAGACATAAAGTGCAGCCCCTTTTCCATCATATTCTATGTATCAAAATCCACTATTTGTTCATTATATGCAACATGATTTTAACATTTCAAAACCAAGAAAGGTTGTTCAAGTTTGGGTACCTAAAGGTACACTAACATGAACTTAACTTGTCTAACCTTGAAAGGACCCAAAATCAAAGGGTACCTAAGTTGTTATTTACATTTGTAGGTACATAACATCAAAGAAAGACAAGTTGCTGGTTATAACAACAAAGAAGATGAAAAGAACAAAACCAATTGGATAGTTGATAGTGGTTGCTCAAGACATATGACGGGCAACAAAAATTTGTTTAGCACACTTAAAACGTTGCAAAAGGTGGCAAAGTTACCTTTGGAGACAACAACCAAGGCCAAATAATTGGCAAAGGCAAGGTTGGTGATCCAAACAAGTTTGAGATCAAAAACGTCCTACTTGTAAGTAACTTAACCTTTGAGCTTTTAAGTGTTTCTCAACTATGTGACAACAACTTGAATGTTCTCTTCTCCTCCACCTCTTGTAAGATAATGGATAAAAAAATCAAGTTGTGTTAAAAGGAAAACGTGAAGGAAACATATATGTGCTTAACATGGATGATATGCTAAGTAGTAACACAAAATGTCTTGTTTCACATGAATCTGATCCCAATCTTTGGCATAGACGTTTAGGACACATTGGTATATCAACCTTAGAAAAACTACACGCTAAAAGTCTTGTTAAAGGATTGCCTAAACTTAACTTGAATGATTTTCAACTATGTGAATCTTGTATCAAAGGCAAACATGTTAGAGAATCCCTTAAGCCTAAAACCGAGTCACAACATCAAGAATACTAGAACTCTTGCATATAGACTTATTTGGTCCATGTAGAACAAGAAGCTTAGGTGGAAGTTATTATGTATGTGTAATAGTTGATGATTTCTCAAGATATACTTGGACATTGTTTCTTGCTTCAAAAGATGAAAGTGCATCATCTATAGCTAATCTAATTAGACAACTTGAAAATGAACATGAATCACATGTTATTAAGATAAGGAGTGATAGAGGTGGTGAGTTTAGATGAATTAATCAAATTCTGTAATGAAAAGGGTATAAAACATGAATTCTCCCCACCAAGAACTCCTCAACTTAATGGTGTAGTTGAAAGAAAGAATAGGACTATTCAAGAAGTAGCAAGAACAATGATGGTAGAAAACAAAGTACCTAAATTCTTATGGGCTGAAGCAGTAAACACTTCAAGTTATATGATCAACAGACTATCAATAAGAAAGAAATTGAACAAAACACCATTTGAAATCTTAAATGGACGACTCCCAAAAGTAAACTATCTAAAAGTCTTTGGTTGTAAATGCTTTGTATTGAACACAAAAGATAACTTAGATAAGTTTGATCCTAAGTCTGATGAACATATATTTGTGGGATATTCAATGAACTCTAAAGCATATAGATGTTATAATGCACAAACAAGAAAGATAGTTGAATCTATACATGTGAAGTTCAATGAAAATGCATATCTCCAAACAAGTAATCAACATGAAATCTATGTACCAAATGATCAAATACTTCATGATGAAGATGAACTTATCCTACCACCTACATGATCAAATTGAAACACCAAATCAAACTCTTGAAATGCATGAAGTTCAAACTCCCCCTACACAAGAACATAATGAAGAAAATGTGCCTAACCAACCTATTGAACATCATGAACCTATTGAAGATGCACAACCAAGTAATTGGTGGCAAATAAGAGATAAACAAAAGCATCCTCAAGAACTTATCATAGGAGATGTAAATCAAGGGGTTAGAACACGTAGGCAAATAGATCCTAATGAATATGATCAATGGCATGCACTTATATCCCAAATTGAACCTAAGAATGTGAATGATGCCTTAAACGATGCATATTGGATAGATGCAATGCATGAAGAGTTAAACCAATTTGAAAGAAAAATGTGTGGGATTTAGTACCTAAACCCGAGGATAAATCAATCATTGGAACTAAATGGGTGTTTAGGAACAAAATGAATGAACAAGGGGTTGTAGTAAGAAATAAAGCAAGACTTGTAGCTCAAGGATATAATCAAGAAGAGGGTATTGATTACGATGAAACATTTGCCCCCGTAGCAAGATTAGAATCCATACGCCTCTTATTAGCTTTTGCATGTTATATAACATCAAACTATTCCAAATGGATGTTAAGAGTGCATTCTTAAATGGCTATATCCAAGAAGAAGTTTTTGTTAAACAACCACCAGGCTTTGAAGATCCAAAGAACCCTAATCATGTATATAAACTTAAGAAAGCCTTATATGGTTTGAAACAAGCCCCCCGTGCATGGTATGAAAGATTTGCCAACTTTTTACTAAGTAACAACTTTCAAAGAGGAACCATAGATAGTACCTTATTCTTGAAAAAGAAAGACAAAGATTTGCTTGTAATACAAATATATGTAGATGACATAATCTTTGGTTCAACTAATCCTAACTTAGTAAAAGACTTTGAAGATTGTATGAAGTCTGAGTTTGAAATGTCCATGGTTGGTGAATTAAATACTTCTTAGGCTTGCAAATAAAACAAACATCAAATGGTATACATATCAATCAAGCCAAATACATAAGAGATATGATAAAGAAATTCAACTTTGAAAACTTGAAACCATCTCCAACACCAATGTGTACTTCAACAAAATTAGACAAAGATGAAAATGGTGTTGCATTTGATGAAAAACTATATAGGTCTATGATTGGTTCATTGCTATATCTAACTGCTAGTAGACCTGATATTATGTTTGCATGTATGTGTGCAAGATTTCAAAGTATGCCTAAGTTGTCACACTTTAAAGCTGTAAAAAGAATTTTAGATATCTTCAACATACACCAACATTAGGCTTATGGTATGATAGACAATCTAGTCTAAGTCTACATGCATATTCAGATGCAGATTATGGTGGATGTGTAGAGTAGATAGAAGAGCACTAGTGGAACATGTCAATTCCTAGGAAACTCACTAATATCTTGGTTTTCAAAGAAACAATCTAGTGTTGCACTTTCTACTACTGAAGCAGAATATATGGCTTTAAGTCTATGTTGTACTCAACTATTATGGATTAAACAACAACTTTCAGACTTTGAATACAAGTAAATAATATCCCCATCTATTGTGATAGTACAAGTGCTATAAATTTGTCTAAAAACCCTGTACTACACTCTAAGGCAAAGCATATAGAAGTACGTTATCATTTTCTCCGTGATCATGTTAATCTTGGACATATACACATTGAACATGTTAGCACTGATCAACAAGTAGCTGACATATTCACTAAACCCCTTAATCAAGCTATCTTTGAGACTTTACGTGCAAGACTTGGATTAATTGCTTACAACTGACTACTACACCATTCAGTCTTTTGCATAATTTACAAAATTAAGGGGGGAGAAATAAATGTGTATATATATCAGGTTAAGGGGGAGATAACACATTAAGGGGGAGCAGTATAACACATTAAGGGGGAGCAGCTTACACTTGATTTAGATGCTTACTTGATTACACAGATTACAACACTTGATTTAGATGCACACTTGATTTAAATGCTTAATATACACATATGTGGGGTAATTTTGCAAATCATCAAAAGGGGGAGATTGTTGTGATATATTATGTTTGAGTGATTGCAAAATGTATATGTGTGCATATGTGTAATTGTTGTAATTGTTGTGCAAAATGTATATGTGTGCATATGTGTAATTGTTGTGATTAGAAAATGCATATGTGATATGTATATGTGTAACGTTTACATATGAAATTGATTGTGCAAGACATGAACTTATGAACTTATGAGCTAAATGTGAAATTGCTTGAATGAATCAAGATTGAACAAGTTTGATTAAGATCATGAGATTGAACTTGGCCAATTCAATCACATATCTTAATCAAGACATGTTCAAACTGATCTTGTATGATATATATGTCAATACATGTTTATTATATGATCTAACCAAGCCTTGAAGTCAC
>AP025061.1:21752163-21797332 GCA_036186865.1 Eustoma russellianum | reverse complement strand
GTGCATTGCACACGGCTGTTGGCACAAAATGTGTTCAAATTTTCAGATTATTGAACAAGTCAAGGCAAGGTGGATTAAGCTACTATTTTGGTGCTGATTTTTAAGTGATTATTCTTGGCTATCCTTAAGCTGATGTTAACGTCCATATTGGTTAAAATGTGGAGGAAAAATCTCTTGATTCAAACGGCTATTTTGTTCATAAAGATGAAGCAAAAATCTCTCAACTAAAGCAAAAGGCAACGGCTATGAAGACTAGTTCAAAACTCAAAACAAACTTGGCTAATTTCTATCTTTATTTGAGTTATCTTCTAATGCCTTGATTGTAGGCTTTTCAACGTCACTTATCATTCAAGTGAGGAGCCATTCCAACGTTCATGAAGTGTTCAAAATGAGGAGAAAAATTCTGTTCAAACATATGCCAAATCAGCCGCATACATGGCAAGATGTGTACACATGTACATTGCTTATTGGAGCTGATTTTAAACGTTTAAATGGAGCCTATTTCCACCTCATCTCCAACGTTCATAAGAGGATAAAAATTCAGATTTGAAGACCATGTCAAAGCAACAAACGGTCAGGTTTAGTTTGAATTTCAAAGGCTGGATTTTGGTGGCTAGAAAAGTGCTGATTTCTTATCCATTCTCATCCATCCAAACGGCTATGTTGAGGAGCTACTAGGCTGATCTCTTGGCTATAAATAGCTCCAAAGGGTGAAGAGAAAGAGCATCCAAACGAAAGCAAAGAAAGCAAAGCAAGACATTAGCTCTTTGTCTCCATTATTCTCTTCTTCTCTTCTCTATTGAAGAACACATTTGTAGCAAGCTTTATGATTGTATAGTTCTTCAATTCTTGTCATTTTCAACACCTTTATACGACATATTTGTGAAGGAGAAGCTGGTGTATAAAGCTTACTCCTTAGAGGTGAGCAAAAGGTGAAAAGGTGCAAAGGTGCAAAGGTGATTCAAACTAGGTGTTTTGGTGAAGTCTCTTGAAGAAGTTGGTGAAAAGCTTCTTCCTTTGACTTTGTAAGGTGATATTTGTGTTTGGTGTTTAGTGAAATCCAAGAGAAGGTGTCTCTTGGGACTGGAGTAGGTCACATTGACCGAACCAGGATAATTCCTTGTGTTCTCTACTTATTTCCTGCACTTACTGTTTTCTGCCTGAGATTTACACTAACTTGGCACGCATAATTGATCAAGCAAACAGTCTTAGAATTGCATGAATTTTGGATATGTTATACTTCAATGTGTTAGCTTTCAGTAGCCGCAAGAATCACTGAATTCTGAGGAGTTTAGCTCAGTCAAATCGTCTTCACAAAATTGTTGCTACATTCTGTGAACAGTTCTGACCAGTGTGCAAACTTGTGCAATTTGAATAAGCTATCCTTCGAATCTTGGAGTGAGCCTTATATCAAATTAAACTAGACATCTTGAGGTTTAATTTGACATAAGATTCATCAAAATAGCACGGGTAGATTTTGAGATATTGTTGTTTGAAGTCAAGCTAACATTCTGACTGAAGCTGCCAGAATTGCACACTTTACTTTTCTTGCTTATTTGAACGTGCTAACTTGCTTAGAATTGGCTGAATTTTTTATGACATACTATAAACATACTAAACTTGATCTCTGCCAAGTTTGAGAGCTTACACAGGTGTATAAGTGGTTCAACCAAAGCAATCAAAACGGTGAACTGGTTCTGAAAAATCCAGAATCTGAGGTTAAAGAGGCAAAGGGGTCTTCAAACAAGTTTTTGAAGGTAATTATAGTGTAATTTCCGCTAATCCACTATTCACCCCCCCCTCTAGTGGTGCTATACAGGTCCAACAGAAGATGCATATGTGAGCATGTATGTGTAACGTTTAAATGTGAAATTGTTTTGGCAAGGCATGAACTTATGAACTTATGAGCTAAATGTGAAATTGCTTGAATGAATCAAGGTTGAACAAGTTTGATTAAGATCATGAGATTGAACTTGGCCAATTCAATCACATATCTTAATCAAGACATGTTCAAACTGATCTTAGATTATATATGCCAATACATGTTGTTCAAACTGATCTTAGAAGATATATATGCCAATACATGTTGATAATATGATCTAACCAAGCCTTGAAGTCACATGACTTACAATATAAGGCAAATTGTTCGGTCTAGTATCCTATTGCAGGTTTTGGTTCATATCTTGGGCAAATGAACTCCAAATTGAGTCATTCAAAAGCCCACATGATCCTTATTCAATTTAGAATCTAATTGGCTGAGGAAAGGCATGCTTGGCACGGGTTAAAACTGAATTGACCCGGTGGGAAGCTTATTGACCTATATAAGGGCTATTTTGGTAATTTCACCATTTGGACTTCTCATTCTTATTTGGTCTTCTTCCAACTGATTTATATGATCATATGACACATTTATAAGTCATGTCACATCATGGCAAAAATGAATCTGGAGCAGCACCATGTCTAGGTTCATCCTAGGACAAAATTCCTATTTTTGTGCTGAGGGGTATTCTGGTCTTTTCACTTGCCAATGGATCTTCTAACATGTTATATATTGCTTATATGATGTTTATATGTGTTTATGTCACATATGGTACGTGCCCTATTTTTATGGAAACGGGCAGCATGGTATCTCAATTGGAATTCTTATGTTATGGTTATCACATCTCTGGTTTTCTTGGAATTCTTGGTATTCTTCATATGGTTTTCTATGCTACATGTTGAAGACTATATTTTATATGGTTACACACGGATGTTGGCGCATATTTCATGTTCAAATGTTCAGATTTTGAACAAGTCAAGGCAAGTTCAAATAAATCCTATTTTGGTGCTGATTTTAGATGATCATTCTTGGCTATTCTTGTGATGATTCAAACGGCTATATTGGTTCAAATTTGGAGCAACATTTCGTATGTTATATGGTGAAAATTCAGATTATGATGAGTGACAAAAAGCAAGTCCTACAATGTAGCAAATACAAGCAAAAGGCAACGGCTATATTGAAGACCAAGTCAAGCTGAATTCTCTCTATCTTTTAGCTACATTCAAACGGCTATGTGTTCAAAAAATTGGAGACCAATTCAAACTCAAAAGCTTGGGTGATTTCTATCTATCTTTGAACTACTCTCCAATGCCTATCTTCTAGGCCATTCCAACGTTCAAATGGAGCCAATCTCCATCTCATTTCCAACGGCTACAATGGGATAAATATTCAGGTTGGAAGACTATGTCAAAGCATTTAAAAAATCAGCTTTATCTTGAAAGTCAAATGCTGAATTTGAAAGCTAGAAAAGTGCTGATTTTTCTCCATTCTTCAACCATGCCAACGTCTCTTAAGAGGAGCCTTTAGGCTGTCCTCTTGGCTATGAATAGCTCCAAGGATGAAGAAGAAAGCAACACCAACGAAAGCAAAGAAAGCAAGCAAGACAATTAGCTCTTTGTCTCCATTCTTTTCTTCTTCTCTTCTCTATTGAAGAACACATTTGCAGCAAGCTTTATGATTGTATAGTTCTTCATTTCTTGTCATTTCAACACCTTTCAAACGACATATTGTAAGGGAGAAGCTGGTGTATAAAGCTTACTCCTTAGAGGTGAGCAAAAGGTGCAAAGGTGCAAAGGTGAAACAAACTAGTGCTGATTTTCAGTTTTGGTGCAGCCTCTTGAAGAAGTTGGTGAAAAGCTTCTTCCTTTGGCTTTGTAAGGTGACTTTGGTGTTTGGTGTTTAGTGAAATCCAAGAGAAGGTGTCTCTTGGGACTGGAGTAGGTCACATTGACCGAACCAGGATAATTCCTTGTGTTCTTTACTTATTTCCTGCACTTACTGTTTTCTGCCTGAGAATTACACTAACTTGGCACGCATAATTGAACAAGCAAACAGTCTTAGAATTGCATGAATTTTGGATATATTATACTTCAATGTGTTAGCTTTCATTAGCCGCAAGAATCACTAAATTCTAAGGTGTTTAGCATATTCAAATCATCTTCACAAAATTGTTGCTACATTCTGTGAACAGTTCTGACCAGTGTGCAAACTTGTGCAATTTGAATAGGCTATCCTTCGAATCTTGGAGTGAGCCTTATATCAAATTAAACTAGACATCTTGAGGTTTAATTTGACATAAGATTCATCAAAATAGCACGGGTAGATTTTGAGATATTGTTGTTTGAAGTTAAGCTAACATTCTGCCTGAAACTGCCAGAATTGCACGCTTTACTTCTCTTGCTTATTTGAACGTGCTAACTTGCTTGGAATTGACTGAATTTTTTATGACATATTATAAACATTCTAAACTTGATCTCTGCCAAGTTTGAGAGCTTGCACAGGTGTATAAGTGGTTCAACCAAAGCGCTCAAAACAGTGAACTGTTTCTGGAAATTTCAGAACCTGAGGTTAAAGAGGCAAAGGGGTCTTCAAACAAGTTTTTGAAGGTAATTATAGTGTAATTTCCGCTAATCCACTATTCACCCCCCCCTCTAGTGGTGCTATACAGGTCCAACAATTGGTATCAGAGCCTGGTTGAGCACCATATTCTGATTTGAGCTGAAAACAGTCTACACTCCAAGTTGCAAAGTTGCTGGAAATTTTCTGGTTGTCTTATATTCTTCATATTTGGTATCTACAACAAGGTGACACTTTCTTTCCTTCTTATAAGTGTTTTAAACGTTTTTTTCACACACTAAGAAGCATGTCTAAGTCACACATGAAAATAGAATTAGAAGGCATGTCCACACAAAGACCACCTCTTTTTGATGGAGAAAACTTTAGTCATTGGAAACTTAGGATGAAATTGTTCTTAATGGCTATTGATATAGACTTGTGGTCTATCATTGAAGATGGACCTTATGTGCCTACTAAGCATGTTATAATTGATGGCTTATCACAAGAAGTTGAGAAATATAGAAAAGATTGGAGTGATGAAGATAAAAAGAAAATGAGTCTTAATGCTAAAGCAATGCAATTATTGTTGAATGGTTTAAGTAGAAGTGAATCTGCCTATGTCTCTTCATGTTTAAGTGCAAAGGATATGTGGAAATGTCTTGAAATGAAGCATGAAGGAACTAATCAAGTAAAGGAATCAAAGATTAACATGTTAATGACTACACTTGAATCATTCCATTTACTGCCTAATGAATCAATTGTTGATATGGATTTAAGGCTTACAAACCTATACAACTCACTTGAATCCCTTGGTAAAACGTTTTTGATGAAAGAAAAAGTGCAAAAAGTTTTGAGAAGTTTGCCAATTGAATGGGATGCCAAAGTTAGTGCCATTGAAGAAAGCAAAGATCTTTCTCAAATAAAACTTGATGAATTGATAGGCTCTTTAAAAGTTTATGAAAACAAGTTGAATATAAGAAAGGCTGAAACTAGTAACAAGTCTAAATCACTTGCATTTGTAACAAATGAACCCGAATCATCTAATCAAGCCGAGTATGAAAGTGATGATGAAAGTGATGAAGAAGACATAATGTTGTTAGCTAGGCGTTTAAGGAAGTTTTTCAAGAAAAGACCAACTAAAAGACAAGCAAAATCAGCTGCCCCTATCAATGTGAAATCTAACAAACAAGATGGTAAATGGTATGATAAAGAACTCAAGTGTTATGAATGTGGCAAACAAGGACACATCTCATATGATTGTCCAAACAAGAACAAAAACCGTGACATGGATGAAAAGACAAGGACAAAAACTAGAGTAGAACCTATGCAAAGGAGGAAGAAAGCTCTCAAGGTAAGTTCAAGCACTTGGGATGACACATCTTCATCCGAATCCGAGGAGGAACCTGAAGTTGCACAAACATGTTTGGCTTCAAAGTCTACAAATGAGGTACATAACATCAAAGAAAGACAAGTTGCTGGTTATAACAACAAAGAAGATGAAAAGAACAAAACCAATTGGATAGTTGATAGTGGTTGCTCAAGACATATGACGGGCAACAAAAATTTGTTTAGCACACTTAAGAACATTGCAAAAGGTGGCAAAGTTACCTTTGGAGACAACAACCAAGGCCAAATAATTGGCAAAGGCAAGGTTGGTGATCCAAACAAGTTTGAGATCAAAAACGTCCTACTTGTAAGTAACCTAACCTTTGAGCTTTTAAGTGTTTCTCAACTATGTGACAACAACTTGAATGTTCTCTTCTCCTCCACCTCTTGTAAGATAATGGATAAAAACAATCAAGTTGTGTTAAAAGGAAAACGTGAAGGAAACATATATGTGCTTAACATGGATGATATGCTAAGTAGTAACACAAAATGTCTTGTTTCACATGAATCTGATCCCAATCTTTGGCATAGACGTTTAGGACACATGGGTATATCAACCTTAGAAAAACTACATGCTAAAAGTCTTGTTAGAGGATTGCCTAAACTTAACTTGAATGATTTTCAACTATGTGAATCTTGTATCAAAGGCAAACATGTTAGAGAATCCCTTAAGCCTAAAACCGAGGTCACAACATCAAGAATACTAGAACTCTTGCATATAGACTTATTTGGTCCATGTAGAACAAGAAGCTTAGGTGGAAGTTATTATGTATGTGTAATAGTTGATGATTTCTCAAGATATACTTGGACATTGTTTCTTGCTTCAAAAGATGAAAGTGCATCATCTATAACTAATCTAATTAGACAACTTGAAAATGAACATGAATCACATGTTATTAAGATAAGGAGTGATAGAGGTGGTGAGTTTAAAGATAGTGAATTAATCAAATTCTGTAATGAAAAAGGTATAAAACATGAATTCTCCCCACCAAGAACTCCTCAACTTAATGGTGTAGTTGAAAGAAAGAATAGGACTATTCAAGAAGTAGCAAGAACAATGATGGTAGAAAACAAAGTACCTAAATTCTTATGGGCTGAAGCTGTAAACACATCAAGTTATATGATCAACAGACTATCAATAAGAAAGAAATTGAACAAAACTCCATATGAAATCTTAAATGGACGACTCCCAAAAGTAAACTATCTAAAAGTCTTTGGTTGTAAATGTTTTGTATTGAACACAAAAGATAACTTAGATAAGTTTGATCCTAAGTCTGATGAACATATATTTGTGGGATATTCAATGAACTCTAAAGCATATAGATGTTATAATGCACAAACAAGAAAGATAGTTGAATCAATACATGTGAAGTTCAATGAAAATGCATATCTCCGAACAAGTAATCAACATGAAACCTATGTACCAAATGATCAAATACTTCATGATGAAGATGAACTTATCCTACCACCTACACATGATCATACCTTTATGAGGCTAATGAATGAAGTCTTACGTGCGTTCATAGGACGCTTTGTCGTTGTCTATTTCGATGATATCCTAATCTATTCCCACACCATAGAAGATCATCTTGACCACATTAGAGCCGTTTTTGAAAAGCTTAAGCAAGAACAACTTTACGCCAACTTTAAGAAGTGCTCTTTCTGTTTAGAACGCGTAGTTTTTCTAGGCTTTGTCATTTCGGCTGAAGGAGTAGAGATGGATGAGGAAAAGGTTAGGTCAATTGTGGAGTGGCCTATACCTAAGAATGTAGGGGAAGTTCGCAGTTTTCATGGATTAGCAAGCTTTTATAGACGCTTTGTCAAAGATTTTTCTTCCATAGCTGCACCCCTAAACGAAATTGTAAAAAAAGATGTGCCTTTTAGGTGGGAAGAGCCACAACAACAGGCATTTGAGGAACTCAACGTAGGCTGACCACTGCACCCATACTTAGACTACCAAATTTTGACGAGACCTTTGAGATCGAGTGTGATGCAAGTGGAGTGGGTATAGGCGCAGTTTTGACCCAAAGTAAGAAACCCATAGCCTACTTTAGTGAAAAGTTGAAAGGAGCATCATTGAATTACTCTACCTATGATAAGGAACTTTATGCCCTTGTGAGATCCCTACAAACTTGGCAACACTATCTTCAACCTAAAGAGTTTGTGATCCACACTGACCACGAAAGCCTTAAGTATCTTAAAGGGCAAGGAAAGTTGAACAAAAGACATGCCAAATGGGTAGAGTTCATAGAACAATTCCCTTACGTGATTAAGTACAAACAAGGAAAGGATAATATAGTTGCCGATGCCCTCTCTAGGAGATACACGTTAGTGACTACATTATCTTCCCGCTTCTTAGGATTTGAATCACTTAAGGACTTGTACCCCAATGACCATGACTTTGGCACCATATTCGAGGCATGTAAAGAAGCACCATTTGGAAAATTTTACATACATGAGGGTTATCTTTTCAAAGAACAAAAATTGTGTGTTCCCCAATCATCCCTACGAGAAGCATTGACCAGAGAAGCCCATGGGGGAGGTTTAATGGGTCATTTCGGAGTGTTCAAAACCCTTGAGACTCTTAAAGAACATTTCTATTGGCCCCACATGAGAGTAGACGTCGAGAGGTTGTGTGGTAATTGCATCACTTGCAAACAAGCCAAATCCAAGTCCCAACCACATGGCCTTTACACGCCTTTACCCGTCCCTGATTCCCCTTGGATTGACATTTCTATGGACTTTGTTTTAGGACTTCCTAGATCTCGGGGAGGACGCGATAGCATTTATGTTGTGGTTGATCGATTTTCAAAAATGGCACATTTCATTGCATGTAGAAAAGTTGATGATGCCACACATGTTGCTGATTTGTTCTTCAAAGAAATTGTTAGATTGCATGGCATGCCACGTACAATTGTAAGTGATAGAGATACGAAATTCTTGAGTCATTTTTGGCGTGTTTTGTGGGCTAAACTTGGTACACAATTGCTGTTTTTAGGAAACTCACTAATATCTTGGTTTTCAAAGAAACAATCTAGTGTTGCACTTTCTACTACTGAAGCAGAATATATGGCTTTAAGTCTATGTTGTACTCAACTATTATGGATTAAACAACAACTTTCAGACTTTGAAATACAAGTAAATAATATCCCCATCTATTGTGATAGTACAAGTGCTATAAATTTGTCTAAAAACCCTGTACTACACTCTAAGGCAAAGCATATAGAAGTACGTTATCATTTTCTCCGTGATCATGTTAATCTTGGACATATACACATTGAACATGTTAGAACTGATCAACAAGTAGCTGACATATTCACTAAACCCCTTAATCAAGCTATCTTTGAGCATTTACGTGCAAGACTTGGATTAATTGCTCACACCTGACTACTACACCGTGCACATAGTTCAGTCTTTTGCATAATTTACAAAATTAAGGGGGAGAGATATATGTATATCATGTTAAGGGGGAGATAACACATTAAGGGGGAGCAGCTTAACGCAGCTTAACTTGATTTAAAGAGAAGCTTATACTTGATTTAGATGCTTAATATACACATATGTGGGGTAATTTTGCAAATCATCAAAAGGGGGAGATTGTTGTGATATATCATGTTTGAATGATTGCAAAATGCATATGTGAGCATGTAGATTGTTGTGATATATCATGTTTGAATGATTGCAAAATGCATATGTGAGCATGTAGATTGTTGTGATATATCATGTTTGAATGATTGCAAAATGCATATGTGAGCATGTATGTGTGTGTAACGTTTAAAGTATATGTGTGCATGAGATTGAATTTATGAGCTAAATGTGAAATTGATTGAATGAATCAATATTGAACAAGTTTGATTAAGATCATGAGATTGAACTTGGCCAATTCAATCACATGTCTAAATCAAGACATGTTCAAACTGATCTTAGATGATATATATGCCAATACATGTTAATTATATGATCTAACCAAGCCTTGAAGTCACATGACTTACAATATAAGGCAAATTGCTCGGTTTAGTATCCTATTGCAGGTTTTGGTTCATATCTTGGGCAAATGAACTCCAAATTGAGTGATTCAAAAGCCCACATGATCCTTATTCAATTTAGAATCTAATTGGCTGAGGAAAAGCATGCTTGACACGGATAAAAACTGACTTGACACGGTGGTGAAGCTTATTGATCTTTATAAGGGTTATTTTGGTAATTTCACCATTTGGACTTCTCATTCTTATTTGGTCTTCTTCCAACGGATTTATATGATCATATGACACATTTATAAGTCATGTCACATCATGGCAAAAATGAATCTGGAGCAGCACCATGTCTAGGTTCATCCTAGGACAAAATTCCTATTTTTGTGCTAAGGGGTATTCTGGTCTCTTCACTTGCCAATGGATCTTCTAACGTGTTATATATTGTTTATATGATGTTTATATGTGTTTATGTCACATATGGTACGTGCCCTATACTTATGGAAATGGGCAGCATGGTATCTCAAATGGAATTCTTATGGTTATCACATATATGGTTTTCTTGGAATTCTTGGCATTCTTCATATGGTATTCTATGCTACATGTTGAAGACATAAATGACTATATATTATATGTGTGTACACGGATATTGGCGCACAAATCATGTTCAAACTTTCAGCTTTTGAACAAGTCAAGGCAAGTTGAAACAAACCCTATTTTGGTGCTGATTTCAAGTGACTATTCTTGCATATATTACAACGGCTATTTTGGCTCAAGAATGGAGCAAAATTTCGTATGCTATATGGTCAAGATTCAGGTTATAATGTGTGACAAAAACAAGTCCTACAATGTAGCAAATTTGAAGCAAAAGTTTCTCAACCAAAGCCATATGCAACGGCTATATGATTGAAGACCAAGTCAAGCTGATTTCTCTCTATCTTTGAACTATTCTCCAATGCCTATATTTTAGGCCATTCCAACGTCTATTTGACATTCAAAATGAGGAGCCAAATTTGTTCAAAACACATGCCAATTCAGCTGCACACATGGCAAGTTATTTACACATGGACATTGCTGATTGGGAGCTGCCTTTTAAACGTTCAAATGAAGTCATTTTCCACCTCATTCCAACGTTTATAATGGGATAAGATGAAGGATAAAAGTTCAGTTTGAAGACCAATTCAAAGCAACAAAAGATAAGTTTCATTTGGATAGCTAGAAAAGTGCTGATTTTTCTCCATTCTCAACCATTCCAACGTCTACTTAGAGGAGCCTTTAGGCTGTCCTCTTGGCTATAAATAGCTCCAAAGGTGAAGAGTAAAAGTGCACCAACGAAAAACAAAAGAAAAGCAAGCAAGACATTCAGCTCTTTGTCTCCATTCTTCTCTTCTATTCTTCTATATTGAAGAACACATTTGCAGCAAGCTTTATGATTGTATAGTTCTTCATTTCTTGTCATTTCAACACCTTTTAAACGACATATTGTAAGGGAGAAGCTGGTGTATAAAGCTTACTCCTTAGAGGTGAGCAAAAGGTGCAAAGGTGCAAAGGTGAAACAAACTAGTTGCTGTTTGTTTTGGTGAAGTCTCTTGAAGAAGTTGGTGAAAAGCTTCTTCCTTTGGCTTTGTAAGGTGATATTGGTGTTTGGTGTTTAGTGAAATCCAAGAGAAGGTGTCTCTTGGGACTGGAGTAGGTCACATTGACCGAACCAGGATAATTCCTTGTGTTCTTTACTTATTTCCTGCACTTACTGTTTCCTGCCTGAGAATTACACTAACTTGGCACGCATAATTGAACAAGCAAACAGTCTTAGAATTGCATGAATTTTGGATATATTATACTTCAATGTGTTAGCTTTCATTAGCCGCAAGAATCACTAAATTCTAAGGAGTTTAGCATATTCAAATCGTCTTCACAAAATTGTTGCTACATTCTGTGAACAATTCTGACCAGTGTGCAAAACTTGTTCAATTTGAATAGGTTATCCTGCGAATCTTGAAGTGAGCCTTATATCAAATTAAACTAGACATCATAAGGTTTAATTTGACATAAGATTCATCAAAATAGCACGGGTAGATTTTGAGATATCATCGTTTGAAGTTAAGCTAACATTCTGCCTGAAACTGCCAGAATTGCACACTTTACTTATCTTGCTTATTTGAACGTGCAAACTTGCTTGGAATTGACTGAAATTTTTATGACATATTATAAACATTCTAAACTTGATCTCTGCCAAGTTTGAGAGCTTGCACAGGTGTATAAGTGGTTCAACCAAAGCGCTAAAAACAGTGAACTGTTTCTGGAAATTCCAGAATCTGAGGCTAAAGAGGCAAAGGGGTCTTCAAACAAGTTTTTGAAGGTAATTGTAGTGTAATTTCCGCTAACCCACTATTCACCCCCCCTCTAGTGGTGCTATACAGGTCCAACAGAACAATCCTTTAACTTACTTTAAACTTTAATGCACATTCAATTGTAAATAAAGTGAAAGACAGTACATACACACAAGTGTTCAACAAGGGTTTGTTCTAGGAACCTTTTACAACAGTCAACACTTTTGGTGTAGGTATTGGCTTTTGGTTTTGCACAATTCTCCTTTTGTGAACTTTGGATGGCTATATCTCACTTCTTGTGCAAATCACTCATACGTCTTGTCTCTTGCTTTTTGACGTTAAAAATGACTTTTCTCTCAGTTTCTTTCACAAACAAGCCTAATTATTTTCCTTTGGATTGGCTTTGTCTGTTTTGTGAGTCTACTGCTCACTTGCCTTTATGAGACATTGCTCACGGCTTCTTTTTCTTTGGTTTTACTTGCACAAGTTTTGGCGTGGCTTTTGTAAAACGTTCTTTGAACAACACGGAAGAACACTAATGATATGAAAACTGTTTCACAAATTTAACAACCAAATATAGATGAAAGTTCAATGCAAGTTGAAGAAGTGTAAAGACAACAAGATGATAACAGGGTCGGCAATTTAACAGTGTAGGGATAAATATAGACAAAGTGATCCTAAGTAAGAACTTAAGTCCAATAAAGTCTTTAAACAATTGAATCAATCCCAAGTAAAGATAAACGTAAAGCCAACGTTAAAATTTGAAATCAAATCTTGTTTCTTACAAATTTACTTCACTTTTAACAAATCTCAAGTCAATAATGTTTCAATTAAAAGATTCAATCAAGTTTGTACCAAACATTGACTTAAGGTGTAACGGGGGTGGTGAAATCAAATTCAACAAGTTTAAACAAATAGCATTCAAAGATTTAATCAAGTTTAAACTAAATTGTTTCGGTTTTTTTTTCTGTTTTTGATGCAAATGATCTAACTAATCTTAAGATAGCTAAATGCAACTTAGTTGTTTCTAAATGCAATTTATAAGGGCTGATTACTATAACACTAATGGAAATCAGTTTTAGTGCAAACTAGCTAACTTGTTTTGTTTTGTTTTTAAGTTATCTATTCTTCTTGTTTTTGTTTTGGTTTTCGTTTGTATGATGCAATTAGTTTCTAAACTAGATGATCCTAGATGCAGCTCTTTATGTTCTACCTAACAAACGTATATGAACTAGAGACTAGGTGATGCGTGCAACTCGTGGGCTCCAACGATTCCACCTTCCAAACGTCCTTCACAAAGGGTTAGGCACAAAGAAGTAAACTTCCCCTTGCTTCCTTAGTGATCAAACGTGTGGACAACGAGCAAGACCAACACTATAAGATGGTCGTTGATCAGGCAAACCAAGATGGCCCTCCTGGACGGCACCTTCTAGCAATGGCAATACCTTCAAATCGCTCAACTTTGAAGGATCTTAACTTAGATTTTTAATGCAAAACCAAGAAAACAAAGTATCACACAAAGTGAAGAAAATATCAAGAATTGTTATTCATCGAAAGGTGAGATTACAACCAGCCAAAGGGGTCTATTTATAGGCCTAAGAAACGCCCCCCTTTAGCTTGAAATGGCTAGAGATAATTCAAAATAAAGCTATCTAACAAATGTTTAAATTTGAACTTTGCTTGAAAATTAAAACTAAGATAATTCTAGCTAAAACTTGAAATGCTTGCGAGACGTTATCTTCAATGAATCTGGACATGTTTATGGCGTCTTGGAGATGTAGATGAAGAGGTTGAACCTTGAATTCCATCTTTGAATTATGATCCCATCTTTTTTTATCTCCAAGTGGCGTGTGAAATGATAATGGGGTGTAGAAAATCTGATTTTGATGAGATAAGATGGCTGAACTTGAATTCAATTTTGCATTGTGATCTTATCTTCCTTACTCTTCAAAGATGGCGTGTGATCCCCTAGAGATGATGGCTGAATCCTTTTTGAAATGTAAGCCTCAAATTGGTTGGAACTTGAATTCAAATTATGGTTGAATTTGAATTCAAGTTTATCTTCAACTTCAAATTCAAATAAGACACCGCACACCCACAAACTGATGGACAAACTGAAGTCGTTAATCGTACTCTTTCTCAACTTTTGCGTGCCATTTTGCAAAAACACATTAAACATTGGGAAGATTGTTTACCATATATCGAATTTGCATATAATAGGAGTGTCCATCACGGTACTTTGCATAGTCCATTTGAAATCGTGTATGGCTTTAATCCCTTGTCTCCCATTGATTTGATTCCTATTCCCGTGCATGAACGTTCTAGTCTTGATGGTAAACAAAAAGCGGACAACATAAAGAAACTGCATGAACAAGTTAAAACACAACTAGAAAAGAAAAACAAAGCTTATGAAAGACGAGCTAACAAACATCGGAAAAAAGTTGTGTTCAAACCTGGAGATTTAGTTTGGTTACATTTGCGCAAGGAAAGATTTCCCAATGAACGCAAATCAAAATTGTTGCCTCGAGGAGATGGACCCTTTAAAGTATTGAAACGCATAGGTGACAATGCCTACATCCTTGATCTTCCCGACAGGTATGGTTCAGTTTCACCTACTTTTAATGTTGCTGATCTCACCCCTTTCAACGATGACCTTTTTGATTCGAGGACGAATCCTTTTGAGGAGGGGGGGATTGATGAGGATCAAGGGTCCGATGAGGATCAAGGGCCCCATCAAGAGGTCAAAGGTCCTATAACAAGAAGGAGGGCAAGGGAACTTTGTCATCAAGTTGCCACCTTCTTGTACAAGCATGTTCAAGATGAGCCTAAGACTCCTTGGGTTCATTTCATTGAACCTTCAACTTGAGCATGTATCACATGCACGTCTACATTCTTGTTTTTGAATTTTATCTTGTGTCTTGTGATCTTTGTTTTATGTCTTTTCTTTGTAGGTAAATTAGGTACAAAAGAATGTTTGAAGAGAATGTTCAAGAGAATGTTTTAAGAGAATGTTTCAAGAGAATGTTTCAAGAGAATGTTTGTCTATGCTAAGACAAATTCAAAAGTGTCCAAGATAGAATCTCTTGATCAAGTTGAAAAACATCTCCATTATCCATATGAAGGGGGCGGCCACTTTGAAATTGGACAGTACCTTATTCTTGAAAAAGAAAGACAAAGATTTGCTTGTAATACAAATATATGTAGATGACATAATCTTTGGTTCAACTAATCCTAACTTAGTAAAAGACTTTGAAGATTGTATGAAGTCTGAGTTTGAAATGTCTATGGTTGGTGAATTAAACTATTTCTTAGGCTTGCAAATAAAACAAACATCAAGTGGTATACATATCAATCAAGCCAAATACATAAGAGATATGATAAAGAAATTCAACTTTGAAAACTTGAAACCATCTCCAACACCAATGTGTACTTCAACAAAATTAGACAAAGATGAAAATGGTGTTGCATTTGATGAAAAACTATATAGGTCTATGATTGGTTCATTGCTATATCTAACTGCTAGTAGACCTGATATTATGTTTGCAGTATGTATGTGTGCAAGATTTCAAAGTATGCCTAAGTTGTCACACTTTAAAGCTGTAAAAAGAATATTTAGATATCTTCAACATACACCAACATTAGGCTTATGGTATGATAGACAATCTAGTCTAAGTCTACATGCATATTCAGATGCAGATTATGGTGGATGTAGAGTAGATAGAAAGAGCACTAGTGGAACATGTCAATTCCTAGGAAACTCACTAATATCTTGGTTTTCAAAGAAACAATCTAGTGTTGCACTTTCTACTACTGAAGCAGAATATATGGCTTTAAGTCTATGTTGTACTCAACTATTATGGATTAAACAACAACTTTCAGACTTTGAAATACAAGTAAATAATATTCCCATCTATTGTGATAGTACAAGTGCTATAAATTTGTCTAAAAACCCTGTACTACACTCTAAGGCAAAGCATATAGAAGTACGTTATCATTTTCTCCGTGATCATGTTAATCTTGGACATATACACATTGAACATGTTAGAACTGATCAACAAGTAGCTGACATATTCACTAAACCCCTTAATCAAGCTATCTTTGAGAATTTACGTGCAAGACTTGGATTAATTGCTTACAACTAACTACATTCTGGTCACTTTAGTCTTTTGCATAATTTACAAAATTAAGGGGGAGAGACATATGTATATCATGTTAAGGGGGAGATAACACATTAAAAGGGAGAGATATATGTATATCATGTTAAGGGGGAGATAACACATTAAGGGGGAGCAGCTTAACTTGATTTAAAGAGAAGCTTACACTTGATTTAGATGCTTACTTGATTACACAGATTACAACACTTGATTTAGATGCACACTTGATTTAAATGCTTAATATACACATATGTGGGGTAATTTTGCAAATCATCAAAAGGGGGAGATTGTTGTGATATATTATGTTTGAGTGATTGCAAAATGTATATGTGTGCATATGTGTAATTGTTGTGCAAAATGTATATGTGTGCATATGTGTAATTGTTATGATGATTGCAAATAGATATATCATGTTTGAATGATTGGAAGATGCATATGTGAGCATGTATGTGTAACGTTTAAATGTGAAATTGTTTTGGCAAGGCATGAACTTATGAACTTATGAGCTAAATGTGAAATTGCTTGAATGAATCAAGGTTGAACAAGTTTGATTAAGATCATGAGATTGAACTTGGCCAATTCAATCACATATCTTAATCAAGACATGTTCAAACTGATCTTAGATTATATATGCCAATACATGTTGTTCAAACTGATCTTAGAAGATATATATGCCAATACATGTTGATAATATGATCTAACCAAGCCTTGAAGTCACATGACTTACAATATAAGGCAAATTGTTCGGTCTAGTATCCTATTGCAGGTTTTGGTTCATATCTTGGGCAAATGAACTCCAAATTGAGTCATTCAAAAGCCCACATGATCCTTATTCAATTTAGAATCTAATTGGCTGAGGAAAGGCATGCTTGGCATGGGTTAAAACTGAATTGACCCGGTGGGAAGCTTATTGACCTATATAAGGGCTATTTTGGTAATTTCACCATTTGGACTTCTCATTCTTATTTGGTCTTCTTCCAACTGATTTATATGATCATATGACACATTTATAAGTCATGTCACATCATGGCAAAAATGAATCTGGAGCAGCACCATGTCTAGGTTCATCCTAGGACAAAATTCCTATTTTTGTGCTGAGGGGTATTCTGGTCTTTTCACTTGCCAATGGATCTTCTAACATGTTATATATTGCTTATATGATGTTTATATGTGTTTATGTCACATATGGTACGTGCCCTATTTTTATGGAAACGGGCAGCATGGTATCTCAATTGGAATTCTTATGTTATGGTTATCACATCTCTGGTTTTCTTGGAATTCTTGGTATTCTTCATATGGTTTTCTATGCTACATGTTGAAGACTATATTTTATATGGTTACACACGGATGTTGGCGCATATTTCATGTTCAAATGTTCAGATTTTGAACAAGTCAAGGCAAGTTCAAATAAATCCTATTTTGGTGCTGATTTTAGATGATCATTCTTGGCTATTCTTGTGATGATTCAAACGGCTATATTGGTTCAAATTTGGAGCAACATTTCGTATGTTATATGGTGAAAATTCAGATTATGATGAGTGACAAAAAGCAAGTCCTACAATGTAGCAAATACAAGCAAAAGGCAACGGCTATATTGAAGACCAAGTCAAGCTGAATTCTCTCTATCTTTTAGCTACATTCAAACGGCTATGTGTTCAAAAAATTGGAGACCAATTCAAACTCAAAAGCTTGGGTGATTTCTATCTATCTTTGAACTACTCTCCAATGCCTATCTTCTAGGCCATTCCAACGTTCAAATGGAGCCAATCTCCATCTCATTCCAACGGCTACAATGGGATAAATATTCAGGTTGGAAGACTATGTCAAAGCATTTAAAAAATCAGCTTTATCTTGAAAGTCAAATGCTGAATTTGAAAGCTAGAAAAGTGCTGATTTTTCTCCATTCTTCAACCATGCCAACGTCTCTTAAGAGGAGCCTTTAGGCTGTCCTCTTGGCTATGAATAGCTCCAAGGATGAAGAAGAAAGCAACACCAACGAAAGCAAAGAAAGCAAGCAAGACAATTAGCTCTTTGTCTCCATTCTTTTCTTCTTCTCTTCTCTATTGAAGAACACATTTGCAGCAAGCTTTATGATTGTATAGTTCTTCATTTCTTGTCATTTCAACACCTTTCAAACGACATATTGTAAGGGAGAAGCTGGTGTATAAAGCTTACTCCTTAGAGGTGAGCAAAAGGTGCAAAGGTGCAAAGGTGAAACAAACTAGTGCTGATTTTCAGTTTTGGTGCAGCCTCTTGAAGAAGTTGGTGAAAAGCTTCTTCCTTTGGCTTTGTAAGGTGACTTTGGTGTTTGGTGTTTAGTGAAATCCAAGAGAAGGTGTCTCTTGGGACTGGAGTAGGTCACATTGACCGAACCAGGATAATTCCTTGTGTTCTTTACTTATTTCCTGCACTTACTGTTTTCTGCCTGAGAATTACACTAACTTGGCACGCATAATTGAACAAGCAAACAGTCTTAGAATTGCATGAATTTTGGATATATTATACTTCAATGTGTTAGCTTTCATTAGCCGCAAGAATCACTAAATTCTAAGGTGTTTAGCATATTCAAATCATCTTCACAAAATTGTTGCTACATTCTGTGAACAGTTCTGACCAGTGTGCAAACTTGTGCAATTTGAATAGGCTATCCTTCGAATCTTGGAGTGAGCCTTATATCAAATTAAACTAGACATCTTGAGGTTTAATTTGACATAAGATTCATCAAAATAGCACGGGTAGATTTTGATATATTGTTGTTTGAAGTTAAGCTAACATTCTGCCTGAAACTGCCAGAATTGCACGCTTTACTTCTCTTGCTTATTTGAACGTGCTAACTTGCTTGGAATTGACTGAATTTTTTATGACATATTATAAACATTCTAAACTTGATCTCTGCCAAGTTTGAGAGCTTGCACAGGTGTATAAGTGGTTCAACCAAAGCGCTCAAAACAGTGAACTGTTTCTGGAAATTTCAGAACCTGAGGTTAAAGAGGCAAAGGGGTCTTCAAACAAGTTTTTGAAGGTAATTATAGTGTAATTTCCGCTAATCCACTATTCACCCCCCCTCTAGTGGTGCTATACAGGTCCAACATATACATGGCAACATTCAAATGCATATAGAACTTACAATGCTTATCCAACTAGTCATAAATGTGCAGCCCCTTTTCCATCATATTCTATGTATCAAAATCCACTATTTGTTCATTATATGCAACATGATTTTAACATTTCAAAACCAAGAAAGGTTGTTCAAGTTTGGGTACCTAAAGGTACACTAACATGAACTTAACTTGTCTAACCTTGAAAGGACCCAAAATCAAAGGGTACCTAAGTTGTTATTTACATTTGTAGGTACATAACATCAAAGAAAGACAAGTTGCTGGTTATAACAACAAAGAAGATGAAAAGAACAAAACAAATTGGATAGTTGATAGTGGTTGCTCAAGACATATGACGGGCAACAAAAATTTGTTTAGCACACTTAAAAACGTTGCAAAAGGTGGCAAAGTTACCTTTGGAGACAACAACCAAGGCCAAATAATTGGCAAAGGCAAGGTTGGTGATCCAAACAAGTTTGAGATCAAAAACGTCCTACTTGTAAGTAACTTAACCTTTGAGCTTTTAAGTGTTTCTCAACTATGTGACAACAACTTGAATGTTCTCTTCTCCTCCACTTCTTGTAAGATAATGGATAAAAACAATCAAGTTGTGTTAAAAGGAAAACGTGAAGGAAACATATATGTGCTTAACATGGATGATATGCTAAGTAGTAACACAAAATGTCTTGTTTCACATGAATCTGATCCCAATCTTTGGCATAGACGTTTAGGACACATTGGTATATCAACCTTAGAAAAACTACACGCTAAAAGTCTTGTTAAAGGATTGCCTAAACTTAACTTGGATGATTTTCAACTATGTGAATCTTGTATCAAAGGCAAACATGTTAGAGAATCCCTTAAGCCTAAAACCGAGTTCACAACGTCAAGAATACTAGAACTCTTGCATATAGACTTATTTGGTCCATGTAGAACAAGAAGCTTAGGTGGAAGTTATTATGTATGTGTAATAGTTGATGATTTCTCAAGATATACTTGGACATTGTTTCTTGCTTCAAAAGATGAAAGTGCATCATCTATAACTAATCTAATTAGACAACTTGAAAATGAACATGAATCACATGTTATTAAGATAAGGAGTGATAGAGGTGGTGAGTTTAAAAATAGTGAATTAATCAAATTCTGTAATGAAAAGGGTATAAAACATGAATTCTCCCCACCAAGAACTCCTCAACTTAATGGTGTAGTTGAAAGAAAGAATAGGACTATTCAAGAAGTAGCAAGAACAATGATGGTAGAAAACAAAGTACCTAAATTCTTATGGGCTGAAGCAGTAAACACTTCAAGTTATATGATCAACAGACTATCAATAAGAAAGAAATTGAACAAAACACCATATGAAATCTTAAATGGACGACTCCCAAAGGTAAACTATCTAAAAGTCTTTGGTTGTAAATGCTTTGTATTGAACACAAAAGATAACTTAGATAAGTTTGATCCTAAGTCTGATGAACATATATTTGTGGGATATTCAATGAACTCTAAAGCATATAGATGTTATAATGCACAAACAAGAAAGATAGTTGAATCTATACATGTGAAGTTCAATGAAAATGCATATCTCCAAACAAGTAATCAACATGAAATCTATGTACCAAATGATCAAATACTTCATGATGAAGATGAACTTATCCTACCACCTACAAATGATCAAATTGAAACACCAAATCAAACTCTTGAAATGCATGAAGTTCAAACTCCCCCTACACAAGAACATAATGAAGAAAATGTGCCTAACCAACCTATTGAACATCATGAACCTATTGAAGATGCACAACCAAGTAATTGGTGGCAAATAAGAGATAAACAAAAGCATCCTCAAGAACTTATCATAGGAGATGTAAATCAAGGGGTTAGAACACGTAGGCAAATAGATCCTAATGAATATGATCAATGGCATGCACTTATATCCCAAATTGAACCTAAGAATGTGAATGATGCCTTAAACGATGCATATTGGATAGATGCAATGCATGAAGAGTTAAACCAATTTGAAAGAAACAATGTGTGGGATTTAGTACCTAAACCCGAGGATAAATCAATCATTGGAACTAAATGGGTGTTTAGGAACAAAATGAATGAACAAGGGGTTGTAGTAAGAAATAAAGCAAGACTTGTAGCTCAAGGATATAATCAAGAAGAGGGTATTGATTACGATGAAACATTTGCCCCCGTAGCAAGATTAGAATCCATACGCCTCTTATTAGCTTTTGCATGTTATAATAACATCAAACTATTCCAAATGGATGTTAAGAGTGCATTCTTAAATGGCTATATCCAAGAAGAAGCTTTTGTTAAACAACCACCAGGCTTTGAAGATCCAAAGAACCCTAATCATGTATATAAACTTAAGAAAGCCTTATATGGTTTGAAACAAGCCCCCCGTTCATGGTATGAAAGATTTGCCAACTTTTTACTAAGTAACAACTTTCAAAGAGGAACCATAGATAGTACCTTATTCTTGAAAAAGAAAGACAAAGATTTGCTTGTAATACAAATATATGTAGATGACATAATCTTTGGTTCAACTAATCCTAACTTAGTAAAAGACTTTGAAGATTGTATGAAGTCTGAGTTTGAAATGTCTATGGTTGGTGAATTAAACTATTTCTTAGGTTTGCAAATAAAACAAACATCAAGTGGTATACATATCAATCAAGCCAAATACATAAGAGATATGATAAAGAAATTCAACTTTGAAAACTTGAAACCATCTCCAACACCAATGTGTACTTCAACAAAATTAGACAAAGATGAAAATGGTGTTGCATTTGATGAAAAACTATATAGGTCTATGATTGGTTCATTGCTATATCTAACTGCTAGTAGACCTGATATTATGTTTGCAGTATGTATGTGTGCGAGATTTCAAAGTATGCCTAAGTTGTCACACTTTAAAGCTATAAAAAGAATATTTAGATATCTTCAACATACACCAACATTAGGCTTATGGTATGATAGACAATCCAGTAGGGGCGTTGGTGAGCCCGAAGGGCATCACTAACCACTCATAGAGCCCAAACTTGGTTTTGAATGCAGTCTTCCATTCGTCCCCTTCTCGAATACGTACCTGGAAGTACCCTTGCTTAAGGTCGATTTTGGTGAAGAATTTGGATCCGTGCAACATGTCTAACATATCGTCTAGCCTAGGTATGGGGTACCTATACTTGACGGTAATCTTGTTTATGGCTCGGCAATCGGTACACATTCTCCACGTTCCATCCTTTTTGGGTACTAAAATGACGGGGACGGCAGATGGGCTCAGACTCTCTCGGATTTGTCCACTAGCTAGGAGCTCTTCTACTTGCCTTTGGATTTCTTTGGTTTCTTCGGGGTTTGCTCGATAGGCTGGGCGATTGGGTAACACGGCTCCTGGGACAAAGTCGATTTGGTGTTCTATCCCTCTAATGGGTGGTAATCCGGATGGTGGTTCGGAGGGAAATAGAACTTCATATTCTTGGATAAGGGACGCAACTGAGGTAGGTAAGTTTGGTGGGAGTTCTTCAAGGGCAAGTTGACACGACTTTGGGATGATGATGAAGACAGTTTGGTTGTTATAAAGTGCACGTGTAACCTCTCTTTTTTTTGCGAAATACCCACACTTCTTTTTGGACTCGTTGACACTTAGGGGCACTACCTCTTTTCCCTTGCTCTCTTGTTTTTTGTTCTCACTTTTTATACACTCCACGAATTTTCTCTCGGCTTCTTTTTCCTTAGGATCAGCTCTAGACTTGGACATGCGTTGGTGATCCTCGTGGACTTTGTGTGGTGGAAGTGCATGCAGTTTATACAATTTGCCATTCAATTTGAAAGAATAACGATTCAAATAACCATCATATGTCACATGTCTATCAAATTGCCATGGCCTACCAAGTAAGATATGACTAGCATGCATTGGGGCGACATCACATAAAACATCATCTTTGTAACTACCAATGCTAAGAGAAATCAAAACTTGTTTACTTACGCTAACTTCACCGCAGTCATTTAGCCATGCAAGTTTGTAAGGGTGCGGATGATTAGTCATAGGCAAATTCAGTTTTCTTACTAATTCGATGCTAGCCACATTAGCACAAGAACCGGAATCAATGATCATGGTGCACACTTTACCATTTATCATGCAATGAATATGGAAAATGTTTTCTCTATGTTGTTCGTGATCATCTAATTTCGGATATGCATTTAAAGCTCTACGCACAACAAGAAACTCCTTAGTGTCAAAATCATCTAGTGCGCCTAGATCCTCTTCGGGTTCAATTTCATTATCATGCTCAGACTCGTTTTCATGCTCGGACTCAGACACATATTCGTTTGTCTCTTCAATTAACATGATTCTTTTTGCATTAGGACATTCTTTTCCTATGTGACCACGTCCTTGACATTTATAGCATTTAATATCTCTAAACCTGTTTGAAGAATCCGAAGGATTTCCGGTAGGAGCCTTTTGTTGGGTGCGTTCATCTCTCCTTTGTGTGGATTGCACACGATTGTCCATTCTTTGTGATGCTCCTTGGTCACGCGTTTGGCCTCCTGTAGGCCGTGAACTTCCTGCTCCTGAAGACTTGCTGTGAAATCTTGACGTAGATTGATTAGTACGATAATTGGAATTGAAATTAGAGGAGTTACGTACCTTTAATTGTGCTTCAATCTTCTCAGCCATATGGACCATGGTTGTGAGGTCGAGGTAAGGTTGAAGGTCAACCCTTTGCGCAATCTCCCTGTTTAAACCATGTAAAAATCGAGCCTTGGTGGCTTCTTCAGGTTCCTGCAAGTTAGACCTCTCCAACAAAATTTCTAACTCCTTATAGTACTCGTCTACACTTTTGGAACCTTGTCGTAAGTTATGCAAGCTTGTGAAAATAGAACTCTCATAATCGTTTGGAATAAAACGTTGACGCATTTCAAACTTCATTTCTTCCCAAGTGGCGATTGGGGGTTGTCTCGTCTTAGTTCTATTTCGACACAAATTCGTCCACCAATTAAGTGCATAACCAGAAAATTCAATGGAAGCATACCTCACTTTTTGCAATTCACTATAATTGGTACAAGAAAAGATCAAATTCACTTTCGTTTCCCATTCTAAATATTCCTCCGCATTACTTTTACCATAAAACGTGGGAATATTTATTTTGGTTTTGAGATAATCGTCATCTTGCGGGAAAAGGGGATTGTGACGTCTTTGGTAACCACGGGGATGGTGGTCATCAAAGTCATAATCATCATGCTCAAATGGAATGTAGTCATCATTGTACCTTCTCGGAACATACCTTCTGGGTTGCGTTGGAGGAACGGCCCTTCTTGCTTCGGTGTGTGGGGGTCTAATGTTATCGTCCTCAACTTCTTCTGGAGAATGGCGCCTTGGTTGTGGAGGTGGAACGGCCCTGCTTGTTCCTTGGCCATCACTTGTTTTGTAGCTTCGCTCCACGTCTTCCAAGCGATGCTTAATTATCTCATTGTCGTGCATGAGTTTCTTAAGCATTTCCAGCATTTGTTGTTGAGTATTGTCAACAGTTTCGGCTCCTTTAGACTTGCTAGATGCGGAATTGCTGCTGGCCATTGTACCTAAGGAATTGAATGAAAACAAAGAAAAAAAAGAGAAAGAAGCAAACTAACACAAAGACAAACAAATGTTAAGGGATTAGTAAAAAAAAATAAGCTATGGACACTCCGATTTCGATTCTTTCCACTCTCTTACCACTTTGGTTCTTGGATAACCTGAAGTTAAGAAGTCTCAAAGTGATCAATAAGGAAGTGTATTGCCAAGGCTTCTTCAAACCACAATGTTCTCCGCTTGTTTCTTCCTTTTTGCTTTCAAGTTGCACCAATTAGTATCAAAGTAGAATCAATTGAAATGAACTCAAACTTGAACTTTCTACTAAGATTCAAAGAAAATAAGCAACCAAAGTTGATGTATAAGGCTGAACCAAAGATGAACTAAGGGTTGCCGTGGGCAATCTTTAGTTAATTTTGATTCTATGCACTTACTATCCACAAAATGGTTCAAGTCATGCAACAATCGAGCAACCAAATGTGTGATTGGTTCAAGAAGATCTTGAGTTGGAGAATTGGGGTATAGGGACGGCAATGTGGATATTATGGTATCCAAGGTTTGCAAGTCGTACCAAAAAATTTTCCACGCAATGCACAAACGTTTTTGCCCGTTTTCTTTGCTCTTGTTCTTTTGTTTTTTCTTTTTTTTTTTTTTTGCTATTTCAATTGAGCAAGATTCAGATTCTCCTCTTTTTTTTTTTTTGACTAAGGGCAGAATTGGGATTTCACTTGTTTTGCACTTAGCACTTGCGTTTTTGGACAGAATAGTGCAATGTATTTAAAATGCAATTTGTATCTTAGACTTGCAACAAAATTAACCTTGGAAGGTGATGGAAATTGGGCAAGGCTGAATGGGGTTAGGGTTAGGGCTTTTTGATTTAGGTTTTTGTTTGAACGTTTTGGGTATTTGTAGGATTGGGGTCTTGGGACTTGACTGTACGGTATATATGGCTATTTGGGTTGGTAATTGAGGATTGGTGTAGTCAATTTGGTAATTGGCTGGTTTAAGACAGAATTTGAACAAAATTCAAATTCTAGGGTTAGGGTTTATTCAAATGAATTGGGATCTTTAGAATCTGATTGGATTTGGTAAAATTGGTTTGGGGCTTTTTGTGTGGGGTGTAGATATGGCTATTTGGGATCAGGTTGGTGAGTTTTAGAGTTGGTTTGGGGTGGGGCTGGTTGGGCCGTGGGGTGTGAGGGTGGTTTTTATGGTTTGGTAAGTGGGTTGTGAAGACAAGCACACGTAGGACTACTAGATTTATAGCATGAAATCAATCACAATGCGAATCATAAGATGCATACAATCATCACCAACTAAAAGCTTCGGTAGCAACAAGATGACTTGAAACCGAGGTAGCTTTATAGGATGATGGTTGTAATATTTTGAAGAAGGCTGAATGTAACCTGAAATGCAACGAACCCTAATGTGTTCAAGTTTAAATGACTCAAAATCAGATTGTGATGTGAGAGGGAATAAAGGAAATGACACTTGAGGGATGAAAAGCAAAATGCAGCAACATGCAAGGACTCAAAGGAATGTTTTTTTTTTTTTGTGTGTGAAAATGCAAGACAATGGTGTGTAGAGGGAGGAGTAGAAGAAAGACGCAACTGAAATTGAAATGACTCGACTCAAACAAAAAGGAAATGATAGATGGTGGAATAGAGTAACCTCGCTCTGATACCAATTTGATGCGTGCAACTCGTGGGCTCCAACGATTCCACCTTCCAAACGTCCTTCACAAAGGGTTAGGCACAAAGAAGTAAACTTCCCCTTGCTTCCTTAGTGATCAAACGTGTGGACAACGAGCAAGACCAACACTATAAGATGGTCGTTGATCAGGCAAACCAAGATGGCCCTCCTGGACGGCACCTTCTAGCAATGGCAATACCTTCAAATCGCTCAACTTTGAAGGATCTTAACTTAGGTTTTTAATGCAAAACCAAGAAAACAAAGTATCACACAAAGTGAAGAAAATATCAAGAATTGTTATTCATCGAAAGGTGAGATTACAACCAGCCAAAGGGGTCTATTTATAGGCCTAAGAAACGCCCCCCTTTAGCTTGAAATGGCTAGAGATAATTCAAAATAAAGCTATCTAACAAATGTTTAAATTTGAACTTTGCTTGAAAATTAAAACTAAGATAATTCTAGCTAAAACTTGAAATGCTTGCGAGACGTTATCTTCAATGAATCTGGACATGTTTATGGCGTCTTGGAGATGTAGATGAAGAGGTTGAACCTTGAATTCCATCTTTGAATTATGATCCCATCTTTTTTTATCTCCAAGTGGCGTGTGAAATGATAATGGGGTGTAGAAAATCTGATTTTGATGAGATAAGATGGCTGAACTTGAATTCAATTTTGCATTGTGATCTTATCTTCCTTACTCTTCAAAGATGGCGTGTGATCCCCTAGAGATGATGGCTGAATCCTTTTTGAAATGTAAGCCTCAAATTGGTTGGAACTTGAATTCAAATTATGGTTGAATTTGAATTCAAGTTTATCTTCAACTTCAAATTCAAATAAGATGTCATCTTCCAATTTCAAAGTGGCCGCCCCCTTCATATGGATAATGGAGATGTTTTTCAACTTGATCAAGAGATTCTATCTTGGACACTTTTGAATTTGTCTTAGCATAGACAAACATTCTCTTGAAACATTCTCTTGAAACATTCTCTTAAAACATTCTCTTGAACATTCTCTTCAAACATTCTTTTGTACCTAATTTACCTACAAAGAAAAGACATAAAACAAAGATCACAAGACACAAGATAAAATTCAAAAACAAGAATGTAGACGTGCATGTGATACATGCTCAAGTTGAAGGTTCAATGAAATGAACCCAAGGAGTCTTAGGCTCATCTTGAACATGCTTGTACAAGAAGGTGGCAACTTGATGACAAAGTTCCCTTGCCCTCCTTCTTGTTATAGGACCTTTGACCTCTTGATGGGGCCCTTGATCCTCATCGGACCCTTGATCCTCATCACTAGGCAGCACACTTAGTTAGCTAAACTACTTGTTTTGATCTTTAGTTTTCGGATTTCTTGTGCTAAACTACACAACCAACTAAACACTTAAACTATGTTGTAAACTAGTCTAACTAAGCTAAATAAGGCAGCATATAAAACGTTTTAAACAGATTGCACACAAGTACTAAAAACAGAATTTTAACAACTTGATTACAAGTAACTACCAAGTAATGTATTTTTGTGTTCAAGTTTTCTGTTTTAAGGACTTAACTAAACTAACACTTAAACTTCTTGATTAAAGTCTAATGAAGATTATCTAAGCTAGATTGAACATGAACAACCAGGTTACACACGGTTTTGATCTAAGGTACACAAACAGATTTTAACAACACTAAGTCTAGTCTAAGTTCTTTTTGTGGGGGTTTTCGGTTTTGCCTACTTAACTAAGTTACCAAACTATAGTAAACTATCTAATAAACACTTTAAAACATAAACTAACTACCTAAACAAACAGATTCTAAATGGATATAAGAACAAACAGTTTGCTACACGGCAGCATCATTTTATGCAAGTTAAACAAGGTAAACATGAATAGAAGACTAACCAACGCTCTGATACCAATTGATGAGCCAAACGAAGGCTAGAAAACGTTGCCAAGGACTTTGTCTCCTATTCCAAATTGATTTGAACCTCAGCTATGGCAAAGAACATCACAATGACACCCCTTGAACTGTAACCGTTTGTTCTTGGCTCAATTTATACCAACACCTCTTCCTCTTTGGTATTCCAACACATCTAAAACCTCAATGAGATCCTAAGATGCTGTAAACCAAATGAATAAGTAAATACTAACAAGTTCTAGGCTATGAACTTGAAAGAAACCGTTAAGTGGTTTTAACTTCAACTAGATAAGTTGAGAGAACTCCTTAAAGGAAATCTTGATTGAAATGTGTTTGATAATTGTTGTAAATTGTTTTTTTGAGTTGTTTTATACATTCAGCTTCCTATGCTATTTATAACAAATGAAAATGATAAAGAGTACAAGTTTTAATTGATGAGCCAAATGAAGGCTAGAAAACATTGCCAAGGACTTTGTCTCCTATTCCAAATTGATTTGAACCTCAGCTATGGCAAAGAACATCACAATGACACCCCTTGAACTGTAACCGTTTGTTCTTGGCTCAATTTATGCCAACACCTCTTCCTCTTTGGTATTCCAACACATCTAAAACCTCAATGAGACCCTAAGATGCTGTAAACCAAATGATGAAGTAAATACTAACAAGTTCTAGGCTATGAACTTGAAAGAAACCGTTAAGTGGTTTTTAACTTCAACTAGATAAGTTGAGAGAACTCCTTAAAGGTGATGAGCTACAGCCTAACCTTGTGGATACAAACACTGATGATTGTTGGGTGCATCAATTGTCCCGTGGCGTAGGCCGGTGGGCGTAGGCCGTGTGGGCCAAGTCACAGTCGAATGCCGTGGGCGCTTGTGTGCTGAATGCACTATAAGGCTAGGGTATGCGCATCTCCTGTCACCAATTGGTTTTGGGAGAGATGGTAGCGCCTGAGGTCCTACAACAATGTGTGGGATTTAGTACCTAAACCCGAGGATAAATCAATCATTGGAACTAAATGGGTGTTCAGGAACAAAATGAATGAACAAGGGGTTGTAGTAAGAAATAAGGCAAGACTTGTAGCTCAAGGATATAATCAAGAAGAGGGTATTGATTACGATGAAACATTTGCCCCCGTAGCAAGATTAGAATCCATACGCCTCTTATTAGCTTTTGCATGTTATAATAACATCAAATTATTCCAAATGGATGTTAAGAGTGCATTCTTAAATGGCTATATCCAAGAAGAAGTTTTTGTTAAACAACCACCAGGCTTTGAAGATCCAAAGAACCCTAATCATGTATATAAACTTAAGAAAGCCTTATATGGTTTGAAACAAGCCCCCCGTGCATGGTATGAAAGATTTGCCAACTTTTTACTAAGTAACAACTTTCAAAGAGGAACCATAGATAGTACCTTATTCTTGAAAAAGAAAGACAAAGATTTGCTTGTAATACAAATATATGTAGATGACATAATCTTTGGTTCAACTAATCCTAACTTAGTAAAAGACTTTGAAGATTGTATGAAGTCTGAGTTTGAAATGTCTATGGTTGGTGAATTAAACTATTTCTTAGGCTTGCAAATAAAACAAACATCATGTGGTATACATATCAATCAAGCCAAATACATAAGAGATATGATAAAGAAATTCAACTTTGAAAACTTGAAACCATCTCCAACACCAATGTGTACTTCAACAAAATTAGACAAAGATGAAAATGGTGTTGCATTTGATGAAAAACTATATAGGTCTATGATTGGTTCATTGCTATATCTAACTGCTAGTAGACCTGATATTATGTTTGCAGTATGTATGTGTGCAAGATTTCAAAGTATGCCTAAGTTGTCACACTTTAAAGCTGTAAAAAGAATATTTAGATATCTTCAACATACACCAACATTAGGCTTATGGTATGATAGACAATCTAGTCTAAGTCTACATGCATATTCAGATGCAGATTATGGTGGATGTAGAGTAGATAGAAAGAGCACTAGTGGAACATGTCAATTCTTAGGAAACTCACTAATATCTTGGTTTTCAAAGAAACAATCTAGTGTTGCACTTTCTACTACTGAAGCAGAATATATGGCTTTAAGTCTATGTTGTACTCAACTATTATGGATTAAACAACAACTTTCAGACTTTGAACTACAAGTAAATAATATCCCCATCTATTGTGATAGTACAAGTGCTATAAATTTGTCTAAAAACCCTGTACTACACTCTAAGGCAAAGCATATAGAAGTACGTTATCATTTTCTCCGTGATCATGTTAATCTTGGACATATACACATTGAACATGTTAGAACTGATCAACAAGTAGCTGATATATTCACTAAACCCCTTAATCAAGCTATCTTTGAGACTTTACGTGCAAGACTTGGATTAATTGCTTACAACTGACTACTACACCATTCAGTCTTTTGCATAATTTACAAAATTAAGGGGGAGAAATAAATGTGTATATATATCATGTTAAGGGGAAGATAGATATCATGTTAAGGGGGAGATAACACATTAAGGGGGAGCAGCTTACACTTGATTTAGATGCTTACTTGATTACACAGATTACAACACTTGATGTAGATGCACACTTGATTTAAATGCTTAATATACACATTGTTGTGATATATTATGTTTGAGTGATTGCAAAATGTATATGTGAGCATATGTGTAATTGTTGTGCAAAATGTATATGTGTGCATATGTGTAATTGTTGTGATTAGAAAATGCATATGTGATATATATATGTGTAACGTTTACATATGAAATTGATTGTGCATGACATGAACTTATGAGCTAAATGTGAAATTGATTGAATGAATCAAGATTGAACAAGTTTGATTAAGATCATGAGATTGAACTTGGCCAATTCAATCACATATCTTAATCAAGACATGTTCAAACTGATCTTGTATGATATATATGTCAATACATGTTTATTATATGATCTAACCAAGCCTTGAAGTCACATGGCTTACAATATAAGGCAAATTGTTCGGTTTAGTATCCTATTGCAGGTTTTGATTCATATCTTGAGCAAATGAACTCCAAATTGAGTCATTCAAAAGCCCACTTGATCCTTATTCAATTTAGAATCTAATTGGCTGAGGAAGAGCATGCTTGGCACGGTTTAATACTGAGTTGACCCGGTGGGAAGCTTATTGACTTATATAAGGGCTATTTTGGTAATTTCACCATTTGGACTTCTCATTCTTATTTGGTCTTCTTCCAACGGACTTATATGATCATATGACACATTTATAAGTCATGTCACATCATGGCAAAGAATGTATCTGGAGCAGCACTATGTCCAGGTTCATCCTAGGACAACATTCCTATTTTTGTGCTGAAGGGTATTCTGGTCATTTCACTTGCCAATTGATCTTCCAACATGTTATATATTGATTATATGATGATTATATGTGTTTATGTCACATATGGTACGTGCCCTATTTTTATGGAAACGGGCAGCATGCTATCTATTGGAATTCTTATATTATGGTTATCTCAAATATGGTTTTCTTGGAATTCTTGGTATTCTTCATATGGATTTCTATGCTACATGTTGAAGACTATATATTATATGGTTATATACGGATTTGGGCGCATATGTTATGTTCAAATATTCAGATTTGAACAAGTCAAGGAAAGTTGTATTAAATCCTATTTTGGTGCTGATTATTCTTGTATATTCTTGTGATGATTGCAAACGGCTATTTTTGGTCATAAGATGGAGCTACATTTCGTATGGTATATGATGAAAATTCAGATTGTGATATGTGTTCAAAAGTTGACTATGCAAACGGCATTTTGAATTCAAAAGGTGAAGACCAAGTCAAATTAAAAGGTTAGCTGAATTTTCTGATTACAAACGGTCATTCCAACGTTTATTATTCAAAGTTGGAGCAAAACTCTCAACCAAGAACAAAAGGCAACGGCTACATTGAAGACTAGTTCAAAGTTGGAGACTTATTCAAAAGATGTGGCTGATTTCTATCTATATTTGAGTTATCTTCTAATGCCTATCTTCAAGGGTTTCCAAACGTTCACTTATTATTCAAATGGAGCCTTTCCAACGTCATTTTATCATTCAAATGAGGAGCAAAAATCTGATCAAAAACGTATGTCAAATCAGCTACACACATGGCAAGATATTTACACATGTACATTGCTTATTGGAGCTGATTTTCCAACGTTCAAATGGAGCTATTTCCACCTCATCTCCAACGTTCACAATGAGATAAATATTCAAGGTGGAAGACCATTTCAAAGTAGCAAAAATTCAGATTTGTTTTGAAAGTCAAATGGCTAGCTAAAAAGGTGCTAAGTTTTATCCATTTCTCATCCATTGCCAACGTCTATATTGAGGAGCTTTATGCTGATCAACGTCTATATTGAGGAGCTTTATGCTTACTCCTTAGAGGTGAGCAAAAGGTGAAAAGGTGCAAAGGTGCAAAGGTGATACAAACTAGGTGTTTTGGTGAAGTCTCTTGAAGAAGTTGGTGAAAAGCTTCTTCCTTTGACTTTGTAAGGTGATATTTGTGTTTGGTGTTTAGTGAAATCCAAGAGAAGGTGTCTCTTGGGACTGGAGTAGGTCACGTTGACCGAACCAGGATAATTCCTTGTGTTCTTTACTTATTTCCTGCACTTACTGTTTTCTGGCTGAGAATTACACACACTTGGCACGTATAATTGAACAAGCAAACGTTCTTAGAATTGCATGAATTTTGGATATGTTATACTTCAATGTGTTAGCTTTCAGTAGCCGCAAGAATCACTAAATTCTGAGGAGTTTAGCTCAGTCAAATCGTCTTCACAAAATTGTTGCTACATTCTGTGAACAGTTCTGACCAGTGTGCAAAACTTGTGCGATTTGAACAGGCTATCCTTTGAATCTTGGAGTGAGCCTTATATCAAATTAAACTAGACATCTTAAGGTTTAATTTGACATAAGATTCATCAAAATAGCACGAGTAGATTTTGAGATATCAGTGTTTGAAGTTCAGCAAACATTCTGCCTGAAACTGCCAGAATTGCACACTTTACTTTTCTTGCATATTTGAACGTGCTAACTTGCTTAGAATTGGCTGAAATTTTTATGACATATCATAAACATACTAAACTTGATCTCTGCCAAGTTTGAGAGCATTCACAGGTGTATAAGTGGTTCAACCAAAACGTGCAAAACAGTGAACTGTTTCTGGAATTTTCAGAATCTGAGATTAAAGAGGCAAAGGGGTCTTCAAACAAATTTTTGAAGGTAATCATAGTGCAATTTCCGCTAAACCACTATTCACCCCCCCCTCTAGTGGTGCTATACAGGTCCAACAATTGGTATCAGAGCCTGGTTGAGCACCATATTCTTATTTGAGCTGAAAACAGTCCAAGTTGCAAAGTTGCTGGAAATTTTCTGGTTGTCTTATATTCTTCATATTTGATATCTACAACAAGGTGACACTTTCTTTCTTTCTTATAAGTGTTTTAAACATTTGCTCACACACCTTGAAGCATGTCTAAGTCACACATGAAAATAGAATTAGAAGGCATGTCCACACAAAGACCACCTCTTTTTGATGGAGAAAACTTTAGTCATTGGAAACTTAGGATGAAATTGTTCTTAATGGCTATTGATATAGACTTATGGTCTATTATTGAAGACGGACCTTATGTGCCTACTAAGCATGTTATAATTGAAGGCTTATCACAAGTAGTTGAGAAATATAGAAAAGATTGGAGTGATGAAGATAAAAAGAAAATGAGTCTTAATGCTAAAGCAATGCAATTATTGTTGAATGGTTTAAGTAGGAGTGAATCTGCCTATGTCTCTTCTTGTTCAAGTGCAAAGGATATGTGGAAATGTCTTGAAATGAAGCATGAAGGAACTAATCAAGTAAAGGAATCAAAGATTAACATGTTAATGACTACACTTGAATCATTTCATTTACTGCCTAATGAATCAATTGTTGATATGGATTTAAGGCTTACTAACTTATACAACTCACTTGAATCCCTTGGTAAAACGTTTTTGATGAAAGAAAAAGTGCAAAAAGTTTTGAGAAGTTTGCCAAGTGAATGGGATGCCAAAGTTAGTGCCATTGAAGAAAGTAAAGATCTTTCTCAAATAAAACTTGATGAATTGATAGGCTCCTTAAAAGTTTATGAAAACAAGTTGAATATTAGAAAGGCTGAAACGAGTAACAAGTCTAAATCACTTGCATTTGTAACAAATGAACCCGAATCATCTAATCAAGCCGAGTATGAAAGTGATGATGAAAGTGATGAAGAAGACATAATGTTGTTAGCTAGGCGTTTAAGGAAGTTGTTCAAGAAAAGACCAACTAAAAGACAAGCAAAATCAGCCGCCCCTATCAATGTGAAATCTAACAAACAAGATGGCAAATGGTATGATAAAGAACTTAAGTGTTATGAATGTGGCAAACAAGGACACATCTCATATGATTGTCCAAACAAGAACAAAAACCGTGACATGGATGAAAAGACAAGGACAAAAACTAGAGTAGAACCTATGCAAAGGAGGAAGAAAGCTCTCAAGGTAAGTTCAAGCACTTGGGATGACACATCTTCATCTGAATCCGAGGAGGAACCTGAAGTTGCACAAACATGTTTGGCTTCAAAGTCTACAAATGAGGTAACATTCGATTCTGATTCTGAATGTGATTTTACTCAAGATGAATTGTTGGATGAATTAGAAAAGTTGCATAATAGATATAAGAAGCTATCCAAGGAGAAGAAAAGAATAGTTGAGGAGAAGAACAAGTTGGAGACGTCTAACTTGAATCTAACTTCTCAACTAGAAGTTCTTCAACTTGAATCATCTAACACTATTAGTTCAATGCAAAATCAGATTAAGGAACTTAAGAACAAACATGAAAATGTGCAATGTGTGCAATGTGTTGATTACAACGTTTTAAAGTCTAAATTGCATGAAATACAAACTGAATTTGAATCATTGAAAGCATGCAACCTAGACTTGAACAAATCTTTAGAACAATCTAAGAATGCTTCCAACATGTTAGACACTATTATTGCATCTCAAAAGCATGGAAATGACAAACAAGGTCTTGGATATGTTAAAGAAGCTGAATACACACCTAAGGAAACAACATTTGTATCATCTTCAACCAACATGAAATATAGGCCAAAAGCATCTAGAAATGAACCTATTCTGCCCACACCATCTTCTTCACAAAGATTGCAAAATGCATCAACATATAGGAAGGTAAATGCACCTAGAAACCATGCTTACATGTATACAAGAATGCCTAAACAAAGTAGTATGAAATCTGCTCAAGTTATGCCTTATATGCAACAACATGCTTATGTGAAGAACATGACATACTCTAGGCCTAAATCAGTTTATAACACACGGCCTAGACACACACAACATCTTGCTTATACACGGCCTAAATTCAATGCTTACTCACGGCCAAGATATAACTCATATACATGGCAACATTCAAATGCATATAGAACTTATCATGCTTATCCAACTAGTCATAAACATGCAGCCCCTTTTCCATCATATTCTATGTATCAAAATCCACTATTTGTTCATTATATGCAACATGATTTTAACATTTCAAAACCAAGAAAGGTTGTTCAAGTTTGGGTACCTAAAGGTACACTAACATGAACTTAACTTGTCTAACCTTAAAAGGACCCAAAATCAAAGGGTACCTAAGTTGTTATTTACACTTGTAGGTACATAACATTAAAGAAAGACAAGTTGCTGGATATAACAACAAAGAAGATGAAAAGAACAAAACCAAATGGATAGTTGATAGTGGTTGCTCAAGACATATGACGGGCAACAAAAATTTGTTTAGCACACTTAAGAACGTTGCAAAAGGTGGCAAAGTTACCTTTGGAGACAACAACCAAGGCCAAATAATTGGCAAAGGCAAGGTTGGTGATCCAAACAAGTTTGAGATCAAAAACGTCCTACTTGTAAGTAACTTAACCTTTGAGCTTTTAAGTGTTTCTCAACTATGTGACAACAACTTGAATGTTCTCTTTTCTTCCACTTCTTGTAAGATAATGGATAAAAACAATCAAGTTGTGTTAAAAGGAAAACGTGAAGGAAACATATATGTGCTTAACATGGATGATATGCTAAGTAGTAACACAAAATGTCTTGTTTCACATGAATCTGATCCCAATCTTTGGCATAGACGTTTAGGACACATTGGTATATCAACCTTAGAAAAACTACACGCTAAAAGTCTTGTTAAAGGATTGCCTAAACTTAACTTGAATGATTTTCAACTATGTGAATCTTGTATCAAAGGCAAACATGTTAGAGAATCTCTTAAGCCTAAAACTGAGTTCACAACATCAAGAATACTAGAACTCTTGCATATAGACTTATTTGGTCCATGTAGAACAAGAAGCTTAGGTGGAAGTTATTATGTATGTGTAATAGTTGATGATTTCTCAAGATATACTTGGACATTGTTTCTTGCTTCAAAAGATGAAAGTGCATCATCTATAGCTAATCTAATTAGACAACTTGAAAATGAACATGAATCACATGTTATTAAGATAAGGAGTGATAGAGGTGGTGAGTTTAAAGATAGTGTATTAATCAAATTCTGTAATGAAAAGGGTATAAAACATGAATTCTCCCCACCAAGAACTCCTCAACTTAATGGTGTAGTTGAAAGAAAGAATAGGACTATTCAAGAAGTAGCAAGAACAATGATGGTAGAAAACAAAGTACCTAAATTCTTATGGGCTGAAGCAGTAAACACTTCAAGTTATATGATCAATAGACTAACAATAAGAAAGAAATTGAACAAAACACCATTTGAAATTTTAAATGGACGACTCCCAAAAGTAAACTATTTAAGAGTCTTTGGTTGTAAATGTTTTGTATTGAACACAAAAGATAACTTAGATAAGTTTGATCCTAAGTCTGATGAACATATATTTGTGGGATATTCAATGAACTCTAAAGCATATAGATGTTATAATGCACAAACAAGAAAGATAGTTGAATCTATACATGTGAAGTTCAATGAAAATGCATATCTCCAAACAAGTAATCAACATGAAATCTATGTACCAAATGATCAAATACTTCATGATGAAGATGAACTTATCCTACCACCTACACATGATCAAGTTGAAACACCAAATCAAACTCTTGAAATGCATGAAGTTCAAACTCCCCCTACACAAGAACATAATGAAGAAAATGTGCCTAACCAACCTATTGAACATCTTGAACCTATTGAAGATGCACAACCAAGTAATTGGTGGCAAATAAGAGATAAACAAAAGCATCCTCAAGAACTTATAATAGGAGATGTAAATCAAGGGGTTAGAACACGTAGGCAAATAGATCCTAATGAATATGATCAATGGCATGCACTTATATCTCAAATTGAACCTAAGAATGTGAATGATGCCTTAAATGATGCATATTGGATAGATGCAATGCATGAAGAGTTAAACCAATTTGAAAGAAACAATGTGTGGGATTTAGTACCTAAACCCGAGGATAAATCAATCATTGGAACTAAATGGGTGTTTAGGAACAAAATGAATGAACAAGGGGTTGTAGTAAGAAATAAAGCAAGACTTGTAGCTCAAGGATATAATCAAGAAGAGGGTATTGATTACGATGAAACATTTGCCCCCGTAGCAAGATTAGAATCCATACGCCTCTTATTAGCTTTTGCATGTTATAATAACATCAAATTATTCCAAATGGATGTTAAGAGTGCATTCTTAAATGGCTATATCCAAGAAGAAGTTTTTGTTAAACAACCACCAGGCTTTGAAGATCCAAAGAACCCTAATCATGTATATAAACTTAAGAAAGCCTTATATGGTTTGAAACAAGCCCCCCGTGCATGGTATGAAAGATTTGCCAACTTTTTACTAAGTAACAACTTTCAAAGAGGAACCATAGATAGTACCTTATTCTTGAAAAAGAAAGACAAAGATTTGCTTGTAATACAAATATATGTAGATGACATAATCTTTGGTTCAACTAATCCTAACTTAGTAAAAGACTTTGAAGATTGTATGAAGTCTGAGTTTGAAATGTCCATGGTTGGTGAATTAAATTACTTCTTAGGCTTGCAAATAAAACAAACATCAAATGGTATACATATCAATCAAGCCAAATACATAAGAGATATGATAAAGAAATTCAACTTTGAAAACTTGAAACCATCTCCAACACCAATGTGTACTTCAACAAAATTAGACAAAGATGAAAATGGTGTTGCATTTGATGAAAAACTATATAGGTCTATGATTGGTTCATTGCTATATCTAACTGCTAGTAGACCTGATATTATGTTTGCAGTATGTATGTGTGCAAGATTTCAAAGTATGCCTAAGTTGTCACACTTTAAAGCTGTAAAAAGAATATTTAGATATCTTCAACATACACCAACATTAGGCTTATGGTATGATAGACAATCTAGTCTAAGTCTACATGCATATTCAGATGCAGATTATGGTGGATGTAGAGTAGATAGAAAGAGCACTAGTGGAACATGTCAATTCCTAGGAAACTCACTAATATCTTGGTTTTCAAAGAAACAATCTAGTGTTGCACTTTCTACTACTGAAGCAGAATACATGGCTTTAAGTCTATGTTGTACTCAACTGTTATGGATTAAACAACAACTTTCAGACTTTGAAATACAAGTAAATAATATCCCCATCTATTGTGATAGTACAAGTGCTATAAATTTGTCTAAAAACCCTGTACTACACTCTAAGGCAAAGCATATAGAAGTACGTTATCATTTTCTCCGTGATCATGTTAATCTTGGACATATACACATTGAACATGTTAGAACTGATCAACAAGTAGCTGATATATTCACTAAACCCCTTAATCAAGCTATCTTTGAGACTTTACGTGCAAGACTTGGATTAATTGCTTACAACTGACTACTACACCATTCAGTCTTTTGCATAATTTACAAAATTAAGGGGGAGAAATAAATGTGTATATATATCATGTTAAGGGGGAGATATCATGTTAAGGGGGAGACAACACATTAAGGGGGAGCAACTTAAACTTGATTTAAAGAGCAACTTAAACTTGATTTAAAGAGCAGCTTACACTTGATTTAGATGCTTACTTGATTACACAGATTACTACACTTGATTTAGATTGCACACTTGATTTAAATGCTTAATATACACATATGTGGGGTAATTTTGCAAATCATCAAAAGGGGGAGATTGTTGTGATATATTATGTTTGAGTGATTGCAAATGTATATGTGAGCATATGTGTAATTGTTGTGCAAAATGTATATGTGTGCATATGTGTAATTGTTGTGATTAGAAAATGCATATGTGATATATATATGTGTAACGTTTACATATGAAATTGATTGTGCATGACATGAACTTATGAGCTAAATGTGAAATTGATTGAATGAATCAAGATTGAACAAGTTTGATTAAGATCATGAGATTGAACTTGGCCAATTCAATCACATATCTTAATCAAGACATGTTCAAACTGATCTTGTATGATATATATGTCAATACATGTTTATTATATGATCTAACCAAGCCTTGAAGTCACATGGCTTACAATATAAGGCAAATTGTTCGGTTTAGTATCCTATTGCAGGTTTTGATTCATATCTTGAGCAAATGAACTCCAAATTGAGTCATTCAAAAGCCCACTTGATCCTTATTCAATTTAGAATCTAATTGGCTGAGGAAGAGCATGCTTGGCACGGTTTAATACTGAGTTGACCCGGTGGGAAGCTTATTGACTTATATAAGGGCTATTTTGGTAATTTCACCATTTGGACTTCTCATTCTTATTTGGTCTTCTTCCAACGGACTTATATGATCATATGACACATTTATAAGTCATGTCACATCATGGCAAAGAATGTATCTGGAGCAGCACTATGTCCAGGTTCATCCTAGGACAACATTCCTATTTTTGTGCTGAAGGGTATTCTGGTCATTTCACTTGCCAATTGATCTTCCAACATGTTATATATTGATTATATGATGATTATATGTGTTTATGTCACATATGGTACGTGCCCTATTTTTATGGAAACGGGCAGCATGCTATCTATTGGAATTCTTATATTATGGTTATCTCAAATATGGTTTTCTTGGAATTCTTGGTATTCTTCATATGGATTTCTATGCTACATGTTGAAGACTATATATTATATGGTTATATACGGATTTGGGCGCATATGTTATGTTCAAATATTCAGATTTGAACAAGTCAAGGAAAGTTGTATTAAATCCTATTTTGGTGCTGATTATTCTTGTATATTCTTGTGATGATTGCAAACGGCTATTTTTGGTCATAAGATGGAGCTACATTTCGTATGGTATATGATGAAAATTCAGATTGTGATATGTGTTCAAAAGTTGACTATGCAAACGGCATTTTGAATTCAAAAGGTGAAGACCAAGTCAAATTAAAAGGTTAGCTGAATTTTCTGATTACAAACGGTCATTCCAACGTTTATTATTCAAAGTTGGAGCAAAACTCTCAACCAAGAACAAAAGGCAACGGCTACATTGAAGACTAGTTCAAAGTTGGAGACTTATTCAAAAGATGTGGCTGATTTCTATCTATATTTGAGTTATCTTCTAATGCCTATCTTCAAGGGTTTCCAAACGTTCACTTATTATTCAAATGGAGCCTTTCCAACGTCATTTTATCATTCAAATGAGGAGCAAAAATCTGATCAAAAACGTATGTCAAATCAGCTACACACATGGCAAGATATTTACACATGTACATTGCTTATTGGAGCTGATTTTCCAACGTTCAAATGGAGCTATTTCCACCTCATCTCCAACGTTCACAATGAGATAAATATTCAAGGTGGAAGACCATTTCAAAGTAGCAAAAATTCAGATTTGTTTTGAAAGTCAAATGGCTAGCTAAAAAGGTGCTAAGTTTTATCCATTTCTCATCCATTGCCAACGTCTATATTGAGGAGCTTTATGCTGATCTTTTGGCTATAAATAGCTCCAAAGGGTGAAGAGAAGAGCACACCAACGAAAGCAAAGAAAGCAAAGAAAGACATTAGCTCTTTGTCTCCATTCTTCTCTTCTTCTCTTCTCTATTGAAGAACACGTTTGTAAAGGCTTTATGATTGTATAGTTCTTCAATTCTTGTCATTTTCAACACCTTTATACGACATATTTGTGAAGGAGAAGCTGGTGTATAAAGCTTACTCCTTAGAGGTGAGCAAAAGGTGAAAGGTGCAAAGGTGCAAAGGTGATACAAACTAGGTGTTTTGGTGAAGTCTCTTGAAGAAGTTGGTGAAAAGCTTCTTCCTTTGACTTTGTAAGGTGATATTTGTGTTTGGTGTTTAGTGAAATCCAAGAGAAGGTGTCTCTTGGGACTGGAGTAGGTCACGTTGACCGAACCAGGATAATTCCTTGTGTTCTTTACTTATTTCCTGCACTTACTGTTTTCTGGCTGAGAATTACACACACTTGGCACGTATAATTGAACAAGCAAACGTTCTTAGAATTGCATGAATTTTGGATATGTTATACTTCAATGTGTTAGCTTTCAGTAGCCGCAAGAATCACTAAATTCTGAGGAGTTTAGCTCAGTCAAATCGTCTTCACAAAATTGTTGCTACATTCTGTGAACAGTTCTGACCAGTGTGCAAAACTTGTGCGATTTGAACAGGCTATCCTTTGAATCTTGGAGTGAGCCTTATATCAAATTAAACTAGACATCTTAAGGTTTAATTTGACATAAGATTCATCAAAATAGCACGAGTAGATTTTGAGATATCAGTGTTTGAAGTTCAGCAAACATTCTGCCTGAAACTGCCAGAATTGCACACTTTACTTTTCTTGCATATTTGAACGTGCTAACTTGCTTAGAATTGGCTGAAATTTTTATGACATATCATAAACATACTAAACTTGATCTCTGCCAAGTTTGAGAGCATTCACAGGTGTATAAGTGGTTCAACCAAAACGTGCAAAACAGTGAACTGTTTCTGGAATTTTCAGAATCTGAGATTAAAGAGGCAAAGGGGTCTTCAAACAAATTTTTGAAGGTAATCATAGTGCAATTTCCGCTAAACCACTATTCACCCCCCCCTCTAGTGGTGCTATACAGGTCCAACACACATATGTGGGGTAATTTTGCAAATCATCAAAAGGGGGAGATTGTTGTGATATATTATGTTTGAGTGATTGCAAAATGTATATGTGAGCATATGTGTAAGTGTTGTGCAAAATGTATATGTGTGCATATGTGTAATTGTTATGATGATTGCAAATAGATATATCATGTTTGAATGATTGGAAGATGCATATGTGAGCATGTATGTGTAACGTTTAAATGTGAAATTGTTTTGGCAAGGCATGAACTTATGAACTTATGAGCTAAATGTGAAATTGCTTGAATGAATCAAGATTGAACAAGTTTGATTAAGATCATGAGATTGAACTTGGCCAATTCAATCACATATCTTAATCAAGACATGTTCAAACTGATCTTAGATTATATATGCCAATACATGTTGTTCAAACTGATCTTAGAAGATATATATGCCAATACATGTTGATAATATGATCTAACCAAGCCTTGAAGTCACATGACTTACAATATAAGGCAAATTGTTCGGTTTAGTATCCTATTGCAGGTTTTGGTTCATATCTTGGGCAAATGAACTCCAAATTGAGTCATTCAAAAGCCCACATGATCCTTATTCAATTTAGAATCTAATTGGCTGAGGAAAGGCATGCTTGGCACGGGTTAAAACTGAATTGACCCGGTGGGAAGCTTATTGACCTATATAAGGGCTATTTTGATGATTATTCTTGGCTATTCTTGTGATGATTCAAACGGCTATATTGGTTCAAATTTGGAGCAACATTTCGTATGTTATATGGTGGAAATTCAGATTATGATGAGTGACAAAAAGCAAGTCCTACAATGTAGCAAATACAAGCAAAAGGCAACGGCTATATGATTGAAGACCAAGTTAAATTCAAAGGCTTAGCTGAATTTTCTCTATCTTTTAGCTACATACCAACGGCCATTTTTGTTCAAAGTTGGAGCAAAAATCTCTCAACCAAGAAAGATGCAAACGGCTATATGATTCAAAAAATTGGAGACCAATTCAAACTCACAAGCTTGGCTGATTTTATCTATCTTTGAACTATTCTTCAATGCTTGATTCTAGGGTATTCCAACGTCATTCAACATTCAAAATGAGGAGCCATTCCAACGTTTATTTGGTATTCAAAATGAGGAGATAAAGTTGTTCAAATTACATGCCAATTCAGCTGCATACATGGCAAGTTATTTACACATGGATATTGTTGATTGGAGCTGATTTTTAAACGTTCAAATGGAGCCAATCTCCATCTCATTCCAACGGCTATAATGGGATAAAAATTCAGATGGAAGACCATGTCAAAGCATTCAAAAAATCAGATTTATCTTGAAAGTCAAATGCTGAATTTTTGGTAGCTAAAAGGTGCTCAAATTTCTCCATTCTCATCCATTCCAAACGGCTACTTTGAGGAGCCTTTAGGCTGTCCTCTTGGCTATAAATAGCTCCAAAGGTGAAGAGCAAAAGCACACCAACGAAAAAGAGCAAGAAAGCAAGCAAGACAATTAGCTCTTTGTCTCCATTCTTTTCTTCTTCTCTTCTCTATTGAAGAACACATTTGCAGCAAGCCTTATGATTGTATAGTTCTTCATTTCTTGTCATTTCAACACCTTTTAAACGACATATTGTAAGGGAGAAGCTGGTGTATAAAGCTTACTCCTTAGAGGTGAGCAAAAGGTGCAAAGGTGCAAAGGTGAAACAAACTAGTGCTGATTTTCAGTTTTGGTGCAGCCTCTTGAAGAAGTTGGTGAAAAGCTTCTTCCTTTGGCTTTGTAAGGTGACTTTGGTGTTTGGTGTTTAGTGAAATCCAAGAGAAGGTGTCTCTTGGGACTGGAGTAGGTCACATTGACCGAACCAGGATAATTCCTTGTGTTCTTTACTTATTTCCTGCACTTACTGTTTTCTGCCTGAGAATTACACTAACTTGGCACGCATAATTGAACGAGCAAACAGTCTTAGAATTGCATGAATTTTGGATATATTATACTTCAATGTGTTAGCTTTCATTAGCCGCAAGAATCACTAAATTCTAAGGTGTTTAGCATATTCAAATCATCTTCACAAAATTGTTGCTACATTCTGTGAACAGTTCTGACCAGTGTGCAAACTTGTACAATTTGAATAGGCTATCCTTCGAATCTTGGAGTGAGCCTTATATCAAATTAAACTAGACATCTTGAGGTTTAATTTGACATAAGATTCATCAAAATAGCACGGGTAGATTTTGAGATATTGCTGTTTGAAGTTAAGCTAACATTCTGCCTGAAACTGCCAGAATTGCACACTTTACTTCTCTTGCTTATTTGAACGTGCTAACTTGCTTGGAATTGACTGAATTTTTTATGACATATTATAAACATTCTAAACTTGATCTCTGCCAAGTTTGAGAGCTTGCACAGGTGTATAAGTGGTTCAACCAAAACGTTCAAAGTAGTGAACTGTTTCTGGAATTTTCAGAACCTGAGGTTAAAGAGGCAAAGGGGTCTTCAAACAAGTTTTTGAAGGTAATTATAGTGTAATTTCCGCTAACCCACTATTCACCCCCCCCCC
>AP025061.1:21700626-21752153 GCA_036186865.1 Eustoma russellianum | reverse complement strand
ACCCCCCCCCCTCTAGTGGTGCTATACAGGTCCAACACAAAATTACCGTTTTGAGTTTAAATGAAGATTTTGGAGTATGCATAGCCTTGCTTTTAGCATTGATTTGCTTTAAACTTTTTTTGGGTGTTTCTCAGACCTTTGATACGTTTTTCATCCGCTGAAAAGGATAGTATAGAGTCTAAAGATGTCGGTTAAGTTCTAAGAGTCTTAAAGGTGACGAAATTGCATTTGCAGGTTTGAGTACTAATGGGTTTTCTTGCAAACTAATCTTGAAGGGCCACAATAGGTTACCAATATTGACGTCCAAAAGGCATTGGTAAGAGCATGTGAAGGTTGTGGGCTGACCAAAGTGCTTCACTGTTCTTCGTGCTTCAGAATCAGCGTTTTGAGCTTAATGAATATTTTAGGGTACGCGTAGCATTACTTTGGACAATGATTTGCTTTAAACATTTTTTGGTGTTTGTGAGACCTTCGACAGAATTTTCATCCTTAGAAAGGATAGGATAGAGTCTAAACATGTCGGTCAAGTTCTAAGAGTGCTACACGTGACGAAATTGCATTTACCGATTTAAAGCACAAAACGGGGTTTTCTGCATATTTTTGTTGAAGGACCAGATGGATGACCAATATTGACTTCCAAAAGGCATAATTAAGAGCATGTGAATGTGTGGGCGGACCAAAGTGCTTCATCGTGCTTCGTGCTTCAGAATCACCGTTCTGAGCTTAAACGAAGATTTTAGGTTACACATAGCCTTGCTTTAGGCATTTTTTGATTTAATTTTTTTTTGTCAGACATTCGACAAATTTTTCATCCGTTGGAAAGGATAGGATAGAGTCTAAACATGTCAGTCGAGTTCTAAGAGTGCTACCTATGACGAAATTGCATTTACCGATTTAAAGCGCAAAATGGGTTTTTCTGCATATTTTTGTTGAAGGACCAGATGTTCTAAGACTTTCTCTCCAGTAGGGATAATTGATACGATTCAAATGTTATTCTCTATATTGGCCGCTATATCAGTTCGACGTAAAAAATGCCTTCCTACACGGAGAGCTGAAGGAAGAGATCTATATGGAAGCACCACCATGTTTCTCAAATGAGTTCCAAAAAAAATGAAGTTTGCAGAATAAAGAGAGCTTCGTGTTTCAGAATCACCGTTTTGAGCTTAAATGATGATTTTAGGTTATGAATAGCCTTGCTTTGGGGATTGATTTGATTTAAATTTGTTTTTGGTGTTTGTCAGACCTTCGACATGTTTTTCATCCGCTGGAAAGGATTGGATAGAGTCTATACATGTCGGTTAAGTTCTAAGAGTCCTATACGTGATGAAATTGCATTTGCCGATTTGAAGTCCTAAATGGATTTTTCTGCAAAATTTTGTTGAAGAACCACAATGGGTTACCAATATTGAGGTCCACAAAGCCTAGGTAAGAGCATGGGAAGGGGGTGGGCTGACCGAAGTGCTTCAACGTGCTTATTGCTTCAGAATAACCGTTTTAAGCTTAAATGAAGATTTTAGGGCATGCATAGCCTTGCTTTCGGCATTGATTTTCTTTGAACTTTTTTTGGTGTTTCTAAGGCCTTATACACGTTATTCATCCGTTGGACAGGATAGGATAGAGTCTAAACATGTCGGTTAAGTTCTAAGAGTCCCAAAAACGACGAAATTGCCTTCGATGATTTGGATTCCGAATAGTTTTTCTGCAAAACATTTGTTGATGGGCCACAATGGGTTACCAATATTGACGTCCATAAAGCATAAGTAAGAGCATGGGAAGCGGGTGGGCTGCCCCAAGTCCTCCAACGTGCTTCATGCTTCAAAATCACAGTTTTGAGTTTAAATGAAGATTTTGGGGTATGCATAGCCTTGCTTTTGGCATTGATTTGTTTTAAACTTTTTTGGGTGTTTCTCAGATCTTTGATTGGTTTTCATACACTGGAAAGGATAGGATAGAGTCTAAAGATGTCGGTTAAGTTCTAAGAGTCCTAATGCTTACGAAATCGCATTTGCTGATTTGAAGTCCTAATGGGTTTTCTAGCAAACTTTTCTTGAAGGACCACAATAGGTTACCAATATTGACGTCCAAAAGGCATTGGTAAGAGCATGTTAAGGTTGTAGGCTGAGCAAAGTGCTTCACCATCCTTCGCGCTTCAGAATCACCATTTTGAGCTCAAATGAAGATTTTAAGGTATGCATAGCCTTGCTTTGGGCACTGATTTGTTTTAAACATTTTTTTGGTGTTTGTCAGACCTTCGACACGTTTTTTATCCATTGGAAAGGATCGGATAGATTCAATGCATGTCGGTGAAGTTCTAAGAGTGCTACACATGACGAAATTGCATTTGCCTATTTGAAGCGCAAAATGGGCTTTTGTGCATATTTTTGTTGAAGTTTTAGATGGATTACCAATATTGACTTCCAAAAGGCATAATTAAGAGCATATGAAGTGTGTGGGCTGACAAAGTTCTTCAACACGATTCGTGCTTTAAAATCACCGTTTTGAGCTTAAATGTAGATTTTAGGGCAAGCATAGCCTTGCTTTGGGCATTGATTTGCTTTAAACATTTTTTTTGTGTTTCTTGTTGGACCTGTATAGCACCACTAGAGGGGGGGTGAATAGTGGATTAGCGGAAATTACACTACAATTACCTTCAAAAACTTGTTTGAAGACCCCTTTGCCTCTTTAGCCTCAGATTCTGGATTTTTCAGAACCAGTTCACCGTTTTGATTGCTTTGGTTGAACCACTTATACACCTGTGCAAACTCTCAAACTTGGCAGAGATCAAGTTTAGAATGTTTATAGTATGTCATAAAAATTTCAGACAATTCTAAGCAAGTTAGCACGTTCAAATAAGCAAGATAAGGAAAGTGTGCAATTCTGGCAGTTCCAGGCAGAATGTTAGCTTAACTTCAAACAATGATATCTCAAAATCTACCCGTGCTATTTTGATGATTCTTATGTCAAATTAAACCTCAAGATGTCTAGTTTAATTTGATATAAGGCTCACTCCAAGATTCGAAGGATAGCTTATTCAAATTGCACAAGTTTGCACACTGGTCAGAATTGTCCACAGAATGTAGCAACAATTTTGTGAAGACGATTTGACTGAGCTAAACTCCTCAGAATTTAGTGATTCTTGCGGCTACTGAAAGCTAACACATTGAAGTATAACATATCCAAAATTCATGCAATTCTAAGACTGTTTGCTTGATCAATTATGCGTGCCAAGTTAGTGTAAATTTCAGGCAGAAAACAGTAAGTGCAGAAATAAGTAAAGAACACAAGGAATTATCCTGGTTCGGTCAATGTGACCTACTCCAGTCCCAAGAGACACCTTCTCTTGGATTTCACTAAACACCAAACACAAATATCACCTTACAAAGTCAAAGGAAGAAGCTTTTCACCAACTTCTTCAAGAGACTTCACCAAAACACCTAGTTTGTATCACCTTTGCACCTTTGCACCTTTTCACCTTTTGCTCACCTCTAAGGAGTAAGCTTTATACACCAGCTTCTCCTTCACAAATATGTCGTATAAAGGTGTTGAAAATGACAAGAATTGAAGAACTATACAATCATAAAGCTTGCTACAAATGTGTTCTTCAATATAGAAGAGAAGAAGAGAAGAATGGAGACAAAGAGCTAATGTCTTTCTTTGCTTTCTTTGCTTTCGTTGGTGTGCTCTTCTTCTTCAACCTTGGGAGCTATTTATAGCCAAGAGATCAGCCTAGTAGCTCCTCAACATAGCCGTTTGGATGGATGAGAATGGATAAGAAATCAGCACTTTTCTAGCCACCAAAATCCAGCCTTTGAAATTCAAACTAAACCTGACCGTTTGTTGCTTTGACATGGTCTTCAAATCTGAATTTTTATCCTCTTATGAACGTTGGAGATGAGGTGGAAATAGGCTCCATTTAAACGTTTAAAATCAGCTCCAATAAGCAATGTACATGTGTACACATCTTGCCATGTATGCGGCTGATTTGGCATATGTTTTGAACAGAATTTTTCTCCTCATTTTGAACACTTCATGAACGTTTGAACAGCCCCTTGAAGATAGGTAGAATAGTTCAAAGATAAAGATAGAAATCAGCCAAAACCTTGAGTTTGAATTGGTCTACAACTTCGAATCACATAGCCGTTTTGTATATAGCTTTGAACACACTTAGCCGTTTGATTTCAAGAGATTTTTGCTCCATCTTTTTGAACAAAATAGCCGTTTGAATCAAGAGATTTTTCCTCCACATTTTAACCAATATGGCCGTTGACATCATCACAAGAATATAGAAAAATAATCATCTCAAATCAGCACCAAAATAGGGTTTAATACACCTTGCCTTGACTTGTTCAATAATCTGAAAATTTGAACATATTTTGTGCCAACAGCCGTGTGCAATATCCAATAACCATGTGCACAAATATATAATATATATGTCTTCAACATGTAGCATAGAAAACCATATGAAGAATACCAAGAATTCCAAGAAAACCATAGATGAGATAACCATGATATAAGAATTCCAATAGATAGACCATGCTGCTCGTTTCCATAAATATAGGGCACGAACCATATGTGACATAAACACATATAAACATCATATGAACAATATATAACATGTTGAAAGACCCATTGGCAAGTGAAAAGACCAGAATACCCCTTAGCACAAAAATAGGAATTTTGTCCTAGGATGAACCTAGACATGGTGCTGCTCCAGATTCATTTTTGCCATGGTGTGACATGACTTATAAATGTGTCATATGATCATATAAGTCCGTTGAAAGAAGACCAAATAAGAATGAGAAGTCCAAATGGTGAAATTACCAAAATAGCCCTTATATAGGTCAATAAGCTTCCCACCGGGTCAATTCAGTTTTAACCCGTGCCAAGCATGCTCTTCCTCAGCCAATTAGATTCTAAATTGAATAAGGATCAAGTGGGCTTTTGAATGACTCAATTTGGAGTTCATTTGCTCAAGATATGAATCAAAACCTGCAATAGGATACTAAACCGAACAATTTGCCTTATATTGTAAGTCATGTGACTTCAAGGCTTGGTTAGTTCATATAATAAACATGTATTGACATATATATCATACAAGATCAGTTTGAACAACATGTATTGGCATATATAATCTAAGATTAGTTTGAACATGTCTTGATTAAGATATGTGATTGAATTGGCCAAGTTCAATCTCATCATCTTAATCAAACTTGTTCAATCTTGATTCATTCAAGCAATTTCACATTTAGCTCATAAGTTCATAAGTTCATGTCTTGCACAATCAATTTCATATGTAAACGTTACACATATATATATCACATATGCATTTTCTAATCACAACAATTACAACAATTACACATATGCACACATATACATTTTGCAATCACTCAAACATAATATATCACAACAATCTCCCCCTTTTGATGATTTGCAAAATTACCCCACAGATGTGTATATTAAGCATTTAAATCAAGTGTGCATCTAAATCAAGTGTAAGCTGCTCCCCCTTAATGTGTTATCTCCCTTTTAACATGATATTTATCTTATATCTCCCCCTTAACATGATATATATACACATTTATTTCTCCCCCTTAATTTTGTAAATTATGCAAAAGACTGAATGGTGTAGTAGTCAGTTGTAAGCAATTAATCCAAGTCTTGCACGTAAAGTCTCAAAGATAGCTTGATTAAGGGGTTTAGTGAATATATCAGCTACTTGTTGATCAGTTCTAACATGTTCAATGTGTATATGTCCAAGATTAACATGATCACGGAGAAAATGATAACGTACTTCTATATGCTTTGCCTTAGAGTGTAGTACAGGGTTTTTAGACAAATTTATAGCACTTGTACTATCACAATAGATGGGGATATTATTTACTTGTATTTCAAAGTCTGAAAGTTGTTGTTTAATCCATAATAGTTGAGTACAACATAGACTTAAAGCCATATATTCTGCTTCAGTAGTAGAAAGTGCAACACTAGATTGTTTCTTTGAAAACCAAGATATTAGTGAGTTTCCTAGGAATTGACATGTTCCACTAGTGCTCTTTCTATCTACTCTACATCCACCATAATCTGCATCTGAATATGCATGTAGACTTAGACTAGATTGTCTATCATACCATAAGCCTAATGTTGGTGTATGTTGAAGATATCTAAATATTCTTTTTACAGCTTTAAAGTGTGACAACTTAGGCTTACTTTGAAATCTTGCACACATACATACTGCAAACATAATATCAGGTCTACTAGCAGTTAGATATAGCAATGAACCAATCATAGACCTATATAGTTTTTCATCAAATGCAACACCATTTTCATCTTTGTCTAATTTTGTTGAAGTACACATTGGTGTTGGTGATGGTTTCAAGTTTTCAAAGTTGAATTTCTTTATCATATCTCTTATGTACTTGGCTTGATTGATATATATACCACTTGATGTTTGTTTTATTTGCAAGCCTAAGAAATAGTTTAATTCACCAACCATAGACATTTCAAACTCAGATTTCATACAATTTTCAAAGTCTTTTACTAAGTTAGGATTAGTTGAACCAAAGATTATGTCATCTACATATATTTGTATTACAAGCAAATCTTTGTCTTTCTTTTTCAAGAATAAGGTACTATCTATGGTTCCTCTTTGAAAGTTGTTACTTAGTAAAAAGTTGGCAAATCTTTCATACCATGCACGGGGGGCTTGTTTCAAACCATATAAGGCTTTCTTAAGTTTATATACATGATTAGAGTTCTTTGGATCTTCAAAGCCTGGTGGTTGTTTAACAAAAACTTCTTCTTGGATATAGCCATTTAAGAATGCACTCTTAACATCCATTTGGAATAATTTGATGTTATTATAACATGCAAAAGCTAATAAGAGGCGTATGGATTCTAATCTTGCTACGGGAGCAAATGTTTCATCGTAATCAATACCCTCTTCTTGATTATATCCTTGAGCTACAAGTCTTGCTTTATTTCTTACTACAACCCCTTGTTCATTCATTTTGTTCCTAAACACCCATTTAGTTCCAATGATTGATTTATCCTCGGGTTTAGGTACTAAATCCCACACATTGTTTCTTTCAAACTGGTTTAGCTCTTCATGCATTGCATCTATCCAATATGCATCGTTTAAGGCATCATTCACATTCTTAGGTTCAATTTGGGATATAAGTGCATGCCATTGATCATATTCATTAGGATCTATTTGCCTACGTGTTCTAACTCCTTGATTTACATCTCCTATGATAAGTTCTTGAGGATGCTTTTCTTTATCTCTTATTTGCCACCAATTACTTGGTTGTGCATCTTCAATAGGTTCATGATGTTCAATAGGTTGGTTAGGCACATTTTCTTCATTATGTTCTTGTGTAGGGGGAGTTTGAACTTCATGCATTTCAAGAGTTTGATTTGGTGTTTCAACTTGATCATGTGTAGGTGGTAGGATAAGTTCATCTTCATTATGAAGTATTTGATCATTTGGTACATAGATTTCATGTTGATTACTTGTTTGGAGATGTGCATTTTCATTGAACTTCACATGTATAGATTCAACTATCTTTCTTGTTTGTGCATTATAACATCTATATGCTTTAGAGTTCATTGAATATCCCACAAATATATGTTCATCAGACTTAGGATCAAACTTATCTAAGTTATCTTTTGTGTTCAATACAAAGCATTTACAACCAAAGACTCTTAAATAGTTTACTTTTGGGAGTCGTCCATTTAAGATTTCAAATGGTGTTTTGTTCAATTTCTTTCTTATTGATAGTCTGTTGATCATATAACTTGATGTGTTTACTGCTTCAGCCCATAAGAATTTAGGTACTTTGTTTTCTACCATCATTGTTCTTGCTACTTCTTGAATAGTCCTATTCTTTCTTTCAACTACACCATTAAGTTGAGGAGTTCTTGGTGGGGAGAATTCATGTTTTATACCCTTTTCATTACAGAATTTGATTAATTCACTATTTTTAAACTCACCACCTCTATCACTCCTTATCTTAATAACATGTGATTCATGTTCATTTTCAAGTTGTCTAATTAAATTAGCTATAGATGATGCACTTTCATCTTTTGAAGCAAGAAACAATGTCCAAGTATATCTTGAGAAGTCATCAACTATTACACATACATAATAACTTCCACCTAAGCTTCTTGTTCTACATGGACCAAATAAGTCTATATGCAAGAGTTCTAGTATTCTAGATGTTGTGAACTCAGTTTTAGGCTTAAGGGATTCTCTAACATGTTTGCCTTTGATACAAGATTCACATAGTTGAAAATCATCCAAGTTAAGTTTAGGCAATCCTTTAACAAGACCTTTAGTGTGTAGTTTTTCTAAGGTTGATATACCAATGTGTCCTAAACGTCTATGCCACAGATTGGGATCAGATTCATGTGAAACAAGACATTTTGTGTTACTACTTAGCATATCATCCATGTTAAGCACATATATGTTTCCTTCACGTTTTCCTTTTAACACAACTTGATTATTTTTATCCATTATCTTACAAGAGGTGGAAGAAAAGAGAACATTCAAGTTGTTGTCACATAGTTGAGAAACACTTAAGAGCTCAAAGGTTAAGTTACTTACAAGTAGGACGTTTTTGATCTCAAACTTGTTTGGATCACCAACCTTGCCTTTGCCAATTATTTGGCCTTGGTTGTTGTCTCCAAAGGTAACTTTGCCACCTTTTGCAACGTTTTTAAGTGTGCTAAACAAATTTTTGTTGCCCGTCATATGTCTTGAGCAACCACTATCAACTATCCAATTGGTTTTGTTCTTTTCATCTTCTTTGTTGTTATAACCAGCAACTTGTCTTTCTTTGATGTTATGTACCTACAAATGTAAATAACAACTTAGGTACCCTTTGATTTTGGGTCCTTTCAAGGTTAGACAAGTTAAGTTCATGTTAGTGTACCTTTAGGTACCCAAACTTGAACAACCTTTCTTGGTTTTGAAATGTTAAAATCATGTTGCATATAATGATCAAATAGTGGATTTTGATACATAGAATATGATGGAAAAGGGGCTGCACGTTTATGTCTAGTTGGATAAGCATTGTAAGTTCTATATGCATTTGAATGTTGCCATGTATATGAGTTATATCTTGGCCGTGTATAAGCATTAAATTTAGGCCGTGTATATGCAAGATGTTGTGTGTGTCTAGGCCGTGTGTTGTAAACTGATTTAGGCCGAGAGTATGTCATGTTCTTCACATAAGCATGTTGTTGCATATAAGGCATAACTTGAGCAGATTGCATACTACTTTGTTTAGGCATTCTTGTATACATGTAAGCATGGTTTCTAGGTGTATTTACCTTCCTATATGTTGATGCATTTTGCAATCTTTGTGATGAAGGTGGTGTGGGCAGAATAGGTTCATTTCTAGATGCATTTGGCCTATATTTCATGTTGGTTGAAGATGATACAAATGTTGTTTCCTTAGGTGTGTATTCAGCTTCTTTAACATATCCAAGACCTTGTTTGTCATTTCCATGCTTTTGAGATGCAATGAGAGTGTCTAACATGTTGGAACCATTCTTAAATTGTTCTAAAGATTTGTTCAAGTCTAGGTTGCATGCTTTCAATGATTCAAATTCAGTTTGTATTTCATGCAATTTAGACTTTAAAACGTTGAAATCAACACATTGCACACATTGCACATTTTTATGTTTGTTCTTAAGTTCCTTAATCTGATTTTGCATTGAACTAATAGTGTTAGATGATTCAAGTTGAAGAACTTCTAGTTGAGAAGTTAGATTCAAGTTAGACGTCTCCAACTTGTTCTTCTCCTCAACTATTCTTTTCTTCTCCTTGGATAGCTTCTTATATCTATTATGCAACTTTTCTAATTCATCCAACAATTCATCTTGAGTAAAATCACATTCAGAATCAGAATCGAATGTTACCTCATTTGTAGACTTTGAAGCCAAACATGTTTGTGCAACTTCAGGTTCCTCCTCGGATTCGGATGAAGATGTGTCATCCCAAGTGCTTGAACTTACCTTGAGAGCTTTCTTCCTCCTTTGCATAGGTTCTACTCTAGTTTTTGTCCTTGTCTTTTCATCCATGTCACGGTTTTTGTTCTTGTTTGGACAATCATATGAGATGTGTCCTTGTTTGCCACATTCATAACACTTAAGTTCTTTATCATACCATTTACCATCTTGTTTGTTAGATTTCACATTGATAGGGGCGGCTGATTTTGCTTGTCTTTTAGTCGGTCTTTTCTTGAACAACTTCCTTAAACGCCTAGCTAACAACATTATGTCTTCTTCATCACTTTCATCATCACTTTCATACTCGGCTTGATTAGATGATTCGGGTTCATTTGTTACAAATGCAAGTGATTTAGACTTGTTACTAGTTTCAGCCTTTCTTATATTCAACTTGTTTTCATAAACTTTTAAAGAACCTATCAATTCATCAAGTTTTATTTGAGAAAGATCTTTGCTTTCTTCAATGGCACTAACTTTTGCATCCCATTCACTTGGCAAACTTCTCAAAACTTTTTGCACTTTTTCTTTCATCAAAAACGTTTTACCAAGAGATTCAAGTGAGTTGTATAAGTTAGTAAGCCTTAAATCCATATCAACAATTGATTCATTAGGCAGTAAATGGAATGATTCTAGTGTAGTCATTAACATGTTAATCTTTGATTCCTTTACTTGATTAGTTCCTTCATGCTTCATTTCAAGACATTTCCACATATCCTTTGCACTTAAACATGAAGAGACATAGGCAGATTCACTTCTACTTAAGCCATTCAACAATAATTGCATTGCTTTAGCATTAAGACTCATTTTCTTTTTATCTTCATCACTCCAATCTTTTCTATATTTCTCAACTACTTGTGATAAGCCTTCAATTATAACATGCTTAGTAGGCACATAAGGTCCATCTTCAATGATAGACCACAAGTCTATGTCAATAGCCATTAAGAACAATTTCATCCTAAGTTTCCAATGACTAAAGTTTTCTCCATCAAAAAGAGGTGGTCTTTGTGTGGACATGCCTTCTAATTCTATTTTCATGTGTGACTTAGACATGCTTCTATAAGTGTAAGAAAACGTTTAAGACACTTATAAGAAGGTAAGAAAGTGTCACCTTGTTGTAGGTACCAAATATGAAGAGTATAAGACAACCAGAAAATTTCCAGCAACTTTGCAACTTTGGAATGTAAACCGTTTTCAGCTCAAATCAGAATATGGTGCTCAACCAGTCTCTGATACCAATTGTTGGACCTGTATAGCACCACTAGAGGGGGGGTGAATAGTGGATTAGCGGAAATTACACTACAATTACCTTCAAAAACTTGTTTGAAGACCCCTTTGCCTCTTTAGCCTCAGATTCTGGATTTTTCAGAACCAGTTCACCGTTTTGATTGCTTTGGTTGAACCACTTATACACCTGTGCAAACTCTCAAACTTGGCAGAGATCAAGTTTAGAATGTTTATAGTATGTCATAAAAATTTCAGACAATTCTAAGCAAGTTAGCACGTTCAAATAAGCAAGATAAGGAAAGTGTGCAATTCTGGCAGTTCCAGGCAGAATGTTAGCTTAACTTCAAACAATGATATCTCAAAATCTACCCGTGCTATTTTGATGATTCTTATGTCAAATTAAACCTCAAGATGTCTAGTTTAATTTGATATAAGGCTCACTCCAAGATTCGAAGGATAGCTTATTCAAATTGCACAAGTTTGCACACTGGTCAGAATTGTCCACAGAATGTAGCAACAATTTTGTGAAGACGATTTGACTGAGCTAAACTCCTCAGAATTTAGTGATTCTTGCGGCTACTGAAAGCTAACACATTGAAGTATAACATATCCAAAATTCATGCAATTCTAAGACTGTTTGCTTGATCAATTATGCGTGCCAAGTTAGTGTAAATTTCAGGCAGAAAACAGTAAGTGCAGAAATAAGTAAAGAACACAAGGAATTATCCTGGTTCGGTCAATGTGACCTACTCCAGTCCCAAGAGACACCTTCTCTTGGATTTCACTAAACACCAAACACAAATATCACCTTACAAAGTCAAAGGAAGAAGCTTTTCACCAACTTCTTCAAGAGACTTCACCAAAACACCTAGTTTGTATCACCTTTGCACCTTTGCACCTTTTCACCTTTTGCTCACCTCTAAGGAGTAAGCTTTATACACCAGCTTCTCCTTCACAAATATGTCGTATAAAGGTGTTGAAAATGACAAGAATTGAAGAACTATACAATCATAAAGCTTGCTACAAATGTGTTCTTCAATATAGAAGAGAAGAAGAGAAGAATGGAGACAAAGAGCTAATGTCTTTCTTTGCTTTCTTTGCTTTCGTTGGTGTGCTCTTCTTCTTCAACCTTGGGAGCTATTTATAGCCAAGAGATCAGCCTAGTAGCTCCTCAACATAGCCGTTTGGATGGATGAGAATGGATAAGAAATCAGCACTTTTCTAGCCACCAAAATCCAGCCTTTGAAATTCAAACTAAACCTGACCGTTTGTTGCTTTGACATGGTCTTCAAATCTGAATTTTTATCCTCTTATGAACGTTGGAGATGAGGTGGAAATAGGCTCCATTTAAACGTTTAAAATCAGCTCCAATAAGCAATGTACATGTGTACACATCTTGCCATGTATGCGGCTGATTTGGCATATGTTTTGAACAGAATTTTTCTCCTCATTTTGAACACTTCATGAACGTTTGAACAGCCCCTTGAAGATAGGTAGAATAGTTCAAAGATAAAGATAGAAATCAGCCAAAACCTTGAGTTTGAATTGGTCTACAACTTCGAATCACATAGCCGTTTTGTATATAGCTTTGAACACACTTAGCCGTTTGATTTCAAGAGATTTTTGCTCCATCTTTTTGAACAAAATAGCCGTTTGAATCAAGAGATTTTTCCTCCACATTTTAACCAATATGGCCGTTGACATCATCACAAGAATATAGAAAAATAATCATCTCAAATCAGCACCAAAATAGGGTTTAATACACCTTGCCTTGACTTGTTCAATAATCTGAAAATTTGAACATATTTTGTGCCAACAGCCGTGTGCAATATCCAATAACCATGTGCACAAATATATAATATATATGTCTTCAACATGTAGCATAGAAAACCATATGAAGAATACCAAGAATTCCAAGAAAACCATAGATGAGATAACCATGATATAAGAATTCCAATAGATAGACCATGCTGCTCGTTTCCATAAATATAGGGCACGAACCATATGTGACATAAACACATATAAACATCATATGAACAATATATAACATGTTGAAAGACCCATTGGCAAGTGAAAAGACCAGAATACCCCTTAGCACAAAAATAGGAATTTTGTCCTAGGATGAACCTAGACATGGTGCTGCTCCAGATTCATTTTTGCCATGGTGTGACATGACTTATAAATGTGTCATATGATCATATAAGTCCGTTGAAAGAAGACCAAATAAGAATGAGAAGTCCAAATGGTGAAATTACCAAAATAGCCCTTATATAGGTCAATAAGCTTCCCACCGGGTCAATTCAGTTTTAACCCGTGCCAAGCATGCTCTTCCTCAGCCAATTAGATTCTAAATTGAATAAGGATCAAGTGGGCTTTTGAATGACTCAATTTGGAGTTCATTTGCTCAAGATATGAATCAAAACCTGCAATAGGATACTAAACCGAACAATTTGCCTTATATTGTAAGTCATGTGACTTCAAGGCTTGGTTAGTTCATATAATAAACATGTATTGACATATATATCATACAAGATCAGTTTGAACAACATGTATTGGCATATATAATCTAAGATTAGTTTGAACATGTCTTGATTAAGATATGTGATTGAATTGGCCAAGTTCAATCTCATCATCTTAATCAAACTTGTTCAATCTTGATTCATTCAAGCAATTTCACATTTAGCTCATAAGTTCATAAGTTCATGTCTTGCACAATCAATTTCATATGTAAACGTTACACATATATATATCACATATGCATTTTCTAATCACAACAATTACAACAATTACACATATGCACACATATACATTTTGCAATCACTCAAACATAATATATCACAACATTTCTCAGACCTTTGATACATTTTTCATCTGCTGGAAAGCATAGGATAGAGTCTAAACAAGTCGGTTAAGTTCTAAGGGTCCTGCACGTGACGAAATTGCATTTGTCGATTTAAAGTCCGAAATGTGTTTTTGTGCAAAATTTTGTTGAAGGACCGCAATGGATAACAATATTGACATCCAAAAGGCATAGGTAAGAGCATGGGAAGTGTGTGGGCGGAGCAAAGTTCTTCAACATTATTCGTGCCTTGGAATCACCGTTTTGAGCTTAAATGAAGATTTTAGGGTATTCATAGACAATTCCATGGGCATTGCTTTGTTTGAACTTTCTATTGGTGTTTCTCATACCTTTAACATGTTTCTCATCCGCTGCAGAGGAAAGGATAGAGTCTAAACATGTCGGTTAAGTTTTAAGAGTCCTAAAGGTCACGAAATTGTATTTGTTGATTCGAAGTCCAAATGGGTTTTCCTGCAAACTTCTGTCGAAGAAACACAATAGGTTTCCAATATTGTCGTCCAAAAGGCATAGGTAAGAGCATGTGAAGTGTGTGGGCTGACCAAAGTGCTTCAACGTGCTTCATGCTTTAGAATCACCATTTTGAGCTTAAATGAATATTTTAGGGTATGCATAGCCTTGCTTTGGGCATTGATTTGCTTTAATTTTTTGGTGTTTCTCAGACCTTTGACACGTCTATACATTTTGGTTAAGTTCTAAGAGTCTTACACGTGATTAAATTGCATTTACCGATTTGAAGACCTAAATGGATTCTTCTGCAAAATTTTGTTGAAGGACCACAATGGGTTACCAATATTGAGGTCCAAGAAGCATATGTAAGAGCATGGGAAGGGAGTGGGCTGACCAAAGTGCTTCAATGTGCTTCTTGCTTCAGAATAACCCTTTTGAGCTTAAATGAAGATTTTAGGGTATGCATAGCATTGCTTTGGGACTTGATCTTCTTTAAAAAAAATTTTGGTGTTTCTTAGGCCTTCTACCCGTTTTTCATCCATTGGAAAGGATAGGATAGAGTCTAAACATGTCGATTAAGTTGTAAGAGTCCTCAACATGACGAAACTGCATTTGGTGATTTGGATTCCGATTAGTTTTTCTACAAAACTTTTGTTAAAAGACCACAATAAGTTACCAATATTGAGGCCCAAAAAGCATAGGTAAGAGCCTGGGAAGCAGGTGGGCTGGCCCAAGTCCTCCAACGTGTTTCATGCTTCAAAATCACCGTTTTGAGTTTAAATGAAGATTTTGGGGAATGCATGGCCTTGCTTTTGCCATTGATTTTCTTTAAACTTATTTTGGGTGTTTCTCAGACCTTTGATATGTTTTTCAAACGCTGAAAAGGATAGGATAGAGTCTAAAGATGTCGGTTAAATCTAAGAGTCCTAAAGCTCACAAAATTGCATTTGTTGATTTGAAGTCCTAATGGGTTTTCTTGCAAACGTTTCTTGAAGAATCACAGTAGGTTACCAATATTGACGTCGAAAAGGCATTGGTAAGACGTGAAGGTTTTGGGCTAACCAAAGTGCTCACCGTCCTTCGTGCTTCAGAATCACCGTTTTGAGCTTAAATAAGGATTTTAGGATATGCGTAGCCTTGCTTTGGGCACTAATTTGCTTTAAACATTTTTTTAGTGTTTGTCAGACCTTTGACACATTTTTCATCCATCGGAAAGGATAGGATAGAGTCTAAACATGTCGGTCAAGTTCAAAGAGTGCTAGACGTGACGAAATTGCATTTGGCAATTTGAAGCGCAAAATGGGTTTTTCTGCATATTTTTGTTGAAGGACCAGATGGATTACCAATATTGACTTCCAAAAGGCATAATTAAGAGCATGTGAAGTGTGTGGGCTGACTAAAGTGCTTCAACGTGCTTCGTGCTTTAGAATTACCCTTTTTAGTTTAAATGAAGATTTTAGGGTAATGCATAGCCTTGCTTTGGGCATTGATTTGCTTTAAACATTTTTTGGTGTTTCTAAGACCTTCGACACGTTTTTTCATCCGCTGGAAACCATAGGATAGAGTCTAAATATGTCGGTTAAGTTCTAAGAGTCCTACACTTGACGAAATTGCATTTGTCTATTTGAAGTCCAAAATGTGTTTTTGTGCAAAATTTGTTGAAGAACCACAATGGGTTACCAGCATTGACGTCTAAAAGGCATAGGTAAGAGCATGGAAACTGTGTGGGCCAAGCAAAGTGCTTCAACATTCTTCGTGCCTTGGAATCACAGTTTTGAGCTTAAATGAAGATTTTAGGGTATGCACAGCCTTTCTTTGGGCATTGCTTTGCTTTAAACCTTTTTTGGTGTTTCTCAGTCCTTCTACACATTTTTCATCTGTTGGAAAGGATATGATAGAGTCTAAATATGTTGGTTAAGTTCTAAGAGTCCTATACGTGACGGAATTGCATTTGCTGATTTGAAGTCCCAATGGATTTTCCAGCAAACTTTTATTGAAGGACAACAATAGGATACCAATATTGATGTCCAAAAGGCATAGGTAAAAGCATGGGAAGTGTGTGGACTGACCAAAGTGCTTCAACGTGTTTCATGCATCAAAATCATCGTGTCGATCTTAAATGAAGATTTTAGGGTATGCATTGCCTTGCTTTGGGCATTGATTTTCTTTAAACATTTTTTTTGGTGTTTCTTAGAACTTCGAAACGTTTTTCATCCATTGGAAAGGATAGGATAGAGTCTAAACATGTCGGTTAAGTTCTAAGAGTCCTACACGTGATGAAATTGCATTTGCCGATTAAAGTCCAAAATGTGTTTTTGTGGTAAATTTTGTTGAAGGGCCAATAGGTTATCAATATTAACGTTCAAAAGGCATAGATAAGAGCATGGGAAATGCGTGGGAGGATCAAAGTGCTTCAAAATCCTTCGTGCTTCAGAATCACCGTTTTGAGCTTAAATAAAGATTTTAGGGTATGCATAGCCTTGCTTTGGGCATTAGTTTGCTTTAAATTTTTTTTTGGTGTTTCTCAGACCTTTGATATGTTTTTCATCTACTGGAAATGATAGGATAGAGTCTAAACATGTCGATTAAGTTCTAAGAGTCCTAAAGGTGATGAAATTGCATTTGCTGATTTGAAGTCCCAATGGATTTTCTTCAAACTTTTGTTGAAGGACCACAATAGGTTACCAATATTGACATCCAAAAGGCATAGGTAAGAGCATGTGAAGTGTGTCGGTTGACCAAAGTGCTTCAACATGCTTCGTGCGTCAGAATCACCGTTTTGGGCTTAAATGAAGATTTTAGGGTATGCATTGCCTTGCTTTGGGGCATTGATTTGCTTTTAACTTTTTTTGGTGTTTCTTAGAACTTCGAAACATTTTTCATATGTTGGAATGGATAGGATGGAGTCTATACATGTCGTTTAAGTTCTAAGAGTCCTACACGTGACGAAATTGCATTTTCTAATTTAAAGTTCAAAATGTGTTATTGTGCTAAATGTTTTTGAAGGACCACAATGGGTTACCAATATTGACGTCCAAAAGGCATAGATAAGAGCATGGGAAATGTGCGGGAGGATCAAAGTGCTTCAACATGCTTCGTACTTCAGAATCACCGTTTTGAGTTTAAATAAAGATTTTAGGATATGCACAGTGATACGTGCAAGAATGGATCTTTCTTTAACTCTAAAGCTTCTCCTCCAAATATGGTTTAGGCACAATGAAGATAGCTTCACCTTGCTTCAAATAAGTTGAAGAAAACCTTTTGAACATAAGTCCTCCAATGAGTTCTACATAACCCAAGCAAGATACCTCCCTCTTGGATGTTTCCCTCCCCGGAATTGGACAACTCTCACAAGGATGTTCAAGCCTTGAAAGATTCTAGCCTTGATTTTGAATATGAACCAAGAAAACACACAAGAATTGCTCTTGAAGAAGAAGAAATTTTCATTGAAGGTGTGAGATTACAAAGCTTCTCTTATGTGCCTTATATAGGCAAAAATATCACAAGACAACAAACTATCTTACAAATTGAAATAATGATTGAAAAGACTACACACTTCTAAAAACTATTCATGTAGGCTCCATAAAAACTAGTCTTGCAAGTCTTGAATGATGATTTTCAAAGTAGGTCCCTCAAGTACTATTCATGGAAGACTTTAAGGATTTGTCTTCATCTTGAAATCTTTTCTGGTTTGTGACTTATTTTTGGACATCTTCCAATCCGAATTAGGCTTTGCTCTTTCTTAGAGAATTGTAGCCAATTAAGTATAGAAAATAAGCATATAAAGTTCTTTGCATTTGGCTCAACCATTGAGGAGATACATCCAAATTACTTAAGGTATGTCACAGAATTCGGTAGAAACAGTACGTCCATTTGCATGCTCTTTTTAGATGCCAAGACGACCGATTTTGGAAAAGTACAAAACATGAAAGTTGTAGATCTTTGTCTTAGCTTTCCAACACATCTTGAAACTCCTAATTTGGCTTTGTGGTTGGAGAGATATGTCAATTCTACCAAAACGGGTCCTGCAGAAACTCACAATCCAAGATGGGCCTAAACTAATACAACATAAACATTTATAAAAACAAAATAAAGAACACATTCTATGCTAATGATATTTTACAATGGTTCTAAACTTCTTACAAATCATGTTGTAGGTTCAATAAGGTGAACCCAATGTATAAGTTCCCTTGGTTTATCTTGCACATGTTTAAATAGGAAGGCCCCTACTTCATGCATTAGTTTGTTAGTTTCACTTCTTGTTAAGGGTCATTGATCTTGCATTTTCGTAACATTATGTGCATTCTCATTATCTTGACATGGATGAGGGTTATGAACCTCATCATTTCCCCCTTCTTCAAAATGATTCGACCTCGAATCTAAATCATCACCAAAAGGGGTAAGATCAGCAACGTTAAAAGTATGAGAAATTGAACCATACTTACTCTCAGAAAGGTCAAGAATGTAAGCATTATCTCCAACCTTTTGAAGTACCTTGAAAGGGCCATCTCCTCTTGGCATGAGCTTAGATTTCCTTTCTCTAGGAAACCTTTCTTTCCTTAAATGCAGCCAAACAAGATCGCCTGGTTCAAACAGAACTTCCTTGCGTCCTTTGATAGCTTGTTTTGCATACTGTTTGTTTTTCTTTTCAAGTTGTAGCTTAACCTTAGCATGCAATTTCTTAATCAGTTCAGCCTTATTCTTACCATCAATACTTGCACGTTCATGAACAGGAATAGGCACAAGATCAAGTGGAGACAAAGGATTGAAACCATATACAACTTCAAACGGTGAATGTGTGGTGCCACTGTGAACACTTCTATTATAAGCAAATTCAATATATGGCAAGCAATCTCTCCAATTCTTAAGGTTCTCCTGAATTATAGCACGCAATAACTGAGACAAAGTTCTATTCACAACTTCAGTTTGACCATCTGTTTGGGGGTGAGCAGTAGTAGAAAATAGGAGTTTTGTTCCAAGTTTACCCCACAAAACACGCCAAAAGTGACTTAAGAACTTAGTATCCCTATCACTAACAATGGTTCTAGGCATGCCATGTAGACGTATAACTTCCTGAAAGAACAAGTTGGCAACGTGAGATGCATCATCAACTTTTTTACAAGCTATGAAGTGTGCCATTTTAGAAAATCTATCAACGACAACAAACACACTATCACTTCCATTTTTTGATTTGGGCAATCCCAAAACAAAGTCCATGGATATATCAATCCAAGGTGACATAGAGACAGGTAATGGGGTTTACAAACCATGTTGATGTGATGTAGATTTAGCTTTCTTGCAAGTTATACAACTTCCACAAATCTTCTCTACATCAACTCTCATATGAGGCCAAAAGAAACGTTCCTTTAACATCTCTAATGTCTTAAAGATGCCAAAATGGCCCATTAAACCTCCACCATGTGCTTCTTTGACAAGTATCTCTCTGACAGAACACTGAGGTATGCACACTTTTCTTTCTTTAAACAAGTATCCATCATGTAAATAATACTTACCAAATGGAGAATCGGCACATGCATCAAATATTGATTGAAAGTCAGGATCAGATGTATACAATTCCTTGATGCACTCAAATCCAAGCAAATGAGATGACAATGTAGTAATCAAAGAATATCTCCTAGATAATGCATCAGCTACAATGTTATCTTTTCCTTGCTTATATTTTATCACATAAGGAAATTGTTCAATGAATTCAACCCATTTTGCATGCCTCTTATTTAACTTTCCTTGGCTTTTAAGGAACTTAAGACTTTCGTGATCAGTATGAACCACAAACTCCTTATGTTACAAATAATATTGCCAAGTCTGCAATGATCTAACCAATGCATACAACTCTTTGTCATAGGTTGAATAATTCAATTGCGCTCCCTTAAACTTTTCACTAAAATAAGCAATCGGTTGTTTAGACTGAGATAGTACAGCTCCAATACCAACACCACTAGCATCACATTCAATTTCAAATGTTTCATCAAAGCTAGGTAGTCTTAGAATAGGTGCACAAGTTAACCTTGCTTTAAGTTCATCAAAGGCTTTCTGTTGTGACTCTCCCCACTGAAATCCTATGTCTTTTTTAACAATCTCATTCAAAGGTGAAGCAATACTGGAAAAGTCCTTAACAAATCTTCTATAGAAACTAGCCAATCCATGAAAGCTTCTCACCTCTCCAACAGTTGTGGGAATTGGCCATTCTAAAATTGAGTTCACTTTATCTTGGTCCATTTCAATTTCATTTGCACTAACCACAAATCCTAGAAACACAACTTTTTCCATACAAAAAGAACATTTCTTGAAATTTGCATATAATTGTTCTTTCTTCAATGCTTCAAAAACGCTTTTTAGGTGGCATATGTGTTCATGCAAAGTCTTAGAGTAAATCAAGATATCATCAAAGTACACAACAACAAATTTTCCAATGAATGCACGTAGGACTTCATTCATTAATCGCGTGAAAGTACTAGGTGCATTAGTTAAGCCAAATGGCATGACTAACCACTCATACAATCCAAACTTAGTCTTAAATGCAGTTTTCCATTCATCGCCTTCTCTAATGCGTACTTGAAAGTGATGAGCCCACGATGGGTCAACACAACATATTTTCATGCATCATTTATTGTCATATGTTAGTTCTGTAAGACATGACATTTCACTGTTCACTCCGCACACACTAGTGCTAGTTCTTATGTCTTATAGTCTTAACTAACCCTTAGGACATGTCATATATGTTGTGCATATTGTGTTTGTTGCTTGGTGTCTTTGAAGGTAGGTCAAAGAGAGCTTTACATTGAAGAAGCATGAACACCTATCAATCCATGTTCCATTTGATCAAATGATATCATTGTTCAAACAAAGCTTGGAGATGCAAATTAGAATCTGAATTTTTGTCCAAGCAAGTAGGTGATATTCAAGTAGCTTACAAGCAAGGTGGTGACAAGCATTCATGTCAAATTCAAGATGTCCTTCACGTTGAAAACAAGAATGAGGAAGCAGCTCAAGCCTTCAACCAATGAGAAAGAGTCTTGCAAATGATTTAACCAATCACAATCAAGTTAGAAACATTCAACAAGCTGCTCAACCAAGGATCCAATCAAAGGGCATGAGATTTTCGGCTGGTTCTTAACATAATATCTTTGAAAATTCAACACAAAGTAAGAACCAATCAAAGCCAAGTTTTATCCAAGCTGCACACTTCTTGAACCAATCAGAATTTTGGCTGATTTCAAGCAAGGAAACCAACGTTGTCTAAGAGAATTATGTTTGAAAATTCAACACCAAAGTAAGAACCAATCAAAACCAAGGTCAAGCAAGCAGCACACTACATCAACCAATCAAAACCTAGGCTGAATCTTGCAAAAGAAGTGAACGTATGTTTTGGTTAAGTTCTTTGAAAATTCAAGCTACAAGTTGCAACCAATCAAAGGCTTTCTCAAAGCAAGCTGCTCCATCTTTTATCCAATCAAAAAAATCAAGAAAAGAAGGCTGGAAATGGAGAGGATCACACGGCAAGCAACCAGCAATCTTGGAGCAAAAGTTGTTCAAAGCAAGCATGTCATTTTTAGTGTAGTACTTTGTACATTAAAACTTGTACTTCTTAGCATTTTAGTTTGTTATAAGTAGAGTTAGAATCAGATTGTAAACACAACAATAAACACTTATCAAATACAAAACCAGAATTTCCTTCAAAGGAGTTTTCAACATTTCAAGTTGAGGATTAAAACCACCTAACGGTTTTCATACAAGTTCCAGCCTAGAACTTGTTTGCATTTACTTCTTTATTTGGTTTACAAGCATCTTAGGGTCTCATAGAGGTTTTAGGTGTGTTGGAGTGCCAAAGAGGAAGAGGTTTGGCATAGATTGAGCCAAGAACAAAGGTTAAAGCTTAAAGGGTGTCTTTAAGATGTTCTTTGACATAGCTTGGGTTCAAATCAATTTGGAATAGAGGACAACATCCTTGGCAAACGTTTTCAGCCCCCATTTGGCTCATCAATTGGTATCAGAGCCTTGGTTAGTCTTCTATTCATGTTTACATTGTTTAAATTTGCAAAATGAAGTTGCTGCCCAAAACCGTTTGTGTACTGATTTTCATTCCGTTTGAATCTGTTTGTTTAGGTAGTTAGTTTATGTTTTGAAGTGCTTGTTAGATAGTATAGAATAGTTTGGTAACTTAGTTTTAGTAGCAAAAACCGAAAGACTACAAAAAAGAACATAGACTAGACTTAAGTGATCTTAGAATCCCTTTGTGTAGTTTAGGATAAAACCGTGTGTAAAACTTATTGTATGTGTTCAACCTAGCTTAGATATAGTTCATTAGGTCCTAATCTAGAAGTTTTAAATGATAGTTTGATTGACTCCTTAAATCAGAAAACTTTGAACACAAAAAAAAGGCTAGTTGATAGTTTGGTTATTCATTAAGTTGTAGTAGTTAGAGAATCTGTTTTTTTTGTTCTTATGTGCAATATGTTATACGTTTTGTATGGTGTTTTATTTAGCTTAGATAAACATCATTAGACCTTAATCTAGTAGTTAAGTGTTAGAGTATTTGAGTCCTTAAAATCAGAAAACTTGAAAAAGAACCAAAACTAGAATAGTTGATAGTTTGCAAATAGTTAAAATTCTGTTTTTAGTGATTTGAGTGCAAACTGTCCAAGACGTCATAGTGTTGCCTTCTTTAGCTTAGTTTGGCTAGTTTACAACATAGTTAAGTGTTTAAGATGTTTGTTTAGTTTAGCTTAAGAAAACCGAAAACCAAAGAACCAAAACAAAGTAGAATTAGCTAGCTAAAGTGAGCTGCCTAGTCCTAGTTCCCACACGTTTGTTAGAAGCTTGCATCTAGTTTCATTTAGTTAGAATCTGATTGCATCATAAAAACAAAAACCAAACAAAAACAAGTAGGTTAGATCACTTGAAAACAAAAACAAAACAAGTTATCATACTTAGCATCAAAACTGATTTTCCTTTAGTTACTAGTAACCAGCATTGTAAACTTCATTTAGACTCAACTAAGTTGCATTTAGCCATATTAGAATTAGTAAGTTCACTTGCATCAAAAACAGAAAATAGAAAAAAGAGCAAACTGTCCAAAACCGTGTGGATTAAAACAACTTGTAAAAGCTCATTTGAAATCTTGCTATATGCTAATAGCTTTATCTTTTTGTTGATTTCAATTGTTTCAAACAACTTGTTGGACTTAGATATATTCTGGAATTTAGGAATTGTTTAAGCCCCACATTGTTAAAGAGCTTTCCCATTGTTGTTTTAGATCAATTTCTAAACTTACGTTGCACTGTATACAATTTGATCTTGTTGTAATTGTGAATTGAATTCCCACTACATAGTGTTTAGCCGTGTTGTGTACGAGGAACTTTCAAATTCCAAATACAACCAATCTTGTGCAATTAAAGGCCGTGGGCAATGTCTCATGTAGGCCGTGAGCAGTAGTCTCACAACAATCAAGCAAAACCGTCCAAAGAAAGAAAATTAAGCTTGATTGAGAAATACGCGAGAGAAAAGCCAAAAATTGTCAACAAGTAAGAGGCAAGACAAAGAGAGAATCGCACAAGAAAGCCAAGTGAGGAAAAGCCCAAAGTTAAACGTTGCATAAAGGGAAAATCCCGTGCAAAGCTCAAAAGAAAGAAAGTGCCCAAACCAAACCCCAAAAGTGTTGTAGTTTTGAAATATTGAAAGTTTCTAAAGCAAACCCTTGCTAGCACTTTGTTTGTGTGACTTTACTTTCACTTTACTACAATTGATAATTGCATATGCTGTAAAGTAAATTAAGGGATTGTCTTAAAACAACCCCGTAGATTTCTTTCAGCCCGAACAACAATTTGACTTCTGTGGTTTTACTTGAATCTTTAGGAGATATAGTCCAAATTGCTGTTTTGAACAATTGTCAACATAAAGTAGAGTATTTGCATCTTATCAATATTTTAATTGGCCTTTGAGATTGTTTTGATTAAACATGATTCTAAAAACCATTTGGGGAGTTGAATGCCATAGGAGAAACTATGATGAACTGGAAAAACGTATGAACTCCTTTGGTCGTACGAATGGTTTATGGGTTGGATATTGGGAATGTAAAACTCCTAGATATCAAACTCTTCCTCAGTGCAATAAAGACGTTAGTGCATATTACAATGAAATGCTTGATGATTTGTACTATGCTTATGTTGAAGAACATGAGGAATTAAGCATGATTAGGTTCTTTGCTGGATTAGATAAAGAGATCGCTGATTGCATGTTGTCTGAAAAATTCTCATCACTAAATGACATGTATAAAAAGGCAAAGATTGTTCAATCAAACCTAATCCCATGGCAAGTTAATCAAAACTATGGGCATGAACTCAACTCTTATGATTCTGAAAATGACAAACCAAATCCAGTTAAGTTAAGCAATTTGAGTCAGACTATGGATAATATTGAAAATGCATTGCTTCAACTTAGAGACATGGTGCAAGTATTGATAGAATCTGAAAAGAACAAAGACTTGCAATCTGACATTTCTATGAATGATGATTTGTATGAAATTAGCCCCAACATGCCTGAAACTGGAACTCCTTTATTTGAATTGCATGTTCAACCTTGTATACTGTCTGAAGAAGACCCTTCACTTGAATCTGTTGGTGATTTCCAAAGTGTTAGTCGTTTGCTTATAGATGATGTTAATTGTCATAACACTTTGTCTGAAAATGATTTACATTGTGACATGCATATAAATGAAATCCCTGTGCATGATCTGCATTCTGCTGAGATGCTTGTTTCTGGGTTACAATCTGAATTACATCCTGTACATTTCATTGATGACATTGATATAAGTAATTCTGTTGAGAATGACATTGATAAACTAGATTCTTATGATTTGATGTTAGCTGAACTAGATTGTCTACTTGATGTAGAGCTTGATCATGATGCCATTAGTGAAATAAATTCAGCTACAAATGAACATAAATCTTTGGATGAACTAGTTAATGAATTGAATGACATCTTTAGTATAGATGAAGATTCTATTTCTGAAATATCTATTTCATCTCATCTTGTTGAATGTCTACCTATTGTCATCTCAATTGATACATCTTGTCTAAATATTGCACATGTTTGTAAGATTTGTACATTTAGTGTTAACATGTTGCAATATGCTTTTTGGATGATGTTTTATCTGATAGGATGTATGTGTTCTAAAATTTTTGTTATCATATTGTTAATACATCCTAAACATTTTAGAAAGCGTGTACACACCTTATTCTTTCTTCAAAGATAAGGATGCACCAAGGTATTTCACCTTCACCATTTGTATTATCATGTTCCTATTTGGTTATGGTGTAGTTGAGCATACGTGTACATCCTAAACCCCTATCCCTTATTCTATCCATGTTGAGATTCGAGGACGAATCATTTTCAAGAGGGAGGGAATGATGAGCCCACGATGGGTCAACACAACATATTTTCATGCATCATTTATTGTCATATGTTAGTTCCGTAAGACATGACATTTCACTGTTCACTCCGCACACACTAGTGCTAGTTCTTATGTCTTATAGTCTTAACTAACCCTTAGGACATGTCATATATGTTGTGCATATTGTGTTTGTTGCTTGGTGTCTTTGAAGGTAGGTCAAAGAGAGCTTTACATTGAAGAAGCATGAACACCTATCAATCCATGTTCCATTTGATCAAATGATATCATTGTTCAAACAAAGCTTGGAGATGCAAATTAGAATCTGAATTTTTGTCCAAGCAAGTAGGTGATATTCAAGTAGCTTACAAGCAAGGTGGTGACAAGCATTCATGTCAAATTCAAGATGTCCTTCACGTTGAAAACAAGAATGAGGAAGCAGCTCAAGCCTTCAACCAATGAGAAAGAGTCTTGCAAATGATTTAACCAATCACAATCAAGTTAGAAACATTCAACAAGCTGCTCAACCAAGGATCCAATCAAAGGGCATGAGATTTTCGGCTGGTTCTTAACATAATATCTTTGAAAATTCAACACAAAGTAAGAACCAATCAAAGCCAAGTTTTATCCAAGCTGCACACTTCTTGAACCAATCAGAATTTTGGCTGATTTCAAGCAAGGAAACCAACGTTGTCTAAGAGAATTATGTTTGAAAATTCAACACCAAAGTAAGAACCAATCAAAACCAAGGTCAAGCAAGCAGCACACTACATCAACCAATCAAAACCTAGGCTGAATCTTGCAAAAGAAGTGAACGTATGTTTTGGTTAAGTTCTTTGAAAATTCAAGCTACAAGTTGCAACCAATCAAAGGCTTTCTCAAAGCAAGCTGCTCCATCTTTTATCCAATCAAAAAAATCAAGAAAAGAAGGCTGGAAATGGAGAGGATCACACGGCAAGCAACCAGCAATCTTGGAGCAAAAGTTGTTCAAAGCAAGCATGTCATTTTTAGTGTAGTACTTTGTACATTAAAACTTGTACTTCTTAGCATTTTAGTTTGTTATAAGTAGAGTTAGAATCAGATTGTAAACACAACAATAAACACTTATCAAATACAAAACCAGAATTTCCTTCAAAGGAGTTTTCAACATTTCAAGTTGAGGATTAAAACCACCTAACGGTTTTCATACAAGTTCCAGCCTAGAACTTGTTTGCATTTACTTCTTTATTTGGTTTACAAGCATCTTAGGGTCTCATAGAGGTTTTAGGTGTGTTGGAGTGCCAAAGAGGAAGAGGTTTGGCATAGATTGAGCCAAGAACAAAGGTTAAAGCTTAAAGGGTGTCTTTAAGATGTTCTTTGACATAGCTTGGGTTCAAATCAATTTGGAATAGAGGACAACATCCTTGGCAAACGTTTTCAGCCCCCATTTGGCTCATCAGAAAGTAACCACTTTTAAGATCAATCTTGGTAAAATACTTAGCACCGTGCAATTCATCTAGCATATCATCAAGTCTAGGAATAGGGTACCTGTATTTTACAGTTATCTTGTTGATGGCTCTACAATAAGTACACATCCTCCATGTACCATCTTTCTTTGGTACAACGATCACAGGAACAGCACAAGGACTCATGCTTTCCCTCACCTTTCCTTTGGCCAAGAGTTCTTCTACTTGGCGTTGAATTTCCTTCGTTTCAGCAGGGTTTGCTCTGTAGGCTGGCCTATTAGGCAGGATAGCACCAGGTATGAAGTCTATTTGATGCTCAATTCCCCTTAAAGACGGCGAACCAGAAGGTTCTTCTTCAGGAAACAACCCTGAAAACTCATCAAGCAAAGATACAACTCCACTGGGCAAAGTGGAGGGTAAGTCACTCATAGAAAACAGAGACTCCTTAAGCATCAAAACGTAGACAGTTTTCTTTGAGTTTAGGGCATGTGACACTTCACTTGGTTTGGCAAAGAAAGCAAATTTCTTTTGAGATTTGTCTACATCAATGTTTACTATCTCTTTGCCTTTAGACTCATTTTTCTTTCTTTCACTCTTAATACACTCCAGAAATTTCTTTTCTGCCTCTTTCTCCTTAGGGTCATTACTATTCTTACACATTCTCTTTTGATCTTCAAATACCTTATGTGGGGGTAATGCATGTAGCTTAACCAACTTATTGTTAAACCTGAACAAATACCTATTCAAGTATCCATCATAGGTAACTTTCTTATCAAACTGCCATGGTCTACCTAACAGGATATGACTTGCATGCATAGGAGCTACATCACATAAGATATCATCTTTATACCCACCAATAGACAATGAGATCAAAACTTGTTTGCTAACACTCACTTCTCCACAATCATTCAACCAAGATAGTTTTTAAGGGTGTGGATGGTTAAGTAATGGCAAATCAAGTTTTCTAACGAGTTCAACACTTGCCACATTAGTACATGATCCAGAGTCAATAATCAAAGTACAAACTTTTCCTTTAACCATGCAATGGATATGAAAAATGTTGTCTCTATGTTGATCTTGTTCATCAATCTTAACATGTGCATTAAGAGCTCTTCTAACAACCAAGAATTCTTTTGATGCAAGTTCTTCATCCTCACTCACACTTTCTTCATTTTCATCATGATTTTCCTCAACACTAACATGTTCCACTTCCTCATCATCAGAATAATATTCATTAGATTCTTCAATGAACATGATACGTTTAGGGTTGGGACATTGATTTGCAAAATGACCTTTACCTAAACATTTATAGCATTAAATGTCTCTAAATCTAGTAGTGGAATTAGAAATGTTACCTTCAACCTTGTTTTTCCCTTTATCCAAGTTTTGTTGAGGTGGTTGAGGTGGTCTTTCATTTGGTTGAGTCTTGCCTTGGAATCCACAGCCTTGAGGTGCAGTTGGCCTGAAACTTGTGCCTTGATTTGTCCTAGGCGGCATTCTTGGATAGGATGAAGAATTAGCTCGAAAAGATAAACTAGATGCAAAGGGTTTTACCTTGAGTTGTCTCTCAATCTTTTCAGCTTTATGAACCATGGAAGTCATATCAATATATGTGGTAAGTTCAACTCTGTTTGCAATTTTCTTGTTCAATCCAGCTAGAAATCTAGCCATGGTAGCTTCCTCTGGTTCTTCAATGTTAGCTCTTATCAATAAGATCTCTAACTCTTTGAAATACTCGTCTACACTACGGCTTCCTTGAGTGAGTTTTTGCAAGTTTTGGTAGATGGTTCTTTCATAGTCTGAAGGAATGAATTTTTTTCTCATCTCAATTTTCATTTCTTCCCAAGTAGAGATTGGTGCTTGTCTAGTTCTTCTCCTTAAGTTGTGTAGTTGATCCCACCAAATTAAGGCATAATCTGCAAACTCTATAGCTGCATAGCGCACTTTAGTCAAATCAGTATAATTTCTACAAGAGTATATGAGATCTACCTTTTTCTCTCATTCAAAATATGCCTCAACATCGCTCTTTCCATGGAATGTGGGGATGTTCACTTTTGTTTTGATGATTTCATCTTCTTGTGGGTTATTCTTTTGATTCCCACGGTTTCGAAATTGGTTGTACTCTTCCTCAATGTTATAGTCATCAAACATTTGGTGTGGTTCTTCTTCTCTTTCATCAAAGGTCCTCATAGGTATGAAATCCCTATTAAGCCCTCTTCCTCTGTTTCTGCCTCTACCTCTTCCTCTTTTCGGAGCAAAAGACTCATGGCTTTCAAGCCTATGTTCCGGTATATGTGATGTTTGTCCTTCATGTAAAGGATTTTGTAGATGAGATTGTGACTGTTTTTCTAGGCCCTCTACACGGTTACTCATCAATTTCATTTTCCATAACATTTTTTGCATTAGTTGTGCTATATCGTCTGCGTTTGTGGGAAATCTTTCTCCTTCTTTGTTAAGACCCACAGTACTCTCAGGTGTCTTATCCATGGTACAATTACCTGAAATTAAAAAAATAACAAAGAAAAAGGAAAACTAACACAAAGACAAAAGAAACTTGATTATGTTAGTGGAAAACAATAAAAAACAAGTGTTTGTCCCTCTCTCTCTCTTTTTGTAGTTCACACAATCTTGTGTCTTCTTGAAGAATCTGAGGCTAGAACAATTCAAAACAAACTTGCCAAATGAGTATCCATTCCGATAACTTCAATCATGTAAAGTAAACCTTCTTCACAAGTCTCCCACCAATTCACTCACAATTCCAATGTTATAAACAACAAACTTGGACTGTACTAAGATTCAAAGAGAATTGAAACCAAATTTGATGTAATAAGCTGAGCCAAAGAAATCTAAGGGGTTGCCCTGGGCAATCCTTAACTTAATCTTAGGCTTTATGCAAGCTAGATGCAAGTATGAATGAACTAGAAGCACTCAAGTGTTCAAAAGTGAAATCTTTTGCTCTTTGCACTTTTAATTGTTTTGTGCAAACTTCTCTTGAAATAAGCTTCTCTTTCTTTCTTTTTCTTTTCCTTGTTCAAAGCTAAACAAGGTGTATATATCTCGATAAAATTGATTGGTAAGGCTTTGTGTATTTGTTTTGGATGGATATCTTGATTTTTTTTGTAGTAGGCTGTCAAGTTGTTCAAGAAGAACAAATTGATTTTCTTTCTTGACGAGGCTGTCAAATCAAATATTGAACACAAGAAAATGCAACTAAGCTCACCACACAATACAACTAAACAAATACAAAGTCTAAAAGAAGTTAAGAGCTTCGATAACAACAAAAATATAGGATAGACCAAGGTAGATATATAAGCAATGGACTGAATATAAGTAATGCAGAAAAGCTTCTAAACAAAGAACTTAAAGTCCAAGAAAGTGTCTAAACATAAAGAAATTGAAATCCAACCAAATGAAATAAACAAACCATAAATCATCACAAAGAAATAATCCTTAAGTGTTTTATGATATGTTTGTCCTTAGTCCTGCCCAATTTCATATAGGTCCAGCGTCACGGTAAGTTCTCATAGTCCAATCCAACCTTATATCACCAATGTCATGTAGGTCCAGCGTTACGGTAATTGTCCAGAGTCCAATCCAACCTTATATCACCAATTTCATGTAGGTCCAGTGTTACGGTAATTGTCCAGAGTCCAATCCAACCTTATATCACCAATTGATACGGTAAGCTTGTATATCGGTTTTTTTTTGAGTTTTTTTGCTTGTTGAACGAGAAGAAACAAAGAAACTTGATAAAAAGATGACACTTTTTTTGTTGAGCAACAAGATGTAACAGAAAAAGAAGTGAATTTAATAGACAAAACAATGAACTAGAAAACACACGGATAAACTGTTTTGGTTTTGGTTTCTTTTTGTTTCTGAATTGTACAATTCAAAACAAGAAGAAGACACTAAACCAAATAGAATTCAACCTTCTAAGAAGATGGTTGAATGGTGGATGAAGAGAAGAACGAAAGAAAAGAAAAAATTGACACAAAGAAATGATAAGTTGAGTTAAAGAAAAACCTTCGCTCTGATACCACTTTGATACGTGCAAGAATGAATCTTTCTTCAACTCTAAAGCTTCTCCTCCAAATATGGTTTAGGCACAATGAAGATAGCTTCACCTTGCTTCCAAATAAGTTGAAGAAAACCTTTTGAACATAAGTCCTCCAATGAGTTCTACATAACCCAAGCAAGATACCTCCCTCTTGGATGTTTCCCTCCCCGGAATTGGACAACTCTCACAAGGATGTTCAAGCCTTGAAAGATTCTAGCCTTGATTTTGAATATGAACCAAGAAAACACACAAGAATTGCTCTTGAAGAAGAAGAAATTTTCATTGAAGGTGTGAGATTACAAAGATTCTCTTATGTGCCTTATATAGGCAAAAATATCACAAGACAACAAACTATCTTACAAATTGAAATAATGATTGAAAAGACTACACACTTCTAAAAACTATTCATGTAGGCTCCATAAAAACTAGTCTTGCAAGTCTTGAATGATGATTTTCAAAGTAGGTCCCTCAAGTACTATTCATAGAAGACTTTAAGGATTTGTCTTCATCTTGAAATCTTTTCTGGTTTGTGACTGATTTTTGGACATCTTCCAATCCGAATTAGGCTTTGCTCTTTTAGAGAATTGTAGCCAATTGAGTGTAGAAAATAACCATATAAAGTTCTTTGCATTTGGCTCAACCATTGAGGAGATACATCCAAATTACTGAATGTATGTCATAGAATTCGGTAGAAACAGTACTTCCATTTGCATGCTCTTTTTAGATGCCAAGAAGACCGATTTTGGAAACGTACAAAACACAAAAGTTGTAGATCTTTGTCTTAGCTTTCCAACGCCTCTTGAAACCCTAATTTGGCCTTGTGGTTGGAGAGATATGTCAATTCTACCAAAACGGGTCCTGCAGAAACTCACAATCCGAGATGGGCCTAAACTAATACAACATAAACATTTATAAAAACAAAATAAAGAACACATTCTATGCTAATGATATTTTACAATGGTTCTAAAACTTCTTACAAATCATGTTGTAGGTTCAATAAGGTGAACCCAATGTATAAGTTCCCTTGGTTCATCTTGCACATGTTTAAATAGGAAGACCCCTACTTCATGCATTAGTTTCTTAGTTTTACTTCTTGTTAAAGGTCCTTGATCTTGCATTTTCGTAACATTATGTGCATTCTCATTATCTTGACATGGATGAGGGTTATGAACCTCATCACATAGTCTTGCTTTGGGTCTTGATTTGCTTTAAACTTTTTTTGATGTTTCTCAGACCTTCGACATGTTTTTGATCCGTTGGAAATGATAGGACAGAGTCTAAACATGTCGGTTATGTTCTAAGAGTCTACACATGTCGGTTAAGTTCTAAGATCCCTAAGTGCGATAAAATTGCCTATGGCAGTTTGAATTCCGGATGGGGTTTTTTACAAAATTTTTGTTGAAATACCACAATAGGTTAAAATTACTGAGGTCCAGAAAGCATAGGTAAGAGCATGGGTATCTGGTGGGCTAGCAGTAGTCCTCCAATGTGCTTCATGCTTCAGAATCACTATTTTGAGTCTAAATGAAGATTTTGGGGGTATGCATAGTCTTGCTTTGGGCATTGATTTGATTTAAACTTCTTTTGGTGTTTCTCAGACCTTTGACACATTTTTCATCCGTTGGAAAGGATAGGATAGAGTCTAAACATGTCGGTCAAGTTCTAAGAGTCCTAAAGGTGACGAAATTTCATTTGCTGGTTTGAAGTCTCAATGGGTTTTCCTGCAAACTTATGTAGATGAATCATAATAGGTTACCAATATAGACATCCAAAAGGCATACACCAAAGTGCTTCTAGGTGCTTCGTGCTTCAAAGTCACCGTTTTGAGGTTAAATGACGTTTTTAGGGTATGCATAGCCTTGCTTTGGTTAATGATTTGCTTTAAACTTTTTTTGGCGTTTCAGACCTTGGACACGTTTTTCATCCGCTGCAAAGGATAGGATAGAGTCTAAACATGTCGATTAAGTTCTAAGAGCCCTGCACATGACGAAATTGCATTTGCCGATTTGAAGTCCAAAATGGGTTTTTCTGCAAATATTTGTTGAAGGACCACAATGGGTTACCATTATTAAGGTCCAAAAAGGATAAGTAAAAGCATGGGAAGCAGGTGGGCTGACTAAAGTGCTTCAACGTGCTTCATGTTTCAGAATAACCGTTTTGAGCTTAAATGAAGATTTTGGGGTGATGAGCCAAATGAAGGCTAGAAAACGTTTTCAAGGACTTTGTCTTCTACTCCAAACTGATTTGAACCTCAGCTATGGCAAAGAACATCCCAATGACACCCCTTGAACTGTAGCCGTTTGTTCTTGGCTCAATTTATGCCAACAGCTCTTCCTCTTTGGCATTCCAACACATCTAAAACCTCATTGAGACCCTAAGATGCTGTAAACCAAAAATGAAGTAAAATACTAACAAGTTCTAGGCTATGAACTTGAAAGAAACCGTTAAGTGGTTTTAACTTCAACTAGAAAGTTGAGAACTCCTTAAAGGAAAATCTGATTGAAATGTGTTTGAAATTGTGTGTTTTTTGTACATTCAGCTTCCTATGCTACTTATAACAACGAAAATTAGAAAGGGTACAAGTTTTAAAGAACAAAGTACAAGACTAAGATAACATGCTTGCTTTTGAACAACTTTGGTCCCAAGAAATCTGGTTTCTTTTGCCGTGTACTCCTTGCTTTGTTTCCAGCCTTTTTCTTGATCAATTTGATTGGATAATACTTGGAGCAGCTTGCTTTGATTTAGGCTTTGATTGGTTGTGAGTGTAGCTTTGAATTTTCAAAAGAATTAAGCTTAATCAGCTGTTTCTTCCATGCTAGTTTTCAGCCAAAGTTTTGATTGGATAATGCATTGAGCAGCTTGGTTTGAACACCCCTTTGATTGGTTGTAGTTTAGGCTTTGAATATTCAACCCATTTAGGCCTTAAACCAGCCGAATTCTTCAAGGAATTTGATTGGATCAATTGTTGTGCAGCTTGCATTCTTCAACTTGATTGTGATTGGTTTGAACATTTGCAAGACTTCTTCCTATTGGTTAATGAGTTGAGCAGCTTGTCCTTCCTTGTTTCAACGTGAAGAAGAATTCAAATTTGACATGGGTGCTTGTCACCACCTTGCTTGTAAGCTACTTGCGTATCACCTCTTTGCTTGAACAAAAATTCAGGTTTTAATTGCATCTTCAAGCTAAATACGTGTACCTGAAAGACAAGGCAATAATACAACACAAACTATCCTAAAACAAGGTTAACCGATCAACAAATATTAAAAGAACAACTAAAGACATGTACAACATGTTTTTGATACAACTAGATCAAAGCTTGTATCATATAAACCCAATGGACATCATCTCTGCTTGGTTCATCCTCTTCATGCCTATAAAGAAATGATTCAACATAATGTAACAACTTCTTAGCCATACTCCTTGTTATAGGACCTATGCGGGGCAGTGAGGTGTCATCATCAGTGTTTTTATCCACAAGGTTACGCTGTAGCTCATCATTCCCTCCCACTTGAGAAGGATTCGTCCTCGAATCTGAATCAATACTAAATGGAGAAAGGTCAGCAACATTAAAAGTTTTAGAGTTAGGACCATACCTTTCTTCAGGAAGATCGAGAACATAGGCATTATCACCAAGCCGTTTCAACACTTTGAACAGTCCATCGCCTCTTGGTTTCAACTTTGAGTCCCTTTCCTTAGGGAATCTTTCTTTCCTCAAGTGTAACCAAACAAGATCTCCAGGTTCAAATATAACAGCTTTACGATTCCTGTTGGCTCTATTGGCATACACTTTATTCTTAGCTTTGTTTGAACAATGATATCATCCGATCAGATATGGATCGATCGGTGTTCATGCTTCTTCAATGTAAAGCTCTCTTTGACCTATCTTCAAAGACACCAAGCAACAAACACAAGATACACAACATATATGACATGTCCTAAGGGTTAGTTAAGACTATAAGACATAAGAAGTAGCACTAGTGTGTGCGGAGTTAACCGTGATATGCCATGTCTTACAGAACTAACATGTGACAATAAATGATACATGAAAATATGTTGCGTTGACCCCATCGTGGGCTCATCATTCCCTCCCTCTTGAAAATGATTCGTCCTCGAATCTCAACATGGATAGAATAAGGGATAGGGGTTTAGGATGTACACGTATGCTCAACTACACCATAACCAAATAGGAACATGATAATACAAATGGTGAAGGTGAAATACCTTGGTGCATCCTTATCTTTGAAGAAAGAACAAGGTGTGTACACGCTTTCTAAAATGTTTAGGATGTATTAACAATATGATAACAAAAATTTTAGAACACATACATCCTAACAGATAAAACAACATCCAAAAAGCACATTGCAACATGTTAACACTAAATGTACAAATCTTACAGACATGTGCAATATTTAGACAAGATGTATCAATTGAGATGACAACAGGCAGACATGTTGTGATATATCATGTTTGAATGATTGCAAAATGCATATGTGAGCATGTATATGTGTGTAACGTTTAAAGTATATGTGTGCATGAGATTGAATTTATGAGCTAAATGTGAAATTGATTGAATGAATCAAGATTGAACAAGTTTGATTAAGATCATGAGATTGAACTTGGCCAATTCAATCACATGTCTAAATCAAGATATGTTCAAACTGATCTTAGATGATATATATGCCAATACATGTTAATTATATGATCTAACCAAGCCTTGAAGTCACATGACTTACAATATAAGGCAAATTGCTCGGTTTAGTATCCTATTGTAGGTTTTGGTTCATATCTTGGGCAAATGAACTCCAAATTGAGTGATTCAAAAGCCCACATGATCCTTATTCAATTTAGAATCTAATTGGCTGAGGAAAAGCATGCTTGACACGGATAAAAACTGACTTGACACGGTGGTGAAGCTTATTGATCTTTATAAGGGTTATTTTGGTAATTTCACCATTTGGACTTCTCATTCTTATTTGGTCTTCTTCCAACGGATTTATATGATCATATGACACATTTATAAGTCATGTCACATCATGGCAAAAATGAATCTGGAGCAGCACCATGTCTAGGTTCATCCTAGGACAAAATTCCTATTTTTGTGCTAAGGGGTATTCTGGTCTCTTCACTTGCCAATGGATCTTCTAACGTGTTATATATTGGTTATATGATGTTTATATGTGTTTATGTCACATATAGTACATGCCCTATATTTATGGAAACAGGCAGCATGGTATATCAATTGGAATTCTTATATTATGGTTATCACATATATGGTTTTCTTGGAATTCTTGGCATTCTTCATATGGTATTCTATGCTACATGTTGAAGACATAAGTGACTATATATTATATGTGTGCAAACGGATATTGGCACACAAATCATGTTCAAATTTTCAGATTTTGAACAAGTCAAGGCAAGTTGAAATAAATCCTATTTTGGTGCTGATTTCAAATGACTATTCTTGTATATTTTGGAGCTGGTTACAAACGGCTATTTTGGTTCAAATTTGGAGCAAAAATCTCTCAACCAAGAAAGCTATGCAACGGCTATGTGTTCAAAAGTTGAAGACTAATTCAAACTCAAAAGCTTGGCTGATTTCTATCTATCTTTGAACTACTCTCCAATGCCTATCTTCTAGGCCATTCCAACGTTCATTTAGTGTTCAAAATGAGGAGATAAAATTGTTCAAAATACACGCCAATTCAGCTGCATACATGGCAAGTTATTCACACATGGACATTGCTGATTGGAGCTGCCTTTTAAACGTTCAAATGAAGCTGTTTTTCCACCTCATTTCAACGGCTATAATGGATAAGATGAAGGGTAAAAGTTCAGATTGGAAGACCAATTCAAAGCATCAAAAGATCAACTTTATTTTGAAAGTCAAATGCTGAATTTGGATAGCTAGAAAAGTGCTGAATTTTCTCCATTTATCAACCATTCCAACGTCTACATTAAGGAGCCTTTAGGCTGTCCTCTTGGCTATAAATAGCTCCAAAGGTGAAGAGTAAAAGTGCACCAACGAAAAACAAAAGAAAAGCAAGCAAGACATTCAGCTCTTTGTCTCCATTCTTCTCTTCTATTCTTCTATATTGAAGAACACATTTGCAGCAAGCTTTATGATTGTATAGTTCTTCATTTCTTGTCATTTCAACACCTTTAAACGACATATATTGTAAGGGAGAAGCTGGTGTATAAAGCTAACTCCTTAGAGGTGAGCAAAAGGTGCAAAGGTGCAAAGGTGCAAAGGTGAAACAAACTAGTTGCTGTTTTTCAGTTTTGGTGAAGTCTCTTGAAGAAGTTGGTGAAAAGCTTCTTCCTTTGGCTTTGTAAGGTGATATTGGTGTTTGGTGTTTAGTGAAATCCAAGAGAAGGTGTCTCTTGGGACTGGAGTAGGTCACATTGACCGAACCAGGATAATTCCTTGTGTTCTTTACTTATTTCCTGCACTTACTGTTTTCTGCCTGAGAATTACACTAACTTGGCACGCATAATTGAACAAGCAAACAGTCTTAGAATTGCATGAATTTTGAATATATTATACTTCAATGTGTTAGCTTTCATTAGCCGCAAGAATCACTAAATTCTAAGGAGTTTAGCATATTCAAATCGTATTCACAAAATTGTTGCTACATTCTGTGAACAATTCTGACCAGTGTGCAAAACTTGTTCAATTTGAATAGGTTATTCTACGAATCTTGAAGTGAGCCTTATATCAAATTAAACTAGACATCGTAAGGTTTAATTTGACATAAGATTCATCAAAATAGCACGGGTAGATTTTGAGATATCATCGTTTGAAGTTAAGCTAACATTCTGCCTGAAACTGCCAGAATTGCACACTTTACTTTTCTTGCTTATTTGAACGTGCTAACTTGCTTGGAATTGATTGAATTTTTTATGACATACTATAAACATCCTAAACTTGATCTCTGCCAAGTTTGAGAGCTTGCACAGGTGTATAAGTGGTTCAACCAAAGCACTCAAAACATTGAACTGTTTCTGGAAATTCCAGAACCTGAGGCTAAAGAGGCAAAGGGGTCTTCAAACAACTTTTTGAAGGTAATTGTAGTGTAATTTCCGCTAACCCACTATTCACCCCCCCCCTCTAGTGGTGCTATACAGGTCCAACAAGTGGTATCAGAGCAAGGTTGAGCACCATATTCTTATTTGAGCTGAAAACAGTTTACACTCCAAGTTGCAAAGTTGCTGGAAATTTTCTGGTTTTCTTATATTCTTCATATTTGGTATCTACAACAAGGTGACACTTTCTTTCCTTCTTATAAGTGTTTTAAACGTTTTCTCACACTAAGAAGCATGTCTAAGTCACACATGAAAATAGAATTAGAAGGCATGTCCACACAAAGACCACCTCTTTTTGATGGAGAAAACTTTAGTCATTGGAAACTTAGGATGAAATTGTTCTTAATGGCTATTGACATAGACTTGTGGTCCATCATTGAAGATGGACCTTATGTGCCTACTAAGCATGTTATAATTGATGGCTTATCACAAGAAGTTGAGAAATATAGAAAAGATTGGAGTGATGAAGATAAAAAGAAAATGAGTCTTAATGCTAAAGCAATGCAATTATTGTTGAATGGTTTAAGTAGGAGTGAATCTGCCTATGTCTCTTCATGTTTAAGTGCAAAGGATATGTGGAAATGTCTTGAAATGAAGCATGAAGGAACTAATCAAGTAAAGGAATCAAAGATTAACATGTTAATGACTACACTTGAATCATTCCATTTACTGCCTAATGAATCAATTGTTGATATGGATTTAAGGCTTACAAACTTATACAACTCACTTGAATCCCTTGGTAAAACGTTTTTGATGAAAGAAAAAGTGCAAAAAGTTTTGAGAAGTTTGCCAATTGAATGGGATGCCAAAGTTAGTGCCATTGAAGAAAGCAAAGATCTTTCTCAAATAAAACTTGATGAATTGATAGGCTCTTTAAAAGTTTATGAAAACAAGTTGAATATAAGAAAGGCTGAAACTAGTAACAAGTCTAAATCACTTGCATTTGTAACAAATGAACCCGAATCATCTAATCAAGCCGAGTATGAAAGTGATGATGAAAGTGATGAAGAAGACATAATGTTGTTAGCTAGGCGTTTAAGGAAGTTTTTCAAGAAAAGACCAACTAAAAGACAAGCAAAATCAGCTGCCCCTATCAATGTGAAATCTAACAAACAAGATGGTAAATGGTATGATAAAGAACTTAAGTGTTATGAATGTGGCAAACAAGGACACATCTCATATGATTGTCCAAACAAGAACAAAAACCGTGACATGGATGAAAAGACAAGGACAAAAACTAGAGTAGAACCTATGCAAAGGAGAAAGAAAGCTCTCAAGGCAAGCACTTGGGATGACACATCTTCATCCGAATCCGAGGAGGAACCTGAAGTTGCACAAACATGTTTGGCTTCAAAGTCTACAAATGAGGTAACATTCGATTCTGACTCCGAATGTGATTTTACTCAAGATGAATTGTTGGATGAATTAGAAAAGTTGCATGATAGATATAAGAAGCTATCCAAGGAGAAGAAAAGAATAGTTGAGGAGAAGAACAAGTTGGAGACGTCTAACTTGAATCTAACTTCTCAACTAGAAGTTCTTCAACTTGAATCATCTAACACTATTAGTTCAATGCAAAATCAGATTAAGGAACTTAAGAACAAACATGAAAATGTGCAATGCGTGCAATGTGTTGATTTCAACGTTTTAAAGTCTAAATTACATGAAATACAAACTGAATTTGAATCATTAAAAGCATGCAACCTAGACTTGAACAAATCTTTAGAACAATTTAAGAATGCTTCCAACATGTTAGACACTCTTATTGCATCTCAAAAGCATGGAAATAACAAACAAGGTCTTGGATATGTTAAAGAAGCTGAATACACACCTAAGGAAACAACATTTGTATCATCCTCAACCAACATGAAATATAGGCCAAATGCATTTAGAAATGAACCTATTCTGCCCACACCACCTTCATCACAAAGATTGCAAAATGCATCAACATATAGGAAGGTAAATACACCTAGAAACCATGCTTACATGTATACAAGAATGCCTAAACAAAGTAGTATGCAATCTGCTCAAGTTATGCCTTATATGCAACAACATGCTTATGTGAAGAACATGACATACTCTCGGCCTAAATCAGTTTACAACACACGGCCTAGACACATACAACATCTTGCTTATACACGGCCTAGAAACTATGATAACTCACGGCCAAGATATAACTCATATACATGGCAACATTCAAATGCATATAGAACTTACAATGCTTATCCAACTAGTCATAAATGTGCAGCCCCTTTTCAATCACATTCTATGTATCAAAATCCACTATTTGTTCATTATATGCAACATGATTTTAACATTTCAAAACCAAGAAAGGTTGTTCAAGTTTGGGTACCTAAAGGTACACTAACATGAACTTAACTTGTCTAACCTTGAAAGGACCCAAAATCAAAGGGTACCTAAGTTGTTATTTACATTTGTAGGTACATAACATCAAAGAAAGACAAGTTGCTGGTTATAACAACAAAGAAGATGAAAAGAACAAAGCCAATTGGATAGTTGATAGTGGTTGCTCAAGACATATGACGGGCAACAAAAATTTGTTTAGCACACTTAAAAACGTTGCAAAAGGTGGCAAAGTCACCTTTGGAGACAACAACCAGGGCCAAATAATTGGCAAAGGCAAGGTTGGTGATCCAAACAAGTTTGAGATCAAAAACGTCCTACTTGTAAGTAACTTAACCTTTGAGCTTTTAAGTGTTTCTCAACTATGTGACAACAACTTGAATGTTCTCTTCTCCTCCACCTCTTGTAAGATAATGGATAAAAACAATCAAGTTGTGTTAAAAGGAAAACGTGAAGGAAACATATATGTGCTTAACATGGATGATATGCTAAGTAGTAACACAAAATGTCTTGTTTCACATGAATCTGATCCCAATCTTTGGCATAGACGTTTAGGACACATTGGTATATCAACCTTAGAAAAACTACACGCTAAAAGTCTTGTTAAAGGATTGCCTAAACTTAACTTGAATGATTTTCAACTATGTGAATCTTGTATCAAAGGCAAACATGTTAGAGAATCCCTTAAGCCTAAAACCGAGGTCACAACATCAAGAATACTAGAACTCTTGCATATAGACTTATTTGGTCCATGTAGAACAAGAAGCTTAGGTGGAAGTTATTATGTATGTGTAATAGTTGATGATTTCTCAAGATATACTTGGACATTGTTTCTTGCTTCAAAAGATGAAAGTGCATCATCTATAGCTAATCTAATTAGACAACTTGAAAATGAACATGAATCACATGTTATTAAGATAAGGAGTGATAGAGGTGGTGAGTTTAAAAATAGTGAATTAATCAAATTCTGTAATGAAAAGGGTATAAAACATGAATTCTCCCCACCAAGAACTCCTCAACTTAATGGTGTAGTTGAAAGAAAGAATAGGACTATTCAAGAAGTAGCAAGAACAATGATGGTAGAAAACAAAGTACCTAAATTCTTATGGGCTGAAGCAGTAAACACTTCAAGTTATATGATCAACAGACTATCAATAAGAAAGAAATTGAACAAAACACCATTTGAAATCTTAAATGGACGACTCCCAAAAGTAAACTATTTAAAAGTCTTTGGTTGTAAATGCTTTGTATTGAACACAAAAGATAACTTAGATAAGTTTGATCCTAAGTCTGATGAACATATATTTGTGGGATATTCAATGAACTCTAAAGCATATAGATGTTATAATGCACAAACAAGAAAGATAGTTGAATCTATACATGTGAAGTTCAATGAAAATGCATATCTCCAAACAAGTAATCAACATGAAATCTATGTACCAAATGATCAAATACTTCATGATGAAGATGAACTTATCATACCACCTACAAATGATCAAATTGAAACACCAAATCAAACTCTTGAAATGCATGAAGTTCAAACTCCCCCTACACAAGAACGTAATGAAGAAAATGTGCCTAACCAACCTATTGAACATCATGAACCTATTGAAGATGCACAACCAAGTAATTGGTGGCAAATAAGAGATAAACAAAAGCATCCTCAAGAACTTATCATAGGAGATGTAAATCAAGGGGTTAGAACACGTAGGCAAATAGATCCTAATGAATATGATCAATGGCATGCACTTATATCCCAAATTGAACCTAAGAATGTGAATGATGCCTTAAACGATGCATATTGGATAGATGCAATGCATGAAGAGTTAAACCAATTTGAAAGAAACAATGTGTGGGATTTAGTACCTAAACCCGAGGATAAATCAATCATTGGAACTAAATGGGTGTTTAGGAACAAAATGAATGAACAAGGGGTTGTAGTAAGAAATAAAGCAAGACTTGTAGCTCAAGGATATAATCAAGAAGAGGGTATTGATTACGATGAAACATTTGCCCCCGTAGCAAGATTAGAATCCATACGCCTCTTATTAGCTTTTGCATGTTATAATAACATCAAACTATTCCAAATGGATGTTAAGAGTGCATTCTTAAATGGTTATATCCAAGAAGAAGTTTTTGTTAAACAACCACCAGGCTTTGAAGATCCAAAGAACCCTAATCATGTATATAAACTTAAGAAAGCCTTATATGGTTTGAAACAAGCCCCCCGTTCATGGTATGAAAGATTTGCCAACTTTTTACTAAGTAACAATTTTCAAAGAGGAACCATAGATAGTACCTTATTCTTGAAAAAGAAAGACAAAGATTTGCTTGTAATACAAATATATGTAGATGACATAATCTTTGGTTCAACTAATCCTAACTTAGTAAAAGACTTTGAAGATTGTATGAAGTCTGAGTTTGAAATGTCTATGGTTGGTGAATTAAACTATTTCTTAGGCTTGCAAATAAAACAAACATCAAGTGGTATACATATCAATCAAGCCAAATACATAAGAGATATGATAAAGAAATTCAACTTTGAAAACTTGAAACCATCTCCAACACCAATGTGTACTTCAACAAAATTAGACAAAGATGAAAATGGTGTTGCATTTGATGAAAAACTATATAGGTCTATGATTGGTTCATTGCTATATCTAACTGCTAGTAGACCTGATATTATGTTTGCAGTATGTATGTGTGCAAGATTTCAAAGTATGCCTAAGTTGTCACACTTTAAAGCTATAAAAAGAATATTTAGATATCTTCAACATACACCAACATTAGGCTTATGGTATGATAGACAATCTAGTCTAAGTCTACATGCATATTCAGATGCAGATTATGGTGGATGTAGAGTAGATAGAAAGAGCACTAGTGGAACATGTCAATTCCTAGGAAACTCACTAATATCTTGGTTTTCAAAGAAACAATCTAGTGTTGCACTTTCTACTACTGAAGCAGAATATATGGCTTTAAGTCTATGTTGTACTCAACTATTATGGATTAAACAACAACTTTCAGACTTTGAAATACAAGTAAATAATATCCCCATCTATTGTGATAGTACAAGTGCTATAAATTTGTCTAAAAACCCTGTACTACACTCTAAGGCAAAGCATATAGAAGTACGTTATTATTTTCTCCGTGATCATGTTAATCTTGGACATATACACATTGAACATGTTAGAACTGATCAACAAGTAGCTGACATATTCACTAAACCCCTTAATCAAGCTATCTTTGAGAATTTACGTGCAAGACTTGGCTTAATTGCTTACAACTGACAATACTGTCTAGATCATTCTGGGTATTGCTAACTCGGTTCAGTCTTTTGCATAATTTACAAAATTAAGGGGGAGAGAGAAAAACAAACATATATGTATATCATATGTATATCATGTTAAGGGGGAGATAACACATTAAGGGGGAGATTAGGGAACGTTATGAGCTTACAAAACGTTATAATGCATGACTTAAGGAAAGAAATAGTTAAACTTGTCACACACTTGATTTAGATGCTTAATATACACATATGTGGGGTAATTTTGCAAATCATCAAAAGGGGGAGATTGTTGTGATATATCATGTTTGAATGATTGCAAAATGCATATGTGAGCATGTATATGTGTGTAACGTTTAAAGTATATGTGTGCATGAGATTGAATTTATGAGCTAAATGTGAAATTGATTGAATGAATCAAGATTGAACAAGTTTGATTAAGATCATGAGATTGAACTTGGCCAATTCAATCACATGTCTAAATCAAGATATGTTCAAACTGATCTTAGATGATATATATGCCAATACATGTTAATTATATGATCTAACCAAGCCTTGAAGTCACATGACTTACAATATAAGGCAAATTGCTCGGTTTAGTATCCTATTGCAGGTTTTGGTTCATATCTTGGGCAAATGAACTCCAAATTGAGTGATTCAAAAGCCCACATGATCCTTATTCAATTTAGAATCTAATTGGCTGAGGAAAAGCATGCTTGACACGGATAAAAACTGACTTGACACGGTGGTGAAGCTTATTGATCTTTATAAGGGTTATTTTGGTAATTTCACCATTTGGACTTCTCATTCTTATTTGGTCTTCTTCCAACGGATTTATATGATCATATGACACATTTATAAGTCATGTCACATCATGGCAAAAATGAATCTGGAGCAGCACCATGTCTAGGTTCATCCTAGGACAAAATTCCTATTTTTGTGCTAAGGGGTATTCTGGTCTCTTCACTTGCCAATGGATCTTCTAACGTGTTATATATTGGTTATATGATGTTTATATGTGTTTATGTCACATATAGTACATGCCCTATATTTATGGAAACAGGCAGCATGGTATATCAATTGGAATTCTTATATTATGGTTATCACATATATGGTTTTCTTGGAATTCTTGGCATTCTTCATATGGTATTCTATGCTACATGTTGAAGACATAAGTGACTATATATTATATGTGTGCAAACGGATATTGGCACACAAATCATGTTCAAATTTTCAGATTTTGAACAAGTCAAGGCAAGTTGAAATAAATCCTATTTTGGTGCTGATTTCAAATGACTATTCTTGTATATTTTGGAGCTGGTTACAAACGGCTATTTTGGTTCAAATTTGGAGCAAAAATCTCTCAACCAAGAAAGCTATGCAACGGCTATGTGTTCAAAAGTTGAAGACTAATTCAAACTCAAAGCTTGGCTGATTTCTATCTATCTTTGAACTACTCTCCAATGCCTATCTTCTAGGCCATTCCAACGTTCATTTAGTGTTCAAAATGAGGAGATAAAATTGTTCAAAATACACGCCAATTCAGCTGCATACATGGCAAGTTATTCACACATGGACATTGCTGATTGGAGCTGCCTTTTAAACGTTCAAATGAAGCTGTTTTTCCACCTCATTTCAACGGCTATAATGGATAAGATGAAGGGTAAAAGTTCAGATTGGAAGACCAATTCAAAGCATCAAAAGATCAACTTTATTTTGAAAGTCAAATGCTGAATTTGGATAGCTAGAAAAGTGCTGAATTTTCTCCATTTATCAACCATTCCAACGTCTACATTAAGGAGCCTTTAGGCTGTCCTCTTGGCTATAAATAGCTCCAAAGGTGAAGAGTAAAAGTGCACCAACGAAAAACAAAAGAAAAGCAAGCAAGACATTCAGCTCTTTGTCTCCATTCTTCTCTTCTATTCTTCTATATTGAAGAACACATTTGCAGCAAGCTTTATGATTGTATAGTTCTTCATTTCTTGTCATTTCAACACCTTTAAACGACATATATTGTAAGGGAGAAGCTGGTGTATAAAGCTAACTCCTTAGAGGTGAGCAAAAGGTGCAAAGGTGCAAAGGTGCAAAGGTGAAACAAACTAGTTGCTGTTTTTCAGTTTTGGTGAAGTCTCTTGAAGAAGTTGGTGAAAAGCTTCTTCCTTTGGCTTTGTAAGGTGATATTGGTGTTTGGTGTTTAGTGAAATCCAAGAGAAGGTGTCTCTTGGGACTGGAGTAGGTCACATTGACCGAACCAGGATAATTCCTTGTGTTCTTTACTTATTTCCTGCACTTACTGTTTTCTGCCTGAGAATTACACTAACTTGGCACGCATAATTGAACAAGCAAACAGTCTTAGAATTGCATGAATTTTGAATATATTATACTTCAATGTGTTAGCTTTCATTAGCCGCAAGAATCACTAAATTCTAAGGAGTTTAGCATATTCAAATCGTCTTCACAAAATTGTTGCTACATTCTGTGAACAATTCTGACCAGTGTGCAAAACTTGTTCAATTTGAATAGGTTATTCTACGAATCTTGAAGTGAGCCTTATATCAAATTAAACTAGACATCGTAAGGTTTAATTTGACATAAGATTCATCAAAATAGCACGGGTAGATTTTGAGATATCATCGTTTGAAGTTAAGCTAACATTCTGCCTGAAACTGCCAGAATTGCACACTTTACTTTTCTTGCTTATTTGAACGTGCTAACTTGCTTGGAATTGATTGAATTTTTTATGACATACTATAAACATCCTAAACTTGATCTCTGCCAAGTTTGAGAGCTTGCACAGGTGTATAAGTGGTTCAACCAAAGCACTCAAAACATTGAACTGTTTCTGGAAATTCCAGAACCTGAGGCTAAAGAGGCAAAGGGGTCTTCAAACAACTTTTTGAAGGTAATTGTAGTGTAATTTCCGCTAACCCACTATTCACCCCCCCCCCCTCTAGTGGTGCTATACAGGTCCAACAAGACATTCAACAAGATGAGATGAAATAGATATTTCAGAAATAGAATCTTCATCTATACTAAATATGTCATTCAATTCATTAACTAGTTCATCCAAGGATTTATGTTCATTTGTAGATGAATCTATTTCAATAATGACATCATGATCAAGCTCTACATCAAGTAGACAATCTAGTTCAGCTAACATCAAATCATAAGAATCTAGTTTATCAATGTCATTCTCAACAGAATTACTTACATCAATGTCATCATGAAATGTAAAGGATGTAATTCAGATTGTAACCCAGAAACAAGCATCTCAGCAGAATGCAGATCATGCACAGGGATTTCATTTATATGCATGTCACAATGTAAATCATTTTCAGACAAAGTGTTATTGCAATTAACATCATCTATAAGCAAACGACTAACACTTTGGAAATCACCAACAAATTCAAGTGAAGGGTCTTCTTCAGACAGTACACAAGGTTAAACATGCAATTCAGATAAAGGAGTTCCAGTTTCAGGCATGTTGGGGCTAATTTCATACAAACCGTCACTCACAGAAATGTCAGATTGCAAGTCTTTGTTCTTTTCAGATTCTATCAATACTTGCACCATGTCTCTAAGTTGAAGCAATGCATTTTCAATATTACCCATAGTCTGACTCAAATTGCTTAACTTAATTGGATTTGGTTTGTCATTTTCAGAATCACAAGAGTTCAGTTCATACCCATAGTTTTGATTAACTTGCCATGGGATTAGGTTTGATTGAACGATCTTTGCCTTTTTATACATGTCATAAAGTGATGAGAATTTTTCAGACAACATGCAATCAGCGATCTCTTTATCTAATCCAGCAAAGAACCTAATCATGCTTAATTCCTCATGTTCTTCAACATAAGCATAGTACAAATCATCGAGCATTTCATTGTAATATGCACTAACGTCTTTATTGCACTGAGAAAGAGTTTGATATCTAGGAGTTTTACATTCCCAATATCCAACAAATAAACCATTCGTACGACCAAAGGAGTTCATACGTTTTTCCAGTTCATCATAGTCTCTCCTATGGCATTCAACTCCCCAAATGGTTTTTAGAATCATGTTTAATCAAAACAATCAACCAAGATGGTAAAACAATGAGATAAATAAGTCAGAATACAAGCAAGTAAGATCAAACTATAACTTTAACAAAACGTAAATTTCTACTTCAAATTGACAATTGAATAAACAACAATCTTGGACTATCTAAGATTCAAAGAAAAATAGAAGTCAAGTGATGCTTTTGGCTGAATCAAAGTGATGAGCCCACGATGGGGTCAACGCAACATATTTTCATGTATCATTTATTGTCACATGTTAGTTCTGTAAGGCATGGCATATCACTGTTAACTCCGCACACACTAGTGCTACTTCTTATGTCTTATAGTCTTAACTAACCCTTAGGACATGTCATATATGTTGTGTATCTTGTGTTTGTTGGTTGGTTAACCTTGTATTAGGATAGTTTGTGTTGTATTATTGCCTTGTCTTTCAGGTACACGTACCTAGCTTGAAAATGCAATTAGAACCTGAATTTTTGTCCAAGCAAGGAGGTGATAAGCAAGTAGCTTACAAGCAAGGTGGTGACAAGCAACCATGTCAAAACTGAATTTGTTCTTCACGTTGAAACAAGATGAAACAAGCTGCTCACATCATTAGCCAATAGGAAGAAGTCTTGCAAATGCTTAAACCAATCACAATCAAGTTAGAACAAGAATGCAAGCTGCTCACTACATTATCCAATCAGAATTTTGGCTGAAATCTAGCAAGAAGAAACGGCTGGTCTATGCATAATTGGTTTGAAAATTCAACACCAAATTGCAACCAATCAAAGGCATTTCTCAAGCAAGCTGCTCCATTTATTATCCAATCAAATTGATGAAGAAAGAAAGCTAGAGACAAGCATGGGGAGCACGTAAAAGACAACCTGAATTCTTGATGAGCCCACGATGGGGTCAACACAACATATTTTCATGTATCATTTATTGTCACATGTTAGTTCTGTAAGACATGGCATATCACCGTTAACTCCGCACATACTAGTGCTACTTCTTATGTCTTATAGTCTTAACTAACCCTTAGGACATGTCATATATGTTGTGCATATTGTGTTTGTTGCTTGGTGTCTTTGAAGATAGGTCAAAGAGAGCTTTACATTGAAGAAGCATGAACACCGATCGATCCATGTCCCATCTGATCGGATGATATCATTGTTCAAACAAAGCTTGGAGATGCAATTAAAACCTGAATTTTTGTTCAAGCAAGAGGTGATAAGCAAGTAGCTTACAAGCAAGGTGGTGACAAGCATCCATGTCAAAATCAAAATTGTTCCTCACGTTAAAATGGTTGAAACAAAGAAGAAACAAGCTGCTCACATCATTAGCCAATAGGAAGGAGTCTTGCAAATGTCCAAACCAATCACAATCAAGCTAGAACAAGAATGCAAGCTGCTCAACAATTGCTCCAATCAAATTCCTTGAAGAAAAACGTTTGTTTAAGGCCTAGATGTTTTGAAAATTCAAAGATCAACTTGCAACCAATCAAAAGGGAGTTCAACCAAGCTGCTCACTACAACATCCAATCAGAATTTTTGGCTGAATTCAAGCAAGGAAAGAAACGTTTGTCTAAGGAATGTTTGTTTGAAAATTCAACACTAAATTGCAACCAATCAAAGGCCTTTCTCAAGCAAGCTGCTCCATGCCTAAACCAATCAAATTGATCAAAGAAAGAAGGCTGAATCTAGCAAAGATTACACGGCAAGCAACCAGAACTTTTGGAACCAAAAGATGCTCAAACAATTTCCAAGCAAAGCATGTCATTTTAGACTAGTACCTTGTACATTAAAGCTTGTACTTTTCTTCATTTTCGTTTGTTATAAGAAGGTTTAGAACCTGAATGTAAAAAAAAACAACCATTATCAAACATATTTCAATCCAATTTCCTTCAAGGAGTTTACAACTATTTCATAGTTGAAGTTTGAAACCACTAACGGTTTTCTTTCAAGTTCCTAGCCTAGAACTTGTTAGTATTTGCTTCATCACTTGGTTTTCAGCATCTTAGGGTCTCATTGAGGTTTTAGATGTGTTGGAGTGCCAAAGAGGGAGAGGTGTTGGCATAAATTGAGCCAAGAACAATGGTTAAAGTTCAAGGGGTATCTTGGAGATGTTCTTTGACATAGCTTGTGTTCAAATCAGTTTGGAATAGGAGACAAAGTCCTTGGCAACATTTTCTAGCCTTCGTTTGGCTCATCAATTGGTATCAGAGCGTTGGTTAGTCTTCTATTCATGTTTACATTGATTAAATTTGCATATGAATGTTGCTGCCCAACCGTATGTTGAACTGATTTCTATTGCGTTTAGTTGCTGTTTGTTTAGGTAGTTAGTTTATGTTTTAAAGTGCTTGTTAGATAGTATACTATAGTTTGGTAACTTAGTTAAGTAGGCAAAACGAAAACACCCCACAAAAACAACTTAGACTAGACTTAATTGTGTTAGGAGCTGTTTGAGTAGCTTGGAACAAGAACCGTGTGTAACCAGCTTGTTCTTGTTTAATCTAGCTTAGATATTGTTCATTAGACCCTAATCTAGAAGTTTTAAATGGTAGTTTAATTGACTCCTTAAAACAGAAAACTTTGAACACAAAAATAGACTAGTTGATAGTTTAGTTTTTCACCAAGTTGTAGTAGTTAAAATTCTGTTTTAATACTTGTGTGCAAACTGTTTAGACGTTTTATATTCTGCCTTATTTAGCTTAGTTGATCTTCATTAGACCCTACTCTAGTAGTTTAAGTGTTAGTTTAGTTGTGTCCTTAAAAGAGAAAACTTGAACACAAAATAGATTAGTTAATACTTTAGCTTCTAATCAAGTAGTTAAAGTTATGTTTTTAGTACTTCTGAGCAATCTGTTTAAAACGTTTTTAGTGCTGCCTTGTTTAGCTTAGTTAGACTAGATTACAACATAGTTTAAGTATTTAGATGGTTGTTTAGTTTAGCACAAGAAAACTGAAAACCAAAGAACAAAACAAAATAGTTTTAGCTAACTAAGTGTGCTGCCTAGTTCTAGTTCATACACGTTTGTTAGGAGCTGCATCTAGTATCATTTAGTTTAGAACCTGATTGCATCATACAAACAAAAACCAAACAAAAACAAAGAAGGATAGATCACTTAAAAACCAAACAAAACAAGTAAGCTTAAGTTGCACCAAAACTGATTTTCCATTAGTTGATATAGTAATCAGCCTTATAGATTGCATTTAGAAACAAATAAGTTGCATTTAGCCATCTTAAGATTACTTAGATCATTTGCATCAAAAACAGAAAAAGGAAAAAGAAAAAACTGCCCAAAACCGT
>AP025061.1:21673381-21700616 GCA_036186865.1 Eustoma russellianum | reverse complement strand
TGCCCAAAACCGTGTGATTTAGAACAACTTTTAAAGCTCATTTGAAATCTTGGTGAATGCTAATAGCTTTATCTTTTTGTTGATTTCAATTGTTTCAAACAACTTGATTGGACTTAGATATATTCTGAAAGTTAGGAATTGTTTAAGCCCCACATTGTTAAAGAGCTATCCAATTGTTGTTTTAGATCAATTTCTGAACTTACATTGCACTTTATACAATTTGATCTTGTTGTAATTGTGAATTGAATTCCCTCTACATAGTGTTTAGCCGTGTTGTGTACGAGGAACTTTCAAATTCCAAATACAACCAACCTTGTGCAATTGAAGGCCGTGGGCAATGTCTCATGTAGGCCGTGAGGAGTAGTCTCACAACAATCAAGCAAAACCATCCAAAGAAAGAAAATTAAGCTTGATTGAGAAATACGCGAGAGAAAAGCCAATATTTGTCAACAAGTAAGAGGCAAGACAAGAGAGAATTGCAAAAGAAAGCCAAGTGAGGAAAAGCCCAAAATTGAACATTGCATAAAGGGAAAATCCCTGTGCAAAGCTCAAAAGAAAGAAAGTGCCCAAACCAAACCCCAAAGTGTTGTAGTTTTGAGATATTGAAAGTTTCTAAAGCAAACCCTTGCTAGCACTTTGTTTGTGTGTCTTTACTTTCACTTTACTACAATTGATAATTGCATATGCTGTAAAGTAAATTGAGGGATTGATTTAAACAACCCCGTAGATTTCTTTCAGCCCGAACAACAATTTGACTTCTGTGATTTACTTGAATCCTTAGGAGAAATAGTCCAAGTTGTTGTTTTAAGGAATTGTCAACATAAAGTAGAGCATTTGCATCTTGTCAATATTTTAATTGGCTTTTGAGATTGTTTTGATTAAACATGATTCTAAAAACCATTTGGGGAGTTGAATGCCATAGGAGAGACTATGATGAACTGGAAAAACGTATGAACTCCTTTGGTCGTATGAATGGTTTATGGGTTGGATATTGGGAATGTAAAACTCCTAGATATCAAACTCTTTCTCAGTGCAATAAAGACGTTAGTGCATATTACAATGAAATGCTTGATGATTTGTACTATGCTTATGTTGAAGAACATGAGGAATTAAGCATGATTAGGTTCTTTGCCGGATTAGATAAAGAGATCGCTGATTGCATGTTGTCTGAAAAATTCTCATCACTTTATGACATGTATAAAAAGGCAAAGATTGTTCAATCAAACCTAATCCCATGGCGAGTTAATCAAAACTATGGGTATGAACTGAACTCTTGTGATTCTGAAAATGACAAACCAAATCCAGTTAAGTTAAGCAATTTGAGTCAGCCTATGGATAATATTAAAAATGCATTGCTTCAACTTAGAGACATGGTGCAAGTATTGATAGAATCTGAAAAGAACAAAGACTTGCAATCTGACATTTCTATGAATGATGGTTTGTCTGAAATTAGCCCCAACATGCCTGAAACTGGAACTCCTTTATCTGAATTGCATGTTCAACCTTGTGTACTGTCTGAAGAAGACCCTTCACTTGAATCTGTTGGTGATTTCCAAAGTGTTAGTCGTTTGCTTATAGATGATGTTAATTGTGATAACACTTTGTCTGAAAATGATTTACATTGTGACATGCATATAAATGAAATCCCTGTGCATGATCTGCATTCTGCTGAGATGCTTGTTTCTGGGTTACAATCTGAATTACATCCTGTACATTTCATTGATGACATTGATGTAAGTAATTCTGTTGAGAATGACATTGATAAACTAGATTCTTATGATTTGATGTTAGCTGAACTAGATTGTCTACTTGATGTAGAGCTTGATCATGATGTCATTATTGAAATAGATTCAGCTACAAATGAACATAAATCCTTGGATGAACTAGTTAATGAATTGAATGACATATTTAGTATAGATGAAGATTCTATTTCTGAAATATCTATTTCATCTCATCTTGTTGAATGTCTGCCTGTTGTCATCTCAATTGGTACATCTTGTCTAACTATTGCACATGTTTGTAAGATTTGTACATTTAGTGTTAACATGTTGCAATATGTTTTTTGGATGTTGTTTTATCTGTTAGGATGTATGTCTTCTAAAATTTTTGTTATCATATTGTTAATGCATCCTAAACATTTTAGAAAGTGTGTACACACCTTATTCTTTCTTCAAAGATAAGGATGCACCAAGTTATTTCACCTTCACCATTTGTATTATCATGTTCCTATTTGGTTATGGTGTAGTTGAGCATACGTGTACATCCTAAACCCCTATCCCTTATTCTATCCATGTTAAGATTCGAGGACGAATCATTTTCAAGAGGGAGGGAATGATGAGCCCACGATGGGGTCAACACAACATATTTTCATGTATCATTTATTGTCACATGTTAGTTCTGTAAGACATGGCATATCACCGTTAACTCCGCACACACTAGTGCTACTTCTTATGTCTTATAGTCTTAACTAACCCTTAGGACATGTCATATATGTTGTGCATATTGTTGTGATATATCATGTTTGAATGATTGCAAAATGCATATGTGAGCATGTAGATTGTTGTGATATATTGCAAAATGCATATGTGAGCATGTATGTGTGTATAACGTTTAAAGTATATGTGTGCATGAGATTGAATTTATGAGCTAGAATTTATGAGCTAAATGTGAAATTGATTGAATGAATCAAGATTGAACAAGTTTGATTAAGATCATGAGATTGAACTTGGCCAATTCAATCACATGTCTAAATCAAGACATGTTCAAACTGATCTTAGATGATATATATGCCAATACATGTTAATTATATGATCTAACCAAGCCTTGAAGTCACATGACTTACAATATAAGGCAAATTGCTCGGTTTAGTATTCTATTGCAGGTTTTGGTTCATATCTTGAGCAAATGAACTCCAAATTGAGTCATTCAAAAGCCCACATGATCCTTATTCAATTTAGAATCTAATTGGCTGAGGAGAAGCATGCTTGACACGGATAAAAACTGACTTGACACGGTGGTGAAGCTTATTGATCTTTATAAGGGTTATTTTGGTAATTTCACCATTTGGACTTCTCATTCTTATTTGGTCTTCTTCCAACTGATTTATATGATCATATGACACATTTATAAGTCATGTCACATCATGGCAAAAATGAATCTGGAGCAGCACCATGTCTAGGTTCATCCTAGGACAAAATTCCTATTTTTGTGCTAAGGGGTATTCTGGTCTCTTCACTTGCCAATGGATCTTCTAACGTGTTATATATTGGTTATATGATGTTTATATGTGTTTATGTCACATATAGTACATGTCCTATATTTATGGAAACGGGCAGCATGGTATATCAATTGGAATTCTTATATTATGGTTATCACATATATGGTTTTCTTGGAATTCTTGGCATTCTTCATATGGTATTCTATGCTACATGTTGAAGACATAAATGGCTATATATTATATATGTGCAAACGGATATTGGCGCACAAATCATGTTCAAACTTTCAGTTTTTGAACAAGTCAAGGCAAGTTGAAACAAATCCTATTTTGGTGCTGATTTCAAGTGACTATTCTTGAGCTGTTTTCAACGGCTATTTTGGCTCAAAAATGGAGCAACATTTCGTATGCTATATGGTCAAAATTCAGATTATGATGAGTGACAAAAAAGCAAGTCCTACAATGTAGCAAATTTGAAGCAAAAGTCTCTCAACCAAAGCCATATGCAACGGCTATATGATTGAAGACCAAGTCAAGCTGATTTCTCTCTATCTTTGAACTATTCTCCAATGCCTATATTTTAGGCCATTCCAACGTCTATTTGACATTCAAAATGAGGAGCCAAATTTGTTCAAAACACATGCCAATTCAGCTGCACACATGGCAAGTTATTTACACATGGACATTGCTGATTGGGAGCTGCCTCTTAAACGTTAAAATGAAGCCATTTTCCACCTCAGCTCCAACGTCTATAATGGGATAAGATGAAGGATAAAAGTTCAGTTTGAAGACCAATTCAAAGCAACAAAAGATAAGTTTCATTTGGATAGCTAGAAAAGTGCTGATTTTTCTCCATTCTCAACCAGCTCCAACGTCTCTTAGAGGAGCCTTTAGGCTGTCCTCTTGGCTATAAATAGCTTCAAAGGTGAAGAGTAAAAGTACACCAACGAAAAACAAAAGAAAAGCAAGCAAGACATTCAGCTCTTTGTCTCCATTCTTCTCTTCTACTCTTCTATATTGAAGAACACATTTGCAGCAAGCTTTATGATTGTATAGTTCTTCATTTCTTGTCATTTCAACACCTTTTTAAACGACATATTGTAAGGGAGAAGCTGGTGTATAAAGCTTACTCCTTAGAGGTGAGCAAAAGGTGCAAAGGTGCAAAGGTGAAACAAACTAGTTGCTGTTTGTTTTGGTGAAGTCTCTTGAAGAAGTTGGTGAAAAGCTTCTTCCTTTGGCTTTGTAAGGTGACTTTGGTGTTTGGTGTTTAGTGAAATCCAAGAGAAGGTGTCTCTTGGGACTGGAGTAGGTCACATTGACCGAACCAGGATAATTCCTTGTGTTCTTTACTTATTTCCTGCACTTACTGTTTTCTGCCTGAGAATTACACTAACTTGGCACGCATAATTGAACAAGCAAACAGTCTTAGAATTGCATGAATTTTGGATATATTATACTTCAATGTGTTAGCTTTCATTAGCCGCAAGAATCACTAAATTCTAAGGAGTTTAGCATATTCAAATCGTCTTCACAAAATTGTTGCTACATTCTGTGAACAATTCTGACCAGTGTGCAAAACTTGTTCAATTTGAATAGGTTATCCTGCGAATCTTGAAGTGAGCCTTATATCAAATTAAACTAGACATCGTAAGGTTTAATTTGACATAAGATTCATCAAAATAGCACGGGTAGATTTTGAGATATCATCGTTTGAAGTTAAGCTAACATTCTGCCTGAAACTGCCAGAATTGCACACTTTACTTTTCTTGCTTATTTGAACGTGCTAACTTGCTTGGAATTGATTGAATTTTTTATGACATACTATAAACATCCTAAACTTGATCTCTGCCAAGTTTGAGAGCTTGCACAGGTGTATAAGTGGTTCAACCAAAGCACTCAAAACATTGAACTGTTTCTGGAAATTCCAGAATCTGAGGCTAAAGAGGCAAAGGGGTCTTCAAACAAGTTTTTGAAGGTAATTATAGTGTAATTTCCGCTAACCCACTATTCACCCCCCCCTCTAGTGGTGCTATACAGGTCCAACAAGTGGTATCAGAGCAAGGTTGAGCACCATATTCTTATTTGAGCTGAAAAACAGTTTACACTCCAAGTTGCAAAGTTGCTGGAAATTTTCTGGTTTTCTTATATTCTTCATATTTGGTATCTACAACAAGGTGACACTTTCTTTCCTTCTTATAAGTGTTTTAAACGTTTTCTCACACACTAAGAAGCATGTCTAAGTCACACATGAAAATAGAATTAGAAGGCATGTCCACACAAAGACCACCTCTTTTTGATGGAGAAAACTTTAGTCATTGGAAACTTAGGATGAAATTGTTCTTAATGGCTATTGATATAGACTTGTGGTCTATCATTGAAGATGGACCTTATGTGCCTACTAAGCATGTTATAATTGATGGCTTATCACAAGAAGTTGAGAAATATAGAAAAGATTGGAGTGATGAAGATAAAAAGAAAATGAGTCTTAATGCTAAAGCAATGCAATTATTGTTGAATGGTTTAAGTAGGAGTGAATCTGCCTATGTCTCTTCATGTTTAAGTGCAAAGGATATGTGGAAATGTCTTGAAATGAAGCATGAAGGAACTAATCAAGTAAAGGAATCAAAGATTAACATGTTAATGACTACACTTGAAACATTTCATTTACTGCCTAATGAATCAATTGTTGATATGGATTTAAGGCTTACAAACTTATACAACTCACTTGAATCCCTTGGTAAAACGTTTTTGATGAAAGAAAAAGTGCAAAAAGTTTTGAGAAGTTTGCCAATTGAATGGGATGCCAAAGTTAGTGCCATTGAAGAAAGCAAAGATCTTTCTCAAATAAAACTTGATGAATTGATAGGTTCTTTAAAAGTTTATGAAAACAAGTTGAATATAAGAAAGGCTGAAACTAGTAACAAGTCTAAATCACTTGCATTTGTAACAAATGAACCCGAATCATCTAATCAAGCCGAGTATGAAAGTGATGATGAAAGTGATGAAGAAGACATAATGTTGTTAGCTAGGCGTTTAAGGAAGTTTTTCAAGAAAAGACCAACTAAAAGACAAGCAAAATCAGCTGCCCCTATCAATGTGAAATCTAACAAACAAGATGGTAAATGGTATGATAAAGAACTTAAGTGTTATGAATGTGGCAAACAAGGACACATCTCATATGATTGTCCAAACAAGAACAAAAACCGTGACATGGATGAAAAGACAAGGACAAAAACTAGAGTAGAACCTATGCAAAGGAGGAAGAAAGCTCTCAAGGCAAGTTCAAGCACTTGGGATGACACATCTTCATCCGAATCCGAGGAGGAACCTGAAGTTGCACAAACATGTTTGGCTTCAAAGTCAACAAATGAGGTAACATTCGATTCTGACTCTGAATGTGATTTTACTCAAGATGAATTGTTGGATGAATTAGAAAAGTTGCATGATAGATATAAGAAGCTATCCAAGGAGAAGAAAAGAATAGTTGAGGAGAAGAACAAGTTGGAGACGTCTAACTTGAATCTAACTTCTCAACTAGAAGTTCTTCAACTTGAATCATCTAACACTATTAGTTCAATGCAAAATCAGATTAAGGAACTTAAGAACAAACATGAAAATGTGCAATGTGTGCAATGTGTTGGACCTGTATAGCACCACTAGAGGGGGGGGTGAATAGTGGATTAGCGGAAATTACACTATAATTACCTTCAAAAACTTGTTTGAAGACCCCTTTGCCTCTTTAACCTCAGATTCTGAAAATTCCAGAAACAGTTCACCGTTTTGAGTGCTTTGGTTGAACCACTTATACACCTGTGCAAGCTCTCAAACTTGGCAGAGATCAAGTTTAGAATGTTTATGGTATGTCATAAAAATTTCAGCCAATTCCAAGCAAGTTAGCACGTTCAAATAAGCAAGAGAAGTAAAGTGTGCAATTCTGGCAGTTTCAGGCAGAATGTTTGCTAAACTTCAAACGATGATATCTCAAAATCTACCCGTGCTATTTTGATGAATCTTATGTCAAATTAAACCTCAAGATGTCTAGTTTAATTTGATATAAGGCTCACTTCAAGATTCGTAGGATAGCTTATTCAAATTGCACAAGTTTGCACACTGGTCAGAACTGTTCACAGAATGTAGCAACAATTTTGTGAAGACGATTTGACTGAGCTAAACTCCTCAGAATTTAGTGATTCTTGCGGCTACTGAAAGCTAACACATTGAAGTATAACATATCCAAAATTCATGCAATTCTAAGAACGTTTGCCTGATCAATTATGCGTGCCAAGTTAGTGTAAATTTCAGGCAGAAAACAGTAAGTGCAGGAAATAAGTAAAGAACACAAGGAATTATCCTGGTTCGGTCAATGTGACCTACTCCAGTCCCAAGAGACACCTTCTCTTGGATTTCACTAAACACCAAACACCAAAGTCACCTTACAAAGCCAAAGGAAGAAGCTTTTCACCAACTTCTTCAAGAGGCTGCACCAAAACGTCACCTTTGCACCTTTTGCACCTTTTGCTCACCTCTAAGGAGTAAGCTTTATACACCAGCTTCTCCTTCACAAATATGTCGTATAAAGGTGTTGAAAATGACAAGAATTGAAGAACTATACAATCATAAAGCCTTTACAAACGTGTTCTTCAATAGAGAAGAGAAGAAGAGAAGAATGGAGACAAAGAGCTAATGTCTTGCTTTGCTTTCTTTGCTTTCGTTTTTGATGCTCTTTCTCTTCACCCTTTGGAGCTATTTATAGCCAAGAGATCAGCCTAGTAGCTCCTCAACATAGCCGTTGGATGGATGAGAATGGATAAGAAATCAGCACTTTTCTAGCCACCAAAATCCAGCCTTTGAAATTCAAACTAAACCTGACCGTTTGTTGCTTTGACATGGTCTTCAAATCTGAATTTTTATCCTCTTATGAACGTTGGAGATGAGGTGGAAATAGGCTTCATTTAAATGTTTAAAAAACAGCTCCAATCAGCAATGTACATGTGTAAATATCTTGCCATGTATGCGTGTGTTTTTGAACAGATTTTTGCCCTTCTTTTTGAATGCCAAAATGACGTTGAAAGAGGTTGAAAAAGGCTCCACATGAACGTTTGGATGAACGTTGGTATGACCTAAAAAATAGGCATTGGATAATAACTAGAAATCAGCCACATCTTTTAATTTGAATAAGTCTTCAATTCTTTATCATATATGGCCGTTGGTATGTGCTAAGAGATAGAGATCAGCCAAGTCTTTTTTGAATAAGTCTTCAACATTTTGAACCACATAGCCGTTGCATATTTGCTAAAATATAGAGAGAATTCAGCTAGCCTTTGAACTTGACTTGGTCTTCAACTTTTGAATATATGTAGCCGTTTGAATATAAGAGATTTTTGCTCCAATCTTTGAACAAAATATAGCCGTTTGCTTTGAGAGAATTTTGCTCCATATTTCAACTAAGATAGCCGTTTGTAACATGATAAGAATAGCCAAGAATAATCACTTAAAATCAGCACCAAAATAGTAGCTTAATCCACCTTGCCTTGACTTGTTCAAAATCTGAATTTTGAACATAATTTGCGTGCCATCATCCAATAACCGTGTGCACAATATAATATATAGTCTTCAACATGTAGCATAGAAAACCATATAAAGAATACCAAGAATTCCAAGAAAACCATAGATGTGATCACCATAATATAAGAATTCCTCTTGAGATACCATGCTGCCCGTTTCCATAAAAATAGGGCACGTACCATATGTGACATAAACACATATAAATATCATATGAACAATATATAACATGTTGGAAGATCAATTGGCAAGTGAAATGACCAGAATACCCTTCAGCACAAAAATAGGAACTTTGTCCTAGGATGAACCTAGACATGGTGCTGCTCCAGATTCATTTTTTGCCATGATGTGACATGACTTATAAATGTGTCATATGATCATATAAGTCCGTTGGAAGAAGACCAAATAAGAATGAGAAGTCCAAATGATGAAATTACCAAAATAGCCCTTATATAGGTCAATAAGCTTCTCACCGGGTCAACTCAGTTTTAACCCGTGCCAAGCATGCTCTTCCTCAGCCAATTAGATTCTAAATTGAATAAGGATCAAGTGGGCTTTTGAATGACTCAATTTGGAGTTCATTTGCTCAAGATATTAACCAAAACCTGCAATAGGATACTAAACCGAACAATTTGCCTTATATTGTAAGTCATGTGACTTCAAGGCTTGGTTAGTTCATATAATAAACATGTATTGACATATATATCATCCAAGATCAGTTTGAACATGTCTTGATTAAGATATGTGATTGAATTGGCCAAGTTCAATCTCATGATCTTAATCAAACTTGTTCAATCTTGATTCATTCAAGCAATTTCACATTTAGCTCATAAGTTCATAAGTTCATGTCTTGCACAATCAATTTCATATGTAAACGTTACACACATATATATCACATATGCATTTTCTAATCACAACAATTACACATATGCACACATATACATTTTGCACAACAATTACACATATGCTCACATATACATTTTGCAATCACTCAAACATACTATATCTCAACAATCTCCCCCTTTTGATGATTTGCAAAATTACCCCACATATGTGTATATTAAGCATTTAAATCAAGTGTGCAATCTAAATCAAGTGTTGTAATCTGTGTAATCAAGTAAGCATCTAAATCAAGTGTAAGCTGCTCCCCCTTAATGTGTTATCTCCCCCTTAACGGATATCTATCTTCCCCTTAACATGATATATATACACATTTATTTCTCCCCCTTAATTTTGTAAATTATGCAAAAGACTGTTATTCAGGTGTAAGCAATTAATCCAAGTCTTGCACGTAAAGTCTCAAAGATAGCTTGATTAAGGGGTTTAGTGAATATATCAGCTACTTGTTGATCAGTTCTAACATGTTCAATGTGTATATGTCCAAGATTAACATGATCACGGAGAAAATGATAACGTACTTCTATATGCTTTGCCTTAGAGTGTAGTAACAGGGTTTTTAGACAAATTTATAGCACTTGTACTATCACAATAGATGGGGATATTATTTACTTGTATTTCAAAGTCTGAAAGTTGTTGTTTAATCCATAATAGTTGAGTACAACATAGACTTAAAGCCATATATTCTGCTTCAGTAGTAGAAAGTGCAACACTAGATTGTTTCTTTGAAAACCAAGATATTAGTGAGTTTCCTAGGAATTGACATGTTCCAGTAGTGCTCTTTCTATCTACTCTACATCCACCATAATCTGCATCTGAATATGCATGTAGACTTAGACTAGATTGTCTATCATACCATAAGCCTAATGTTGGTGTATGTTGAAGATATCTAAATATTCTCTTTACAGCTTTAAAGTGTGACAACTTAGGCATACTTTGAAATCTTGCACACATACATACTGCAAACATAATATCAGGTCTACTAGCAGTTAGATATAGCAATGAACCAATCATAGACCTATATAGTTTTTCATCAAATGCAACACCATTTTCATCTTTGTCTAATTTTGTTGAAGTACACATTGGTGTTGGAGATGGTTTCAAGTTTTCAAAGTTGAATTTCTTTATCATATCTCTTATGTATTTGGCTTGATTGATATGTATACCATTTGATGTTTGTTTTATTTGCAAGCCTAAGAAGTAATTTAATTCACCAACCATGGACATTTCAAACTCAGACTTCATACAATCTTCAAAGTCTTTTACTAAGTTAGGATTAGTTGAACCAAAGATTATGTCATCTACATATATTTGTATTACAAGCAAATCTTTGTCTTTCTTTTTCAAGAATAAGGTACTATCTATGGTTCCTCTTTGAAAGTTGTTACTTAGTAAAAAGTTGGCAAATCTTTCATACCATGCACGGGGGGCTTGTTTCAAACCATATAAGGCTTTCTTAAGTTTATATACATGATTAGGGTTCTTTGGATCTTCAAGCCTGGTGGTTGTTTAACAAAAACTTCTTCTTGGATATAGCCATTTAAGAATGCACTCTTAACATCCATTTGGAATAGTTTGATGTTATTATAACATGCAAAAGCTAATAAGAGGCGTATGGATTCTAATCTTGCTACAGGGGCAAATGTTTCATCGTAATCAATACCCTCTTCTTGATTATATCCTTGAGCTACAAGTCTTGCTTTATTTCTTACTACAACCCCTTGCTCATTCATTTTGTTCCTAAACACCCATTTAGTTCCAATGATTGATTTATCCTCGGGTTTAGGTACTAAATCCCACACATTGTTTCTTTCAAATTGGTTTAACTCTTCATGCATTGCATCTATCCAATATGCATCGTTTAAGGCATCATTCACATTCTTAGGTTCAATTTGGGATATAAGTGCATGCCATTGATCATATTCATTAGGATCTATTTGCCTACGTGTTCTAACCCCTTGATTTACATCTCCTATGATAAGTTCTTGAGGATGCTTTTGTTTATCTCTTATTTGCCACCAATTACTTGGTTGTGCATCTTCATAGGTTCATGATGTTCAATAGGTTGGTTAGGCACATTTTCTTCATTATGTTCTTGTGTAGGGGGAGTTTGAACTTCATGCATTTCAAAAGTTTGATTTGGTGTTTCAATTTGTTCACTTGTGGGTGGTAGGATAAGTTCATCTTCATCATGAAGTATTTGATCATTTGGTACATTGATTTCATGTTGATTACTTGTTTGGAGATATGCATTTTCATTGAACTTCACATGTATAGATTCAACTATCTTTCTTGTTTGTGCATTATAACATCTATATGCTTTAGAGTTCATTGAATATCCCACAAATATATGTTCATCAGACTTAGGATCAAACTTATCTAAGTTATCTTTTGTGTTCAATACAAAGCATTTACAACCAAAGACTCTTAGATAGTTTACTTTTGGGAGTCGTCCATTTAAGATTTCAAATGGTGTTTTGTTCAATTTCTTTCTTATTGATAGTCTGTTGATCATATAACTTGAAGTGTTTACTGCTTCAGCCCATAAGAATTTAGGTACTTTGTTTTCTACCATCATTGTTCTTGCTACTTCTTGAATAGTCCTATTCTTTCTTTCAACTACACCATTAAGTTGAGGAGTTCTTGGTGGGGAGAATTCATGTTTTATACCCTTTTCATTACAAAATTTGATTAATTCACTATTTTTAAACTCACCACCTCTATCACTCCTTATCTTAATAACATGTGATTCATGTTCATTTTCAAGTTGTCTAATTAGATTAGCTATAGATGATGCACTTTCATCTTTTGAAGCAGAAACAATGTCCAAGTATATCTTGAGAAATCATCAACTATTACACATACATAATAACTTCCACCTAAGCTTCTTGTTCTACATGGACCAAATAAGTCTATATGCAAGAGTTCTAGTATTCTTGATGTTGTGAACTCAGTTTTAGGCTTAAGAGATTCTCTAACATGTTTGCCTTTGATACAAGATTCACATAGTTGAAAATCATTCAAGTTAAGTTTAGGCAATCCTTTAACAAGACTTTTAGCGTGTAGTTTTTTCTAAGGTTGATATACCTATGTGTCCTAAACGTCTATGCCAAAGATTGGGATCAGATTCATGTGAAACAAGACATTTTGTGTTACTACTTAGCATATCATCCATGTTAAGCACATATATGTTTCCTTCACGTTTTCCTTTTAACACAACTTGATTGTTTTTATCCATTATCTTACAAGAGGTGGAGGAGAAGAGAACATTCAAGTTGTTGTCACATAGTTGAGAAACACTTAAGAGCTCAAAGGTTAAGTTACTTACAAGTAGGACGTTTTTGATCTCAAATTTGTTTGGATCACCAACCTTGCCTTTGCCAATTATTTGGCCTTGGTTATTGTCTCCAAAGGTAACTTTGCCACCTTTTGCAACGTTCTTAAGTGTGCTAAACAAATTTTTGTTCCCCGTCATATGTCTTGAGCAACCACTATCAACTATCCAATTGGTTTTGTTCTTTTCATCTTCTTTGTTGTTATAATCAGCAACTTGTCTTTCTTTGATGTTATGTACCTACAAATGTAAATAACAACTTAGGTACCCTTTGATTTTGGGTCCTTTCAAGGTTAGACAAGTTAAGTTCATGTTAGTGTACCTTTAGGTACCCAAACTTGAACAACCTTTCTTGGTTTTGAAATGTTATAATCATGTTGCATATAATGAACAAATAGTGGATTTTGATACATAGAATATGATTGAAAAGGGGCTGCACGTTTATGACTAATTGGATAAGCATGGTAACTTCTATATGCATTTGAATGTTGCCTTGTATATGAGTTATATCTTGGCCGTGTATAAGCATTGAATTTAGGCCGGGTATAAACAAGATGTTGTGTGTGTCTAGGCCGTGTGTTATAAACTGATTTAGGCCGAGAGTATGTCATGTTCTTCACATAAGCATGTTGTTGCATATAAGGCATAACTTGAGCATATTGCATATTACTTTGTTTAGGCATTCTTGTATACATGTAAGCATGGTTTCTAGGTGCATTTACCTTCCTATATGTTGATGCATTTTGCAATCTTTGTGATGAAGGAGGTGTGGGCAGAATAGATTCATTTCTAGATGCATTTGGCCTATATTTCATGTTGGTTGAAGATGATACAAATGTTGTTTCCTTAGGTGTGTATTCAGCTTCTTCAACATATCCAAGACCTTGTTTGTCATTTCCATGCTTTTGAGATGCAATGAGAGTGTCTAACATGTTGGAACCATTCTTAAATTGTTCTAAAGATTTGTTCAAGTCTAGGTTGCATGCTTTCAATGATTCAAATTCAGTTTGTATTTCATGCAATTTAGACTTTAAAACGTTGAAATCAACACATTGCACACATTGCACATTTTCATGTTTGTTCTTAAGTTCCTTAATCTGATTTTGCATTGAACTAATAGTGTTAGATGATTCAAGTTGAAGAACTTCTAGTTGAGAAGTTAGATTCAAGTTAGACGTCTCCAACTTGTTCTTCTCCTCAACTATTCTTTTCTTCTCCTTGGATAGCTTCTTATATCTATCATGCAACTTTTCTAATTCATCCAACAATTCATCTTGAGTAAAATCACATTCGGAGTCAGAATCGAATGTTACCTCATTTGTAGACTTTGAAGCCAAACATATTTGTGCAACTTCAGGTTCCTCCTCGGATTCGGATGAAGATGTGTCATCCCAAGTGCTTGAACTTACCTTGAGAGCTTTCTTCCTCCTTTGCATAGGTTCTACTCTAGTTTTTGTCCTTGTCTTTTCATCCATGTCACGGTTTTTGTTCTTGTTTGGACAATCATATGAGATGTGTCCTTGTTTTCCACATTTATAACACTTAAGTTCTTTATCATACCATTTACCATCTTGTTTGTTAGATTTCACATTGATAGGGGTGGCTGATATTGATTTTCTTTTAGTTGGTCTTTGTGTGGACATGCCTTCTTAGTGTGTGAGAAAACGTTTAAAACACTTATAAGAAGGAAAGAAAGTGTCACCTTGTTGTAGATATCAAATATGAAGAATATAAGACAACCAGAAAATTTCCAGCAACTTTGCAACTTGGAGTGTAGATTGTTTTCAGCTCAAATCAGAATATGGTGCTCAACCAGGCTCTGATACCAATTGTTGGACCTGTATAGCACCACTAGAGGGGGGGGTGAATAGTGGATTAGCGGAAATTACACTATAATTACCTTCAAAAACTTGTTTGAAGACCCCTTTGCCTCTTTAACCTCAGATTCTGAAAATTCCAGAAACAGTTCACCGTTTTGAGTGCTTTGGTTGAACCACTTATACACCTGTGCAAGCTCTCAAACTTGGCAGAGATCAAGTTTAGAATGTTATGGTATGTCATAAAATTTCAGCCAATTCCAAGCAAGTTAGCACGTTCAAATAAGCAAGAGAAGTAAAGTGTGCAATTCTGGCAGTTTCAGGCAGAATGTTTGCTAAACTTCAAACGATGATATCTCAAAATCTACCCGTGCTATTTTGATGAATCTTATGTCAAATTAAACCTCAAGATGTCTAGTTTAATTTGATATAAGGCTCACTTCAAGATTCGTAGGATAGCTTATTCAAATTGCACAAGTTTGCACACTGGTCAGAACTGTTCACAGAATGTAGCAACAATTTTGTGAAGACGATTTGACTGAGCTAAACTCCTCAGAATTTAGTGATTCTTGCGGCTACTGAAAGCTAACACATTGAAGTATAACATATCCAAAATTCATGCAATTCTAAGAACGTTTGCCTGATCAATTATGCGTGCCAAGTTAGTGTAAATTTCAGGCAGAAAACAGTAAGTGCAGGAAATAAGTAAAGAACACAAGGAATTATCCTGGTTCGGTCAATGTGACCTACTCCAGTCCCAAGAGACACCTTCTCTTGGATTTCACTAAACACCAAACACCAAAGTCACCTTACAAAGCCAAAGGAAGAAGCTTTTCACCAACTTCTTCAAGAGGCTGCACCAAACGTCACCTTTGCACCTTTTGCACCTTTTGCTCACCTCTAAGGAGTAAGCTTTATACACCAGCTTCTCCTTCACAAATATGTCGTATAAAGGTGTTGAAAATGACAAGAATTGAAGAACTATACAATCATAAAGCCTTTACAAACGTGTTCTTCAATAGAGAAGAGAAGAAGAGAAGAATGGAGACAAAGAGCTAATGTCTTGCTTTGCTTTCTTTGCTTTCGTTTTTGATGCTCTTTCTCTTCACCCTTTGGAGCTATTTATAGCCAAGAGATCAGCCTAGTAGCTCCTCAACATAGCCGTTTGGATGGATGAGAATGGATAAGAAATCAGCACTTTTCTAGCCACCAAAATCCAGCCTTTGAAATTCAAACTAAACCTGACCGTTTGTTGCTTTGACATGGTCTTCAAATCTGAATTTTTATCCTCTTATGAACGTTGGAGATGAGGTGGAAATAGGCTTCATTTAAATGTTTAAAAAACAGCTCCAATCAGCAATGTACATGTGTAAATATCTTGCCATGTATGCGTGTGTTTTTGAACAGATTTTTGCCCTTCTTTTTGAATGCCAAAATGACGTTGAAAGAGGTTGAAAAAGGCTCCACATGAACGTTTGGATGAACGTTGGTATGACCTAAAAAATAGGCATTGGATAATAACTAGAAATCAGCCACATCTTTTAATTTGAATAAGTCTTCAATTCTTTATCATATATGGCCGTTGGTATGTGCTAAGAGATAGAGATCAGCCAAGTCTTTTTTGAATAAGTCTTCAACATTTTGAACCACATAGCCGTTGCATATTTGCTAAAATATAGAGAGAATTCAGCTAGCCTTTGAACTTGACTTGGTCTTCAACTTTTGAATATATGTAGCCGTTTGAATATAAGAGATTTTTGCTCCAATCTTTGAACAAAATATAGCCGTTTGCTTTGAGAGAATTTTGCTCCATATTTCAACTAAGATAGCCGTTTGTAACATGATAAGAATAGCCAAGAATAATCACTTAAAATCAGCACCAAAATAGTAGCTTAATCCACCTTGCCTTGACTTGTTCAAAATCTGAATTTTGAACATAATTTGCGTGCCATCATCCAATAACCGTGTGCACAATATAATATATAGTCTTCAACATGTAGCATAGAAAACCATATAAAGAATACCAAGAATTCCAAGAAAACCATAGATGTGATCACCATAATATAAGAATTCCTCTTGAGATACCATGCTGCCCGTTTCCATAAAAATAGGGCACGTACCATATGTGACATAAACACATATAAATATCATATGAACAATATATAACATGTTGGAAGATCAATTGGCAAGTGAAATGACCAGAATACCCTTCAGCACAAAAATAGGAACTTTGTCCTAGGATGAACCTAGACATGGTGCTGCTCCAGATTCATTTTTTGCCATGATGTGACATGACTTATAAATGTGTCATATGATCATATAAGTCCGTTGGAAGAAGACCAAATAAGAATGAGAAGTCCAAATGATGAAATTACCAAAATAGCCCTTATATAGGTCAATAAGCTTCTCACCGGGTCAACTCAGTTTTAACCCGTGCCAAGCATGCTCTTCCTCAGCCAATTAGATTCTAAATTGAATAAGGATCAAGTGGGCTTTTGAATGACTCAATTTGGAGTTCATTTGCTCAAGATATTAACCAAAACCTGCAATAGGATACTAAACCGAACAATTTGCCTTATATTGTAAGTCATGTGACTTCAAGGCTTGGTTAGTTCATATAATAAACATGTATTGACATATATATCATCCAAGATCAGTTTGAACATGTCTTGATTAAGATATGTGATTGAATTGGCCAAGTTCAATCTCATGATCTTAATCAAACTTGTTCAATCTTGATTCATTCAAGCAATTTCACATTTAGCTCATAAGTTCATAAGTTCATGTCTTGCACAATCAATTTCATATGTAAACGTTACACACATATATATCACATATGCATTTTCTAATCACAACAATTACACATATGCACACATATACATTTTGCACAACAATTACACATATGCTCACATATACATTTTGCAATCACTCAAACATACTATATCTCAACACAATGTGTTGATTTCAACGTTTTAAAGTCTAGATTACATGAAATACAAACTGAATTTGAATCATTAAAAGCATGCAACCTAGACTTGAACAAATCTTTAGAACAATTTAAGGATGGTTCCAACATGTTAGACACTCTTATTGCATCTCAAAAGCATGGAAATGACAAACAAGGTCTTGGATATGTTAAAGAAGCTGAATACACACCTAAGGAAACAACATTTGTATCATCTTCAACCAACATGAAATATAGGCCAAATGCATTAGAAATGAACCTATTCTGCCCACACCACCTTCATCACAAAGATTGCAAAATGCATCAACATATAGGAAGGCAAATACATCTAGAAACCATGCTTACATATATACAAGAATGCCTAAACAAAGTAGTATGAAATCTGCTCAAGTTATGCCTTATATGCAACAACATGCTTATGTGAAGAACATGACATACTCTCGGCCTAAATCAGTTTACAACACACGGCCTAGACACATACAACATCTTGTGTATACACGGCCTAAATTCAATGCTTATACACGGCCAAGATATAACTCATATACATGGCAACATTCAAATGCATATAGAACTTACAATGCTTATTCAACTAGACATAAATGTGCAGCCCCTTTTCCATCATATTCTATGTATCAAAATCCACTATTTGTTCATTATATGCAACATGATTTTAACATTTCAAAACCAAGAAAGGTTGTTCAAGTTTGGGTACCTAAAGGTACACTAACATGAACTTAACTTGTCTAACCTTGAAAGGACCCAAAATCAAAGGGTACCTAAGTTGTTATTTACATTTGTAGGTACATAACATCAAAGAAAGACAAGTTGCTGGTTATAACAACAAAGAAGATGAAAAGAACAAAACCAATTGGATAGTTGATAGTGGTTGCTCAAGACATATGACGGGCAACAAAAATTTGTTTAGCACACTTAAGAACGTTGCAAAAGGTGGCAAAGTTACCTTTGGAGACAACAACCAAGGCCAAATAATTGGCAAAGGCAAGGTTGGTGATCCAAACAAGTTTGAGATCAAAAACGTCCTACTTGTAAGTAACTTAACCTTTGAGCTTTTAAGTGTTTCTCAACTATGTGACAACAACTTGAATGTTCTCTTCTCCTCCACTTCTTGTAAGATAATGGATAAAAACAATCAAGTTGTGTTAAAAGGAAAACGTGAAGGAAACATATATGTGCTTAACATGGATGATATGCTAAGTAGTAACACAAAATGTCTTGTTTCACATGAATCTGATCCCAATCTTTGGCATAGACGTTTAGGACACATTGGTATATCAACCTTAGAAAAACTACACGCTAAAAGTCTTGTTAAAGGATTGCCTAAACTTAACTTGAATGATTTTCAACTATGTGAATCTTGTATCAAAGGCAAACATGTTAGAGAATCCCTTAAGCCTAAAACCAAGGTCACAACGTCAAGAATACTAGAACTCTTGCATATAGACTTATTTGGTCCATGTAGAACAAGAAGCTTAGGTGGAAGTTATTATGTATGTGTAATAGTTGATGATTTCTCAAGATATACTTGGACATTGTTTCTTGCTTCAAAAGATGAAAGTGCATCATCTATAACTAATCAAATTAGACAACTTGAAAATGAACATGAATCACATGTTATTAAGATAAGGAGTGATAGAGGTGGTGAGTTTAAAGATAGTGTATTAATCAAATTCTGTAATGAAAAGGGTATAAAACATGAATTCTCCCCACCAAGAACTCCTCAACTTAATGGTGTAGTTGAAAGAAAGAATAGGACTATTCAAGAAGTAGCAAGAACAATGATGGTAGAAAACAAAGTACCTAAATTCTTATGGGCTGAAGCAGTAAACACTTCAAGTTATATGATCAACAGACTATCAATAAGAAAGAAATTGAACAAAACACCATATGAAATCTTAAATGGACGACTCCCAAAGGTAAACTATCTAAAAGTCTTTGGTTGTAAATGCTTTGTATTGAACACAAAAGATAACTTAGATAAGTTTGATCCTAAGTCTGATGAACATATATTTGTGGGATATTCAATGAACTCTAAAGCATATAGATGTTATAATGCACAAACAAGAAAGATAGTTGAATCTATACATGTGAAGTTCAATGAAAATGCATATCTCCAAACAAGTAATCAACATGAAATCTATGTACCAAATGATCAAATACTTCATGATGAAGATGAACTTATCCTACCACCTACAAATGATCAAATTGAAACACCAAATCAAACTCTTGAAATGCATGAAGTTGAAACTCCCCCTACACAAGAACATAATGAAGAAAATGTGCCTAACCAACCTATTGAACATCATGAACCTATTGAAGATGCACAACCAAGTAATTGGTGGCAAATAAGAGATAAACAAAAGCATCCTCAAGAACTTATCATAGGAGATGTAAATCAAGGGGTTAGAACACGTAGGCAAATAGATCCTAATGAATATGATCAATGGCATGCACTTATATCCCAAATTGAACCCAAGAATGTGAATGATGCCTTAAACGATGCATATTGGATAGATGCAATGCATGAAGAGTTAAACCAATTTGAAAGAAACAATGTGTGGGATTTAGTACCTAAACCCGAGGATAAATCAATCATTGGAACTAAATGGGTGTTTAGGAACAAAATGAATGAACAAGGGGTTGTAGTAAGAAATAAAGCAAGACTTGTAGCTCAAGGATATAATCAAGAAGAGGGTATTGATTACGATGAAACATTTGCCCCCGTAGCAAGATTAGAATCCATACGCCTCTTATTAGCTTTTGCATGTTATAATAACATCAAACTATTCCAAATGGATGTTAAGAGTGCATTCTTAAATGGCTATATCCAAGAAGAAGTTTTTGTTAAACAACCACCAGGCTTTGAAGATCCAAAGAACCCTAATCATGTATATAAACTTAAGAAAGCCTTATATGGTTTGAAACAAGCCCCCCGTGCATGGTATGAAAGATTTGCCAACTTTTTACTAAGTAACAATTTTCAAAGAGGAACCATAGATAGTACCTTATTCTTGAAAAAGAAAGACAAAGATTTGCTTGTAATACAAATATATGTAGATGACATAATCTTTGGTTCAACTAATCCTAACTTAGTAAAAGACTTTGAAGATTGTATGAAGTCTGAGTTTGAAATGTCTATGGTTGGTGAATTAAACTATTTCTTAGGCTTGCAAATAAAACAAACATCAAGTGGTATACATATCAATCAAGCCAAATACATAAGAGATATGATAAAGAAATTCAACTTTGAAAACTTGAAACCATCTCCAACACCAATGTGTACTTCAACAAAATTAGACAAAGATGAAAATGGTGTTGCATTTGATGAAAAACTATATAGGTCTATGATTGGTTCATTGCTATATCTAACTGCTAGTAGACCTGATATTATGTTTGCAGTATGTATGTGTGCAAGATTTCAAAGTATGCCTAAGTTGTCACACTTTAAAGCTGTAAAAAGAATATTTAGATATCTTCAACATACACCAACATTAGGCTTATGGTATGATAGACAATCTAGTCTAAGTCTACATGCATATTCAGATGCAGATTATGGTGGATGTAGAGTAGATAGAAAGAGCACTAGTGGAACATGTCAATTCCTAGGAAACTCACTAATATCTTGGTTTTCAAAGAAACAATCTAGTGTTGCACTTTCTACTACTGAAGCAGAATATATGGCTTTAAGTCTATGTTGTACTCAACTATTATGGATTAAACAACAACTTTCAGACTTTGAAATACAAGTAAATAATATCCCCATCTATTGTGATAGTACAAGTGCTATAAATTTGTCTAAAAACCCTGTACTACACTCTAAGGCAAAGCATATAGAAGTACGTTATCATTTTCTCCGTGATCATGTTAATCTTGGACATATACACATTGAACATGTTAGAACTGATCAACAAGTAGCTGACATATTCACTAAACCCCTTAATCAAGCTATCTTTGAGCATTTACGTGCAAGACTTGGATTAATTGCTCACACCTGACTACTACACCGTGCACATAGTTCAGTCTTTTGCATAATTTACAAAATTAAGGGGGAGAGATATATGTATATCATGTTAAGGGGGAGATAACACATTAAGGGGGAGCAGCTTAACTTGATTTAAAAGAGAAGCTTATACTTGATTTCGATGCTTAATATACACATATGTGGGGTAATTTTGCAAATCATCAAAAGGGGGAGATTGTTGTGATATATCATGTTTGAATGATTGCAAAATGCATATGTGAGCATGTAGATTGTTGTGATATATTGCAAAATGCATATGTGAGCATGTATGTGTGTATAACGTTTAAAGTATATGTGTGCATGAGATTGAATTTATGAGCTAGAATTTATGAGCTAAATGTGAAATTGATTGAATGAATCAAGATTGAACAAGTTTGATTAAGATCATGAGATTGAACTTGGCCAATTCAATCACATGTCTAAATCAAGACATGTTCAAACTGATCTTAGATGATATATATGCCAATACATGTTAATTATATGATCTAACCAAGCCTTGAAGTCACATGACTTACAATATAAGGCAAATTGCTCGGTTTAGTATTCTATTGCAGGTTTTGGTTCATATCTTGAGCAAATGAACTCCAAATTGAGTCATTCAAAAGCCCACATGATCCTTATTCAATTTAGAATCTAATTGGCTGAGGAGAAGCATGCTTGACACGGATAAAAACTGACTTGACACGGTGGTGAAGCTTATTGATCTTTATAAGGGTTATTTTGGTAATTTCACCATTTGGACTTCTCATTCTTATTTGGTCTTCTTCCAACTGATTTATATGATCATATGACACATTTATAAGTCATGTCACATCATGGCAAAAATGAATCTGGAGCAGCACCATGTCTAGGTTCATCCTAGGACAAAATTCCTATTTTTGTGCTAAGGGGTATTCTGGTCTCTTCACTTGCCAATGGATCTTCTAACGTGTTATATATTGGTTATATGATGTTTATATGTGTTTATGTCACATATAGTACATGTCCTATATTTATGGAAACGGGCAGCATGGTATATCAATTGGAATTCTTATATTATGGTTATCACATATATGGTTTTCTTGGAATTCTTGGCATTCTTCATATGGTATTCTATGCTACATGTTGAAGACATAAATGGCTATATATTATATATGTGCAAACGGATATTGGCGCACAAATCATGTTCAAACTTTCAGTTTTTGAACAAGTCAAGGCAAGTTGAAACAAATCCTATTTTGGTGCTGATTTCAAGTGACTATTCTTGAGCTGTTTTCAACGGCTATTTTGGCTCAAAAATGGAGCAACATTTCGTATGCTATATGGTCAAAATTCAGATTATGATGAGTGACAAAAAAGCAAGTCCTACAATGTAGCAAATTTGAAGCAAAAGTCTCTCAACCAAAGCCATATGCAACGGCTATATGATTGAAGACCAAGTCAAGCTGATTTCTCTCTATCTTTGAACTATTCTCCAATGCCTATATTTTAGGCCATTCCAACGTCTATTTGACATTCAAAATGAGGAGCCAAATTTGTTCAAAACACATGCCAATTCAGCTGCACACATGGCAAGTTATTTACACATGGACATTGCTGATTGGGAGCTGCCTCTTAAACGTTAAAATGAAGCCATTTTCCACCTCAGCTCCAACGTCTATAATGGGATAAGATGAAGGATAAAAGTTCAGTTTGAAGACCAATTCAAAGCAACAAAAGATAAGTTTCATTTGGATAGCTAGAAAAGTGCTGATTTTTCTCCATTCTCAACCAGCTCCAACGTCTCTTAGAGGAGCCTTTAGGCTGTCCTCTTGGCTATAAATAGCTTCAAAGGTGAAGAGTAAAAGTACAACAACGAAAAACAAAAGAAAAGCAAGCAAGACATTCAGCTCTTTGTCTCCATTCTTCTCTTCTACTCTTCTATATTGAAGAACACATTTGCAGCAAGCTTTATGATTGTATAGTTCTTCATTTCTTGTCATTTCAACACCTTTTAAACGACATATTGTAAGGGAGAAGCTGGTGTATAAAGCTTACTCCTTAGAGGTGAGCAAAAGGTGCAAAGGTGCAAAGGTGAAACAAACTAGTTGCTGTTTGTTTTGGTGAAGTCTCTTGAAGAAGTTGGTGAAAAGCTTCTTCCTTTGGCTTTGTAAGGTGACTTTGGTGTTTGGTGTTTAGTGAAATCCAAGAGAAGGTGTCTCTTGGGACTGGAGTAGGTCACATTGACCGAACCAGGATAATTCCTTGTGTTCTTTACTTATTTCCTGCACTTACTGTTTTCTGCCTGAGAATTACACTAACTTGGCACGCATAATTGAACAAGCAAACAGTCTTAGAATTGCATGAATTTTGGATATATTATACTTCAATGTGTTAGCTTTCATTAGCCGCAAGAATCACTAAATTCTAAGGAGTTTAGCATATTCAAATCGTCTTCACAAAATTGTTGCTACATTCTGTGAACAATTCTGACCAGTGTGCAAAACTTGTTCAATTTGAATAGGTTATCCTGCGAATCTTGAAGTGAGCCTTATATCAAATTAAACTAGACATCGTAAGGTTTAATTTGACATAAGATTCATCAAAATAGCACGGGTAGATTTTGAGATATCATCGTTTGAAGTTAAGCTAACATTCTGCCTGAAACTGCCAGAATTGCACACTTTACTTTTCTTGCTTATTTGAACGTGCTAACTTGCTTGGAATTGATTGAATTTTTTATGACATACTATAAACATCCTAAACTTGATCTCTGCCAAGTTTGAGAGCTTGCACAGGTGTATAAGTGGTTCAACCAAAGCACTCAAAACATTGAACTGTTTCTGGAAATTCCAGAATCTGAGGCTAAAGAGGCAAAGGGGTCTTCAAACAAGTTTTTGAAGGTAATTATAGTGTAATTTCCGCTAACCCACTATTCACCCCCCCCTCTAGTGGTGCTATACAGGTCCAACACATATTGTGTTTGTTGCTTGGTGTCTTTGAAGATAGGTCAAAGAGAGCTTTACATTGAAGAAGCATGAACACCGATCGATCCATGTCCCATCTGATCGGATGATATCATTGTTCAAACAAAGCTTGGAGATGCAATTAAAACCTGAATTTTTGTTCAAGCAAGAGGTGATAAGCAAGTAGCTTACAAGCAAGGTGGTGACAAGCATCCATGTCAAAATCAAAATTGTTCCTCACGTTAAAATGGTTGAAACAAAGAAGAAACAAGCTGCTCACATCATTAGCCAATAGGAAGGAGTCTTGCAAATGTCCAAACCAATCACAATCAAGCTAGAACAAGAATGCAAGCTGCTCAACAATTGCTCCAATCAAATTCCTTGAAGAAAAACGTTGGTTTAAGGCCTAGATGTTTTGAAAATTCAAAGATCAACTTGCAACCAATCAAAAGGGAGTTCAACCAAGCTGCTCACTACAACATCCAATCAGAATTTTTGGCTGAATTCAAGCAAGGAAAGAAACATTTGTCTAAGGAAAGTTTGTTTGAAAATTCAACACCAAATTGCAACCAATCAAAGGCCTTTCTCAAGCAAGCTGCTCCGTGCCTAAACCAATCAAATTGATCAAAGAAAGAAGGCTGAATCTAGCAAAGATTACACGGCAAGCAACCAGAACTTTTGGAACCAAAAGATGCTCAAACAATTTCCAAGCAAAGCATGTCATTTTAGACTAGTACCTTGTACATTAAGCTTGTACTTTTCTTCATTTTCGTTTGTTATAAGAAGGTTTAGAACCTGAATGTAAAAAAAACAACCATTATCAAACATATTTCAATCCAATTTCCTTCAAGGAGTTTACAACTATTTCATAGTTGAAGTTTGAAACCACTAACGGTTTTCTTTCAAGTTCCTAGCCTAGAACTTGTTAGTATTTGCTTCATCACTTGGTTTACAGCATCTTAGGGTCTCATTGAGGTTTTAGATGTGTTGGAGTGCCAAAGAGGGAGAGGTGTTGGCATAAATTGAGCCAAGAACAATGGTTAAAGTTCAAGGGGTATCTTGGAGATGTTCTTTGACATAGCTTGTGTTCAAATCAGTTTGGAATAGGAGACAAAGTCCTTGGCAACGTTTTCTAGCCTTCGTTTGGCTCATCAATTCTTGGAACCAAATTGCTCAAACAAGTTTCAAAGCAAGCATGTCATTTTAGTCTAGTACTTTGTACATTAAAACTTGTACTTTTCATCATTTTCATTTGTTATAAATAGCATAGGAAGCTGAATGTATAAAACAACTCAAAAAACAAATAAACGACAATTTTCAAACACATTTCAATCAAGATTTGCTTTAAGGAGTTCTCTCAACTTTTCTAGTTGAAGTTAAAACCACTTAACGGTTTCTTTCAAGTTCCTAGCCTAGAACTTGTTAGTATTTGCTTCATCTTTTGGTTTACAGCATCTTAGGGCTCAATGAGGTTTTAGATGTGTTGGAATACCAAAGAGGGAGAGGTGTTGGCATCAATTGAGCCAAGAACAACGGTTACAGTTCAAGGGGTGTCTTTGTGATGTTCTTTGCCATAGCTTTTGTTCAAATCAGTTTGGAATAGGAGACAAAGTCCTAGGAACGTTTTTATAGCCTTCATTTGGCTCATCAATTGGTATCAGAGCGTTGGTTAGTCTTCTATTCATGTTTACATTGTTTAAACTTGCATATGATTGATGCTGCCCAAAACCGTTTAATAGACTGTTTTGTTGTTCAATTAGATTCTGTTTGTTTACATAGTTAGTTTATGTTTTGAAGTGTTTATTAGATAGTTTACAATATTTTGGTAACTTAGTTTTTAGTAGCAAAAACCAAAACACCACAAAAAGAACATAGACTAGACTTAAGTATTGTTAGAATCCCTTTGTGTAGTTAGATTAAAACCGTGTGTGGATCTTGTTGTTCTAGTCAATCTAGCTTAGATAATGTTCATTAGTTCCTAATCTAGAAGTTTAAATGGTAGTTTAGTTGAGTCCTTAAAACAGAAAACTTGAACACAAAAATAGACTAGTTGATAGTTTAGTTTGTAATCAAGTTGTTAAAATTCTGTTTTTAGTAGTTGTGTGCAATCTGTTTAGACGTTGTATTTGCTACCTTATTTAGCTTGGTTAGGATAGTTTACAACATAGTTTAAGTGTTTAGTTGGTTGTTTAGTTTAGCACAAGAAATCCGAAAACTAAAGATCAAAACAAGTAGTTTTAGCTAACTAAGTGTGCTGCCTAGTTTCTAGTGATATACGTTTGATAAGTAGGATATAAACACTTGCATCTAGTATCATCTAGCTTAGAAACTGATTGCATCATACAAACGAAAACCAATACAAAAACAAGTTAGCTAGTTTGCATCAAAACTGATTTCTATTAGTTGTTAGAGTAATCAGCCCTTATAAATTGCATTTAGAAACAACTAAGTTGCATTTAGCTATCTTAAGATTAGTTAGATCA
>AP025061.1:21630174-21672693 GCA_036186865.1 Eustoma russellianum | reverse complement strand
AAATTGCATTTAGAAACAACTAAGTTACATTTAGCTATCTTAAGATTAGTTAGATCATTTGCATCAAAAACAGGAAAAAAAACCGAAACAATTTAGTTTAAACTTGATTAAATCTTTGAATGCTATTTGTTTAAACTTGTTGAATTTGATTTCACCACCCCCGTTACACCTTAAGTCATTGTTTGGTACAAACTTGATTGAATCTTTTAATTGAAACATTATTGACTTAAGATTTGTTAAAAGAGAAGTAAATTTGTAAGAAACAAGATTTGATTTCAAATTTTAACGTTGGCTTACGTTTATCTTTACTTGGGATTGATTCGATTGTTTAAAGACTTTATTGGACTTAAGTTCTTACTTAGGATCACTTTGTCTATATTTATCCCTACACTGTTAAATTACCGACCCTGTTATCATCTTGTTGTCTTTACACTTCTTCAACTTGCATTGAACTTTCATCTATATTTGGTTGTTAAATTTGTGAAACAGTTTTCATATCATTAGTGTTCTTCCGTGTTGTTCAAAGAACGTTTCACAAAAGCCACACCAAAACTTGTGCAAGTAAAACCAAAGAAAAAGAAGCCGTGAGCAATGTCTCATGAAGGCGAGCAGTAGACTCACAAAACAGACAAAGCCAATCCAAAGGAAAATAATTAGGCTTGTTTGTGAAAGAAACTGAGAGAAAAGTCATTTTTAATGTCAAAAAGCAAGAGACAAGACGTATGAGTGATTTGCACAAGAAGTGAGATATAGCCATCCAAAGTTCACAAAAGGTGAATTGTGCAAAACCAAAAGCAAATACCTATACCAAAAGTGTTGATTGTTGTAAAAGGTTCCTCGAACAAACCCTTGTTGAACACTTGTGTGTATGTACTGTCTTTCACTTTATTTACAATTGAATGTGCATTAAAGTTTAAAGTAAGTTAAAGGATTGTTCTGTACAAAACCTTAGCTTTCTTTGATTCAGCCAAAAACATCACTTGACTTCTATTTTTCTTTGAATCTTAGATAGTCCAAGATTGTTGTTTATTCGATTGTCAATTTGAAGTAGAAATTTACGTTTTGTTAAAGTTATAGTTTGATCTTACTTGCTTGTATTCTGACTTATTTATCTCATTGTTTTACCATCTTGGTTCATTGTTTTGATTAAACATGATTCTAAAAACCATTTGGGGAGTTGAATGCCATAGGAGAGACTATGATGAACTGGAAAAACGTATGAACTCCTTTGGTCGTACGAATGGTTTATGGGTTGGATATTGGGAATGTAAAACTCCTAGATATCAAACTCTTCCTCAGTGCAATAAAGACGTTAGTGCATATTACAATGAAATGCTTGATGATTTGTACTATGCTTATGTTGAAGAACATGAGGAATTAAGCATGATTAGGTTCTTTGCTGGATTTTATAAAGAGATCGCTGATCGCATGTTGTCTGAAAAATTCTCATCACTTTATGACATGTATAAAAAGGCAAAGATTGTTCAATCAAACCTAATCCCATGGCAAGTTAATCAAAACTATGGGTATGAACTGAGCTCTTGTGATTCTGAAAATGACAAACCAAATCCAGTTAAGTTAAGCAATTTGAGTCAGCCTATGGATAATATTGAAAATGCATTGCTTCAACTTAGAGACATGGTGCAAGTATTGATAGAATCTGAAAAGAACAAAGACTTGCAATCTGACATTTCTGTGAATGATGGTTTGTATGAAATTAGCCCCAACATGCTTGAAACTGAAACTTCTTTATCTGAATTGCATGTTCAACCTTGTGTACTGTCTGAAGAAGATCCTTCACTTGATTCTAATTGTGGTGATTTCCAAAGTGCTACCAACATGCCATTAGTTGAATTTACAATTGATAACACTTTGTCTGAAAATGATTTACATTGTGACATGCATATAAATGAAATCCCTGTGCATGATCTGCATTCTGCTGAGATGCTTGTTTCTGGGTTACAATCTGAATTACATCCTGTACATTTCATTGATGACATTGATGTAAGTAATTCTGTTGAGAATGACATTGATAAACTAGATTCTTATGATTTGATGTTAGCTGAACTAGATTGTCTACTTGATGTAGGGCTTGATCATGATGTCATTATTGAAATAGATTCAGCTACAAATGAACATAAATCCTTGGATGAACTAGTTAATGAATTGAATGACATATTTAGTATAGATGAAGATTCTATTTCTGAAATATCTATTTCATCTCATCTTGTTGAATGTCTGCCTGTTGTCATCTCAATTGATACATCTTGTCTAAATATTGCACATGTCTGTAAGATTTGTACATTTAGTGTTAACATGTTGCAATATGCTTTTTGGATGTTGTTTTATCTGCTAGGATGTATGTGTTCTAAAAATTTTGTTATCATATTGTTAATACATCCTAAACATTTTAGAAAGCGTGTACACACCTTATTCTTTCTCTAAAGATAAGGATGCACCAAGGTATTTCACCTTCACCATTCTGTGTTATCATGTTCATATTGATTATGGTGTAGATGATCATATGTGTACATCCTACATCCCTATCCCTTATTCTCTTCATGTTGAGATTCGAGGACGAATCATTTTCAAGAGGGAGGGAATGATGAGCCCACGATGGGGTCAACGCAACATATTTTCATGTATCATTTATTGTCACATGTTAGTTCTGTAAGGCATGGCATATCACTGTTAACTCCGCACACACTAGTGCTACTTCTTATGTCTTATAGTCTTAACTAACCCTTAGGACATGTCATATATGTTGTGTATCTTGTGTTTGTTGGTTGGTTAACCTTGTATTAGGACAGTTTGTGTTGTATTATTGCCTTGTCTTTCAGGTACACGTACTTAGCTTGAAAATGCAATTAGAACCTGAATTTTTGTCCAAGCAAGGAGGGTGATAAGCAAGTAGCTTACAAGCAAGGTGGTGACAAGCAACCATGTCAAAACTGAATTTGTTCTTCACGTTGAAACAAGATGAAACAAGCTGCTCACATCATTAGCCAATAGGAAGAAGTCTTGCAAATGCTTAAACCAATCACAATCAAGTTAGAACAAGAATGCAAGCTGCTCACTACATTATCCAATCAGAATTTTGGCTGAAATCTAGCAAGAAGAAACGGCTGGTCTATGCATAATTGGTTTGAAAATTCAACACCAAATTGCAACCAATCAAAGGCATTTCTCAAGCAAGCTGCTCCATTTATTATCCAATCAAATTGATGAAGAAAGAAAGCTAGAGACAAGCATGGGGAGCACGTAAAAGACAACCTGAATTCTTGGAACCAAATTGCTCAAACAAGTTTCAAAGCAAGCATGTCATTTTAGTCTAGTACTTTGTACATTAAAACTTGTACTTTTCATCATTTTCATTTGTTATAAATAGCATAGGAAGCTGAATGTATAAAACAACTCAAAAAACAAATAAACAACAATTTTCAAACACATTTCAATCAAGATTTCCTTTAAGGAGTTCTCTCAACTTTTCTAGTTGAAGTTAAAACCACTTAACGGTTTCTTTCAAGTTCCTAGCCTAGAACTTGTTAGTATTTGCTTCATCTTTTGGTTTACAGCATCTTAGGGTCTCAATGAGGTTTTAGATGTGTTGGAATACCAAAGAGGGAGAGGTGTTGGCATCAATTGAGCCAAGACCAACGGTTACAGTTCAAGGGGTGTCTTTGTGATGTTCTTTGCCATAGCTTTTGTTCAAATCAGTTTGGAATAGGAGACAAAGTCCTAGGAACGTTTTTCTAGCCTTCATTTGGCTCATCACAAAGAAAGCTATGGGTTTGTACAGAACAATCCTTTAACTTACTTTAAACTTTAATGCACATTCAAATCTCAAGTCAATAATGTTTCAATTAAAAGATTCAATCAAGTTTGTACCAAACAATGACTTAAGGTGTAACGGGGGTGGTGAAATCAAATTCAACAAGTTTAAACAAATAGCATTCAAAGATTTAATCAAGTTTAAACTAAATTGTTTCGGTTTTTTTTTCTGTTTTTGATGCAAATGATCTAACTAATCTTAAGATAGCTAAATGCAACTTAGTTGTTTCTAAATGCAATTTATAAGGGCTGATTACTATAACACCAATGGAAATCAGTTTTGATGCAAACTAACTAACTTGTTTTGTTTTTTTTTAAAATTATCTATTCTACTTGTTTTTGTGTTGGTTTTTGTTTGTATGATGCAATCAGTTTCTAAGCTAGATGATACTAGATGCAAGTGTTTACGTATTCAACACAACAAACGTGTATCAACTAGAGACTAGGCAGCATACATAGCTAACTAAAACTACCCTTTTTTGTTCTTAGTTTTCGGATTTGCTTGTGCTAAACTAAACAACCAACTAAACCTTTAATCTATGTTGCAAACTACTCTAACTAAGCTAAATAAGGCAGCAAATAAAACGTCTAAAACAGATTGCACACAACTACTAAAACTGAATTTTAACAACTTGATTACAAACTAAACTATCAACTAATCTATCTTTGTGTTCAAGTTTTCTGTTTTAAGGACTTATCTAAACTTCCATTTAAACTTCTAGATTAGGATCTAATGAACATTATCTAAGCTAGGTTGAACAAGTACAAGCAGGTTACACACGGTTCTTAACTTAAGCTACATAATCAGATTCTAACACACTTAAGTCTAGTCTAAGTTCTTTTTGTGATGGTTTTCGGTTCTGCTACTTAAACTAACTTACCAAACTATTGTAAACTATCTAATAAACACTTTAAAACATGAACTAACTATCTAAATAAACAGATTCTATAGGAACATAAAAACAATCTACTATACGATTTGGGCAGCATCATTCATATGCAAGTTTAAACAATGTAAACATGAATAGAAGACTAACCAACGCTCTGATACCAATTGATGAGCCAAATGAAGGCTAGAAAACGTTTCCAAGGACTTTGTCTTCTACTCCAAACTGATTTGAACCTCGGCTATGGCAAAGAACATCCCAATGACACCCCTTGAACTGTAACCGTTTGTTCTTGGCTCAATTTATGCCAACACCTCTTCCTCTTTGGCATTCCAACACATCTAAAACCTCATTGAGACCCTAAGATGCTGTAAACCAAAAATGAAGTAAAATACTAACAAGTTCTAGGCTATGAACTTGAAAAAAACCGTTAAGTGGTTTTAACTTCAACTAGAAAGTTGAGAACTCCTTAAAGGAAAGTCTGATTGAAATGTGTTTGAAATTGTGTGTTTTTTTGTACATTCAGCTTCCTATGCTACTTATAACAACGAAAATTAGAAAGGGTACAAGTTTTAAAGTACAAAGTACAAGACTAAGATAACATGCTTGCTTTTGAACAACTTTGGTCCTAAGAAATCTGGTTTCTTTTGCCGTGTACTCCTTGCTTTGTTTCCAGCCTTTTTCTTGATCAATTTGATTGGATAATACTTGGAGCAGCTTGCTTTGATTTAGGCTTTGATTGGTTGTGAGTGTAGCTTTGAATTTTCAAAAGAATTAAGCTTAATCAGCTGTTTCTTCCATGCTAGTTTTCAGCCAAAGTTTTGATTGGATAATGCATTGAGCAGCTTGGTTTGAACTCCCCTTTGATTGGTTGTAGTTTAGGCTTTGAATATTCAACCCATTTAGGCCTTAAACCAGCCGAATTCTTCAAGGAATTTGATTGGATCAATTGTTGTGCAGCTTGCATTCTTCAACTTGATTGTGATTGGTTTGAACATTTGCAAGACTTCTTCCTATTGGTTAATGAGTTGAGCAGCTTGTCCTTCCTTGTTTCAACGTGAAGAAGAATTCAAATTTGACATGGGTGCTTGTCACCACCTTGCTTGTAAGCTACTTGCGTATCACCTCTTTGCTTGAACAAAAATTCAGGTTTTAATTGCATCTTCAAGCTAAATACGTGTACCTGAAAGACAAGGTAATAATACAACACAAACTATCCTAAAACAAGGTTAACCGATCAACAAATATTAAAAGAACAACTAAAGATATGTACAACATGTTTTTGATACAACTAGATCAAAGCTTGTATCATATAAACCCAATAGACATCATCTCTGCTTGGTTCATCCTCTTCATGTCTATAAAGAAATGATTCAACATAATGTAACAACTTCTTAGCCATACTCCTTGTTATGGGACCTGTGCGGGGCAGTGAGGTGTCATCATCAGTGTTTGTATCCACAAAGTTACGCTGTAGCTCATCATGGGGTTTGCATAGTCATGCTTTGGGCATTGATTTGCTTTAAAAAATTTTTGGTTTTTCTCAGAACATCGACATGTTTTTCATCCACTGGAAAGGATAGGATAGAGTCTAAACATGTCGATTTAAGTTATAAGAGTTCTAAAGGTGACGAAATTGCATTTGCTGATTTGAAGTTTCAATGGATTTTCCCGCAAACTTTTGGTGAAGGACCACAATAGTTTAGGTAAGAGCATGTGAAGTGTGTGGGCTGACCAAAGTGCTTCAATGTGTTTCATGCATCAAAATTCTAGGGTATGCATTGCCTTGCTTTGGGCATTGATTTGATTTAAACATTATTTTGGTGTTTCTCACAACTTCGAAACATTTTTCATCCATCGGAAAGGATATGATGGAGTCTAAACATGTCGGTTAAGTTCTAAGAGTCCTACACGTGACGAAATTGCATTTTCCGATTTGAAGTCCAAAATGTGTTTTTGTGCTAAATTTTGTTGAAGGACCACAATAGGTTACCAATATTGACGTCCAAAAGGCATAGATAAGAGCATGAGAAATATGTGGGCAGATCAAAGTGCTTCTAACATGCTTCGTGCTTTAGAATCACCGTTTTTAGTTTAAATGAAGATTTTAGGGTATGCATAGCCTTGCTTTGGGCATTGATTTGCTTTAAGCTTTTTTTTTGGTGCTTCTCAGACCTTCAACACGTTTTTTATCCGCTGGAAAGAATAGGATAGAGTCTAAACATGTCGGTTAAGTTCTAAGAGCCCTAAACGTGGTGAAATTGCATTTGCCGATTTGAGCTTAAAGGAAGATTTTTGTGTGCTTCATGCTTCAGAATAATCGTTTTGAGCATAAAGGAAGATTTTTGTGTGTGCATAGCCTTGCTTTTGGCATTGATGTGCTTTAAACTTTTTTTGGTGTTTCTCAGACCTTTTGTGCGTTTTCATCCATTGGAAAGGATAGGATTGAGTCTAAAAATCTAGGTTAAGTTCTAAGATCCCTAAACTTGACGAAATTGCCATTGGCAATTTGAATTCCTAATGGGTTTTTCTGCAAAATTTTTGTTGAAGGACCACAATGGGTTACCAATAATATGGTCCAAAAAGCATTGGAAAGAGCATGGGGAGCGGGTGGGCTAGCCCTACTCCTCCAACATGCTTGATGCTTCAGAATCACCGCTTTGTGTTTAAATGAAGATTTTGGGGGTATGCATAACCTTGCTTTGGGAATTGATTTGCTTTAAACTTTTTTGGGGTTTCTTAGACCATTGACACGTTTTTAATCCGATGGGAAGGATAGGATAGAGTCTAAACATGTCGCTTGAAGCTGGACTGTTTCTGGCAGTGTGCTTCAATGAGCCTCCCCACAAATGAGTTCAAATGTGTGTAAGCAAGAATTAACCCTCTTAGACACTGTCCCTCCCAAGGATAAGGAAAATACACCAAGATAACTCGAGTCTTGAATGGAACATAGCCTAGATTCAAGGATAAACAAGAACGAAGCTTGAAAGCTTAATATGAAAAAACTGTTTTCAAAATTCTGTTTGTACAAGGAGTTTGTCATCCTTTAAATAGAAGAACAACTAGCCTAATATCTCTCCTAGTGACGCGTTCAAACGTGGGCTCCAACACAAGATGAGTATGACTTTGATGACCACCCTCCCCGTTGTTACCAAAGACTGTTGTGATATATTATGTTTGAATGATTGCAAAATGCATATGTGAGCATATAGGTTGTTGTGATATATTGCAAAATGTATATGTGAGCATGTATGTGTGTATAACGTTTAAAGTATATGTATGCATGAGATTGAATTTATGAGATTGAATTTATGAGCTAAATGTGAAATTGATTGAATGAATCAAGATTGAACAAGTTTGATTAAGATCATGAGATTGAACTTGGCCAATTCAATCACATGTCTAAATCAAGACATGTTCAAACTGATCTTAGATGATATATGTGCCAATACATGTTAATTATATGATCTAACCAAGCCTTGAAGTCACATGACTTACAATATAAGGCAAATTGCTCGGTTTAGTATCCTATTGCAGGTTTTGGTTCATATCTTGAGCAAATGAACTCCAAATTGAGTCATTCAAAAGCCCACATGATCCTTATTCAATTTAGAATCTAATTGGCTGAGGAAGAGCATGCTTGACACGGATAAAAACTGACTTGACACGGTGGTGAAGCTTATTGACCTTTATAAGGGTTATCTTGGTAATTTCACCATTTGGACTTCTCATTCTTATTTGGTCTTCTTCCAACGGATTTATATGATCATATGACACATTTATAAGTCATGTCACATCATGGCAAAAATGAATCTGGAGCAGCACCATGTCTAGGTTCATCCTAGGACAAAATTCCTATTTTTGTGCTGAGGGGTATTCTGGTCTTTTCACTTGCCAATGGATCTTCCAACATGTTATATATTACTTATATGATGTTTATATGTGTTTATGTCACATATGGTACGTGCCCTATTTTATGGAAACGGGCAGCATGGTCTATCAATTGGAAATTCTTATATCATGGTTATCACATCTATGGTTTTCTTGGAATTCTTGGTATTCTTCATATGGTTTTCTATGCTACATGTTGAAGACATAAATGACTATATATTATATGTGTTCACACGCATATTGGTACAAATCATGTTCAAACTTTCAGCTTTTGAACAAGTCAAGGCAAGTTGAATTACATCCTATTTTGGTGCTGATTTCAAGTGACTATTCTTGCTTATATTGTGTGATGTTTTCAACGGCTATATTGGTTCAAAGTTGGAGCAAAAATCTCTCAACCAAGAAAGATGCAAACGGCTATATGTTTAAAAGTTGAAGACTAATTCAAATTCAAAGGTTGGCTGATTTCTATCTATCTTTGAATTTGTTCTCCAATGCCTATCTTCTAGGCATTCCAACGTCATTTAACATTCAAAATGAGGAGCCATTCCAACGTTTATTTGGTATTCAAAATGAGGAGATAAAGTTGTTCAAAATACATGCCAATTCAGCTGCATACATGGCAAGTTATTTACACATGGATATTGATGATTGGAGCTGTTTTTAAACGGTCAAATGGAGCCAATTTCCACCTCATTCCAACGTCTATAATGGATAAAATGAAGGATAAAAGTTCAGATTGGAAGACCATTTCAAAGCATCAAAAGATCAACTTTATCTTGAAAGTCAAATGCTGAATTTTGAAAGCTAGAAAAGTGCTGAAATCTCTCATTCTTCTCAACCATTCCAACGTTACTTTGAGGAGCCTTTAGGCTGTCCTCTTGGCTATAAATAGCTCCAAAGATGAAGAGGAAAAGCACACCAACAAAAAAGCAACAAAGAAAGCAAGCAAGACAATTAGCTCTTTGTCTCCATTCTTTTCTTCTTCTCTTCTCTATTGAAGAACACATTTGTAGCAAGCTTTATGATTGTATAGTTCTTCATTTCTTGTCATTTCAACACCTTTTAAACGACATATTGTAAGGGAGAAGCTGGTGTATAAAGCTTACTCCTTAGAGGTGAGCAAAAGGTGCAAAGGTGCAAAGGTGAAACAAACTAGTGCTGATTTTCAGTTTTGGTGCAGCCACTTGAAGAAGTTGGTGAAAAAGCTTCTTCCTTTGGCTTTGTAAGGTGATATTGGTGTTTGGTGTTTAGTGAAATCCAAGAGAAGGTGTCTCTTGGGACTGGGAGTAGGTCACATTGACCGAACCAGGATAATTCCTTGTGTTCTTTACTTATTTCCTGCACTTACTGTTTTCTCTGCCTGAGAATTACACTAACTTGGCACGCATAATTGAACGAGCAAACAGTCTTAGAATTGCATGAATTTGGATATATTATACTTCAATGTGTTAGCTTTCATTAGCCGCAAGAATCACTAAATTCTAGGGTGTTTAGCATATTCAAATCATCTTCACAAAATTGTTGCTACATTCTGTGAACAGTTCTGACCAGTGTGCAAACTTGTGCAATTTGAAATAGGCTATCCTTCGAATCTTGGAGTGAGCCTTATATCAAATTAAACTAGACATCTTGAGGTTTAATTTGACATAAGATTCATCAAATAGCACGGGTAGATTTTGAGATATTGTTGTTTGAAGTTAAGCTACATTCTGCCTGAAACTGCCAGAATTGCACACTTTACTTCTCTTGCTTATTTGAACGTGCTAACTTGCTTGGAATTGACTGAATATTTTTATGACATATTATAAACATTCTAAAACTTGATCTCTGCCAAGTTTGGAGCTGCACAGGGTTATAAGTGGTTACAACCAAAACGTTCAAAGTAGTGAACGGTTTCTTCTGGAATTTTCAGAACCTGAGGCTAAGAGGCAAAGGGGGTCTTCAACAAGTTTTTGAAGGTAATTGTAGTGTAATTTCCGCTAAACCCCCTATTCACCCCCCTCTAGTGGTGCTATACAGGTCCCACAATTGGTATCAGAGCAAGGTTGAGCACCATATTCTTATGGGAGCTGAAAAACAGTTTACACATCCAAGTTTGCAAAAGTTGCTGGAAATTTCTGGTTGTTCTTATATTCTTCATATTTGGTATCTACAACACAGGTGACACTTTCTTTCCTTCTTATAAGTGTTTTAAACATTTTCTCACACACTAAGAAGCATGTCTAGTCACACATGAAATAGAATTAGAAGGCATGTCCACACAAAGACCACCTCTTTTTGATGGAGAAAACTTTAGTCATTGGAAACTTAGGATGAAATTGTTCTTAATGGCTATTGACATAGACTTGTGGTATCATTGAAGATGGACCTTATGTGCCTACTAAGCATGTTATAATTGATGGCTTATCACAAGAAGTTGAGAAATATAGAAAAGATTGGAGTGATGAAGATAAAAAGAAAATGAGTCTTAATGCTAAAGCAATGCAATTATTGTTGAATGGTTTAAGTAGGAGTGAATCTGCCTATGTCTCTTCATGTTTAAGTGCAAAGGATATGTGGAAATGTCTTGAAATGAAGCATGAAGGAACTAATCAAGTAAAGGAATCAAAGATTAACATGTTAATGACTACACTTGAAACATTTCATTTACTGCCTAATGAATCAATTGTTGATATGGATTTAAGGCTTACAAACTTATACAACTCACTTGAATCCCTTGGTAAAACGTTTTTGATGAAAGAAAAAGTGCAAAAAGTTTTGAGAAGTTTGCCAATTGAATGGGATGCCAAAGTTAGTGCCATTGAAGAAAGCAAAGATCTTTCTCAAATAAAACTTGATGAATTGATAGGTTCTTTAAAAGTTTATGAAAACAAGTTGAATATAAGAAAGGCTGAAACTAGTAACAAGTCTAAATCACTTGCATTTGTAACAAATGAACCCGAATCATCTAATCAAGCCGAGTATGAAAGTGATGATGAAAGTGATGAAGAAGACATAATGTTGTTAGCTAGGCGTTTAAGGAAGTTTTTCAAGAAAAGACCAACTAAAAGACAAGCAAAATCAGCTGCCCCTATCAATGTGAAATCTAACAAACAAGATGGTAAATGGTATGATAAAGAACTTAAGTGTTATGAATGTGGCAAACAAGGACACATCTCATATGATTGTCCAAACAAGAACAAAAACCGTGACATGGATGAAAAGACAAGGACAAAAACTAGAGTAGAACCTATGCAAAGGAGGAAGAAAGCTCTCAAGGCAAGTTCAAGCACTTGGGATGACACATCTTCATCCGAATCCGAGGAGGAACCTGAAGTTGCACAAACATGTTTGGCTTCAAAGTCTACAAATGAGGTAACATTCGATTCTGACTCTGAATGTGATTTTACTCAAGATGAATGTTGGATGAATTAGAAAAGTTGCATGATAGATATAAGAAGCTATCCAAGGAGAAGAAAAGAATAGTTGAGGAGAAGAACAAGTTGGAGACGTCTAACTTGAATCTAACTTCTCAACTAGAAGTTCTTCAACTTGAATCATCTAACACTATTAGTTCAATGCAAAATCAGATTAAGGAACTTAAGAACAAACATGAAAATGTGCAATGTGTGCAATGTGTTGATTTCAACGTTTTAAAGTCTAAATTACATGAAATACAAACTGAATTTGAATCATTAAAAGCATGCAACCTAGACTTGAACAAATCTTTAGAACAATTTAAGAATGGTTCCAACATGTTAGACACTCTTATTGCATCTCAAAAGCATGGAAATGACAAACAAGGTCTTGGATATGTTAAAGAAGCTGAATACACACCTAAGGAAACAACATTTGTATCATCTTCAACCAACATGAAATATAGGCCAAATGCATTTAGAAATGAACCTATTCTGCCCACACCACCTTCATCACAAAGATTGCAAAATGCATCAACATATAGGAAGGTAAATACACCTAGAAACCATGCTTACATGTATACAAGAATGCCTAAACAAAGTAGTATGCAATCTGCTCAAGTTATGCCTTATATGCAACAACATGCTTATGTGAAGAACATGACATACTCTCGGCCTAAATCAGTTTACAACACACGGCCTAGACACACAACATCTTGCTTATACACGGCCTAAATTCAATGCTTATACACGGCCTAAACTATGATAACTCACGGCCAAGATATAACTCATATACATGGCAACATTCAAATGCATATAGAACTTACAATGCTTATCCAACTAGACATAAATGTGCAGCCCCTTTTCCATCATATTCTATGTATCAAAATCCACTATTTGTTCATTATATGCAACATGATTTTAACATTTCAAAACCAAGAAAGGTTGTTCAAGTTTGGGTACCTAAAGGTACACTAACATGAACTTAACTTGTCTAACCTTGAAAGGACCCAAAATCAAAGGGTACCTAAGTTGTTATTTACATTTGTAGGTACATAACATCAAAGAAAGACAAGTTGCTGGTTATAACAACAAAGAAGATGAAAAGAACAAAACCAATTGGATAGTTGATAGTGGTTGCTCAAGACATATGACGGGCAACAAAAATTTGTTTAGCACACTTAAAAACGTTGCAAAAGGTGGCAAAGTTACCTTTGGAGACAACAACCAAGGCCAAATAATTGGCAAAGGCAAGGTTGGTGATCCAAACAAGTTTGAGATCAAAAACGTCCTACTTGTAAGTAACTTAACCTTTGAGCTTTTAAGTGTTTCTCAACTATGTGACAACAACTTGAATGTTCTCTTCTCCTCCACTCTTGTAAGATAATGGATAAAAACAATCAAGTTGTGTTAAAAGGAAAACGTGAAGGAAACATATATGTGCTTAACATGGATGATATGCTAAGTAGTAACACAAAATGTCTTGTTTCACATGAATCTGATCCCAATCTTTGGCATAGACGTTTAGGACACATTGGTATATCAACCTTAGAAAAACTACACGCTAAAAGTCTTGTTAAAGGATTGCCTAAACTTAACTTGGATGATTTTCAACTATGTGAATCTTGTATCAAAGGCAAACATGTTAGAGAATCCCTTAAGCCTAAAACCGAGTCACAACGTCAAGAATACTAGAACTCTTGCATATAGACTTATTTGGTCCATGTAGAACAAGAAGCTTAGGTGGAAGTTATTATGTATGTGTAATAGTTGATGATTTCTCAAGATATACTTGGACATTGTTTCTTGCTTCAAAAGATGAAAGTGCATCATCTATAGCTAATCTAATTAGACAACTTGAAAATGAACATGAATCACATGTTATTAAGATAAGGAGTGATAGAGGTGGTGAGTTTAAAATAGTGAATTAATCAAATTCTGTAATGAAAAGGGTATAAAACATGAATTCTCCCCACCAAGAACTCCTCAACTTAATGGTGTAGTTGAAAGAAAGAATAGGACTATTCAAGAAGTAGCAAGAACAATGATGGTAGAAAACAAAGTACCTAAATTCTTATGGGCTGAAGCAGTAAACACTTCAAGTTATATGATCAACAGACTATCAATAAGAAAGAAATTGAACAAAACACCATATGAAATCTTAAATGGACGACTCCCAAAAGTAAACTATCTAAAAGTCTTTGGTTGTAAATGCTTTGTATTGAACACAAAAGATAACTTAGATAAGTTTGATCCTAAGTCTGATGAACATATATTTGTGGGATATTCAATGAACTCTAAAGCATATAGATGTTATAATGCACAAACAAGAAAGATAGTTGAATCTATACATGTGAAGTTCAATGAAAATGCATATCTCCAAACAAGTAATCAACATGAAATCTATGTACCAAATGATCAAATACTTCATGATGAAGATGAACTTATCCTACCACCTACAAATGATCAAATTGAAACACCAAATCAAACTCTTGAAATGCATGAAGTTCAAACTCCCCCTACACAAGAACATAATGAAGAAAATGTGCCTAACCAACCTATTGAACATCATGAACCTATTGAAGATGCACAACCAAGTAATTGGTGGCAAATAAGAGATAAACAAAAGCATCCTCAAGAACTTATCATAGGAGATGTAAATCAAGGGGTTAGAACACGTAGGCAAATAGATCCTAATGAATATGATCAATGGCATGCACTTATATCCCAAATTGAACCTAAGAATGTGAATGATGCCTTAAACGATGCATATTGGATAGATGCAATGCATGAAGAGTTAAACCAATTTGAAAGAAACAATGTGTGGGATTTAGTACCTAAACCCGAGGATAAATCAATCATTGGAACTAAATGGGTGTTTAGGAACAAAATGAATGAACAAGGGGTTGTAGTAAGAAATAAGCAAGACTTGTAGCTCAAGGATATAATCAAGAAGAGGGTATTGATTACGATGAAACATTTGCCCCCGTAGCAAGATTAGAATCCATACGCCTCTTATTAGCTTTTGCATGTTATAATAACATCAAACTATTCCAAATGGATGTTAAGAGTGCATTCTTAAATGGCTATATCCAAGAAGAAGTTTTTGTTAAACAACCACCAGGCTTTGAAGATCCAAAGAACCCTAATCATGTATATAAACTTAAGAAAGCCTTATATGGTTTGAAACAAGCCCCCGTGCATGGTATGAAAGATTTGCCAACTTTTTACTAAGTAACAATTTCAAAGAGGAACCATAGATAGTACCTTATTCTTGAAAAAGAAAGACAAAGATTTGCTTGTAATACAAATATATGTAGATGACATAATCTTTGGTTCAACTAATCCTAACTTAGTAAAAGACTTTGAAGATTGTATGAAGTCTGAGTTTGAAATGTCTATGGTTGGTGAATTAAACTATTTCTTAGGCTTGCAAATAAAACAAACATCAAGTGGTATACATATCAATCAAGCCAAATACATAAGAGATATGATAAAGAAATTCAACTTTGAAAACTTGAAACCATCTCCAACACCAATGTGTACTTCAACAAAATTAGACAAAGATGAAAATGGTGTTGCATTTGATGAAAAACTATATAGGTCTATGATTGGTTCATTGCTATATCTAACTGCTAGTAGACCTGATATTATGTTTGCAGTATGTATGTGTGCAAGATTTCAAAGTATGCCTAAGTTGTCACACTTTAAAGCTGTAAAAAGAATATTTAGATATCTTCAACATACACCAACATTAGGCTTATGGTATGATAGACAATCTAGTCTAAGTCTACATGCATATTCAGATGCAGATTATGGTGGATGTAGAGTAGATAGAAAGAGCACTAGTGGAACATGTCAATTCCTAGGAAACTCACTAATATCTTGGTTTTCAAAGAAACAATCTAGTGTTGCACTTTCTACTACTGAAGCAGAATATATGGCTTTAAGTCTATGTTGTACTCAACTATTATGGATTAAACAACAACTTTCAGACTTTGAAATACAAGTAAATAATATCCCCATCTATTGTGATAGTACAAGTGCTATAAATTTGTCTAAAAACCCTGTACTACACTCTAAGGCAAAGCATATAGAAGTACGTTATCATTTTCTCCGTGATCATGTTAATCTTGGACATATACACATTGAACATGTTAGAACTGATCAACAAGTAGCTGACATATTCACTAAACCCCTTAATCAAGCTATCTTTGAGAATTTACGTGCAAGACTTGGATTAATTGCTTACAACTAACTACTTTCTGGGTATTGCTGAATCAATTCAGTCTTTTGCATAATTTACAAAATTAAGGGGGAGAGACATATGTATATCATGTTAAGGGGGAGATAACCATTAAAAGGGAGAGATAATGATAACACATTAAGGGGGAGCAGCTTAACTTGATTTAAAGAGAAGCTTATACTTGATTTAGATGCTTGATATAATTTAAAGAGAAGCTTATACTTGATTTAGATGCTTAATATACACATATGTGGGGTAATTTTGCAAATCATCAAAAGGGGGAGATTGTTGTGATATATTATGTTGAATGATTGCAAAATGCATATGTGAGCATATGGTTGTTGTGATATATTGCAAAATGTATATGTGAGCATGTATGTGTGTATAACGTTTAAAGTATATGTATGCATGAGATTGAATTTATGAGATTGAATTTATGAGCTAAATGTGAAATTGATTGAATGAATCAAGATTGAACAAGTTTGATTAAGATCATGAGATTGAACTTGGCCAATTCAATCACATGTCTAAATCAAGACATGTTCAACTGATCTTAGATGATATATGTGCCAATACATGTTAATTATATGATCTAACCAAGCCTTGAAGTCACATGACTTACAATATAAGGCAAATTGCTCGGTTTAGTATCCTATTGCAGGTTTTGGTTCATATCTTGAGCAAATGAACTCCAAATTGAGTCATTCAAAAGCCCACATGATCCTTATTCAATTTAGAATCTAATTGGCTGAGGAAGAGCATGCTTGACACGGATAAAAACTGACTTGACACGGTGGTGAAGCTTATGACCTTTATAAGGGTTATCTTGGTAATTTCACCATTTGGACTTCTCATTCTTATTTGGTCTTCTTCCAACGGATTTATATGATCATATGACACATTTATAAGTCATGTCACATCATGGCAAAATGAATCTGGAGCAGCACCATGTCTAGGTTCATCCTAGGACAAAATTCCTATTTTTGTGCTGAGGGGTATTCTGGTCTTTTCACTTGCCAATGGATCTTCCAACATGTATATATACTTATATGATGTTTATATGGTTTATGTCACATATGGTACGTGCCCTATTTTTATGGAAACGGGCAGCATGGTCTATCAATTGGAAATTCTTATATCATGGTTATCACATCTATGGTTTTCTTGGAATTCTTGGTATTCTTCATATGGTTTTCTATGCTACATGTGAAGACATAAATGACTATATATTATATGTGTTCACACGCATATTGGTACAAATCATGTTCAAACTTTCAGCTTTTGAACAAGTCAAGGCAAGTTGAATTACTCCTATTTTGGTGCTGATTTCAAGTGACTATTCTTGCTTATATTGTGTGATGTTTTCAACGGCTATATTGGTTCAAAGTTGGAGCAAAAATCTCTCAACCAAGAAAGATGCAAACGGCTATATGTTTAAAAGTTGAAGACTAATTCAAATTCAAAGGTTGGCTGATTTCTATCTATCTTTGAATTTGTTCTCCAATGCCTATCTTCTAGGCTTCCAACGTCATTAACATTCAAAATGAGGAGCCATTCCAACGTTTATTTGGTATTCAAAATGAGGAGATAAAGTTGTTCAAAATACATGCCAATTCAGCTGCATACATGGCAAGTTATTACACATGGATATTGATGATTGGAGCTGTTTTTAAACGGTCAAATGGAGCCAATTTCCACCTCATTCCAACGTCTATAATGGATAAAATGAAGGATAAAAGTTCAGATTGGAAGACCATTTCAAAGCATCAAAAGATCAACTTTATCTTGAAAGTCAAATGCTGAATTTTGAAAGCTAGAAAAGTGCTGAAATCTCTCATTCTTCTCAACCATTCCAACGTTACTTTGAGGAGCCTTTAGGCTGTCCTCTTGGCTATAAATAGCTCCAAAGATGAAGAGGAAAAGCACACCAACAAAAAAGCAACAAAGAAAGCAAGCAAGACAATTAGCTCTTTGTCTCCATTCTTTTCTTCTCTCTCTCTATTGAAGAACACATTTGTAGCAAGCTTTATGATTGTATAGTTCTTCATTTCTTGTCATTTCAACACCTTTTAAACGACATATTGTAAGGGAGAAGCTGGTGTATAAAGCTTACTCCTTAGAGGTGAGCAAAAGGTGCAAAGGTGCAAGGTGAAACAAACTAGTGCTGATTTTCAGTTTTGGTGCAGCCACTTGAAGAAGTTGGTGAAAAGCTTCTTCCTTTGGCTTTGTAAGGTGATATTGGTGTTTGGTGTTTAGTGAAATCCAAGAGAAGGTGTCTCTTGGGACTGGAGTAGGTCACATTGACCGAACCAGGATAATTCCTTGTGTTCTTTACTTATTCCTGCACTTACTGTTTTCTGCCTGAGAATACACTAACTTGGCACGCATAATTGAACGAGCAAACAGTCTTAGAATTGCATGAATTTTGGATATATTATACTTCAATGTGTTAGCTTTCATTAGCCGCAGAATCACTAAATTCTAGGGTGTTTAGCATATTCAAATCATCTTCACAAAATTGTTGCTACATTCTGTGAACAGTTCTGACCAGTGTGCAAACTTGTGCAATTTGAATAGGCTATCCTTCGAATCTTGGAGTGAGCCTTATATCAAATTAAACTAGACATCTTGAGGTTTAATTTGACATAAGATTCATCAAAATAGCACGGGTAGATTTTGAGATATTGTTGTTTGAAGTTAAGCTAACATTCTGCCTGAAACTGCCAGAATTGCACACTTTACTTCTCTTGCTTATTTGAACGTGCTAACTTGCTTGGAATTGACTGAATTTTTTATGACATATTATAAACATTCTAAACTTGATCTCTGCCAAGTTTGAGAGCTTGCACAGGTGTATAAGTGGTTCAACCAAAACGTTCAAAGTAGTGAACTGTTTCTGGAATTTTCAGAACCTGAGGCTAAAGAGGCAAAGGGGTCTTCAAACAAGTTTTTGAAGGTAATTGTAGTGTAATTTCCGCTAACCCACTATTCACCCCCCCCTCTAGTGGTGCTATACAGGTCCAACAAAGACGACATCACCCCCTTCCCTCATAAGATGACGATTTTCTAAAAACAAAATAAGCATTCCAATGTTTTATGGTAAAAGAAATGCGGAGGAATACTTAGAGTGCGAAACGAAAGTGGATCTAATCTTATACCAACTATAACGAGTTACAAAAGTGAGGTACGCATCTATTAAGTTTTCAGGCTACGCATTAAACTGGTGGACAAATTTGTGTAGAAATAGGACTAAAACAAGACAACCTCCAATTGTCACTTAGGAAGAAATGAAATTCGAAATGAGACAACGATTTATCACAAACAATTTTGAGAGTTCTATTTTCATAGGTTTGCAAAACTTAAAACAAGGTTCCAAAAGTGTGGATTAATTTTATAAAGAGTCGGAAATCTTGTTGGAAAGGTCCAATTTGCAAGAACCTGAAGAAGCAACCAAGGTCCGTTTCTTACATGGTCTAAACAGGGAGATTGCGCAAAGGGTTGAACTCCAACCTTATCTCGACCTAACGACCATGTTCACATGGCTAGAAGATTGAGCACCAACTAAAGGTACATAGTTCCTCCAATTTCAATTCCACCAATCGTACTAATCAAACTTCTTCAAGGTTTCAAAGCAAGTCTTCAGGAACTGGAAGCTCACGGCCTACAGGAGGCCAAACACATGACCAAAGCGCATAACAAAGGTTTGACAACCGTGTGCAGGGCACAAAAGCGAGATGACCGAGCCCAACAAAAAGCTCCTACAGGGAATTCTTCTGAACTCTCCAACAGGTTTAGGGACATTAAATGCTATAAATGTCAAGGTCGTGGTCACATAGGAAAAGAATGTCCTAATGCTAAAAGAGTCATGTTAATTGAGGAAACTAATGAATATGTGACTGAGTCCGAGCATGAAAACGAATCTGAGCATGATAATGAAACTGAAACTGAAGAGGATCTAGGCGCATTGGATGACTATGACACTGAGGAATTTCTTGTTGTGCGTAGAGTTTTCAATGCATATCTGAAATTAGATGATCATGAACAACATTGAGAAAACATTTTCCATATCCACTACATGATAAATGGTAATGTGTGCACTATGATCATTGATCCAGTTCTTGTGCGAATGTGGCTTGTATCGAATTGTTAAGAAAACTGAATTTGCCTATGACTAATCATCCGCATCGTCAACAAACTTGCACAGTTAAATGACTGTGGTGAAGTTAGCATCAGTAAGCAAGTTTTGATTTCTCTTAGCATTGGTTAGTTACAAAGATGATGTTTTATGTGATGTTGCACCAATGCATGCTACTCATATCTTACTTGGTAGACCATGCAATTTGAGAATGTGACATATGATTGATATTTGAATCGTTATTCTTTCAAATTGAATGGTAAACTTTACAAGTTGCATGAACTTCCACCCATAAGGTCCACGAAGATCACCAATGCGTGTTTAAGTCTAGGACCGCCCTAGGGAAAAGGAAGCTGAGCGAAAATTTGTGGAATGCATGAAAAGTGAAAGTAAGAAACAAGAGAGTAAGGGAAAAGAGGTAGTGCCCTTAGGTGTCGATGATTCCAAAAAGAAGTGTGGATATTTTGCAAAGAAAAGAGAGGTCACACGAGCGCTTTATAGCAATCAAACTGTCCCCATCATCATTCCCAAAGCGTGCTACCTTACGGTAGAGGATCTCCCACCCAACATCCCTACCTCTGTTGCATCCCTTATACAGGAGTACGATGTTATATTTCCCACCGAGCCACCATCCGGATTACCACCTATAAGAGGAATAGAACACGAGATAGACTTTGTCCCAGGAGCTGTCCTACCCGACAAACTAGCCTATCGAGCCAACCCTGAAGAAACCAATGCAAGTAGAGGAACTCCAAGCAAGTGGACAAATCTGAGAGAGCCTAATCCCGTCAGCCGTCCCTGTCATTTTAGTACCCAAGAAGGATAGAACCTGGAGAATGTGTACCGATTGCCGTGCGATAAACAAAATTACCGTTAAGTATAGGTAACACATACCTAGGTTGGATGATATGTTGGATAAGTTGCATGGATCTAGATACTTCACCGAGATTGACTTAAGCAAGGGTACTTCCAAGTGCGAATAAGAGAAGGGGACGAATAGAAGACCTAGTTTGGGCTCTATGAGTGGTTAGTGATGCCCTTCGAGCTCACCAACGCCCCTAGCACCTTTATGAGGTTGATGAATGAAGTCTTACGGGCCTTCATAGGACGATTTGTTGTGGTTTACTTTGATGATATCCTAATCTATTCCTGAACCATACAAGACCACCTTTACCATATTAGGGCCGTTTTTGAGAAGCTTAAGCAAGAACAACTTTACGTCAACTTTAAGAAGTGCCCTTTTGTTTGAAACGAGTAGTCTTCTTAGGCTTTGTCATTTTGGTAGGGGGAGTAGAGATGGATGAGGAGCAGGTTAGGTCAATTAGAGAGTGGCCAGCACCTGAGACTGTAGGGAAAGTACGCAGCTTCCACGGACTTGCCAATTTCTATAGACGATTTGTCAAGGATTTTTCATCCATAGCTGCACCCCTAAATGAGATTGTGAAAAAATATGTGTATTTTCGGTGGGAGGAGCCACAACAACAGGCATTTGATGACCTTAAAAGGAGGCTAACCACTGCACCCATTCTTAGGTTACCAGTTTTTAATGAGACTTTTGAAATTAAGTGTGATGCAAGTGGAGTGGGTATTGGAGCGGTATTGACCCAAGGAAAGAAACCCATATCCTACTTTAGCGAGAAGTTGAAAGGTGCTGCACTTAATTACTCTACCTATGACAAGGAACTTTATGCCCTAGTGAGATCCCTACAAACTTGGCAACACTACCTTCAACCTAGAGAGTTTGTGATCCACACTGACCATGAAAGCCTCAAGTACCTTAAAGGGCAAGGAAAATTGAACAAAAGACATGCTAAATGGGTAGAGTTTATACAGAGATTCCTTTATGTGATTAAGTACAAACAAGGAATGAACAAGTTGCTGATGCCCTCTCTAGGAGATACACGTTAGTAACTACTTTATCCTCTCAATTCTTAGGATTCGAATCACTTAAGGAATTACACCCTAATGATCATAATTTTGGCACAATCTTTGAGGCATGTAAAGAGGCACCCTTCGGAAAATTCTACATACATGAGGGATACCTTTTCAAAGGGCATAAATTATGTGTTTCCAATCATCCCTATGAGAAGCATTGACTAGAGAAGCCCATGGAAGAGGATTAATGGCCATTTCGGAGTGTTCAAAACCCTTGAAACCCTTAAGGAACATTTCTATTGGCCACACATGCGCGTAGATGTCGAGAGGTAGTCCCATCCACATGGCCTTTACACGCTCTTACCTGTCTCTAATTCCTCTTGGATTGACATTTCAATGGACTTCGTTTTAGGACTTTCTAGGTCTCGAGGAGGGTGAGATAGCATTTATGTTGTGGTAGATAGGTCTTCAAAAATAGCGCACATCATTGCATGCAGGAAAGTCGATGATGCCACACATATTACTGACTTGTTTTTTAGAGAAATTGTAAGATTGTATGGCATGCCACGTACTATTGTAAGTGATAGGGATACGAAATTTCTAAGTCATTTTTGGCGTGTTTTGTGGGCTAAACTTGGTACCCAATTGTTGTTTTCTACCACTGCTCACACACAAACTGACAGACAAACTGAAGTTAACCGTACTCTATCTCAACTTTTGCATGCCATTTTGCAAAAAATCTTAAACATTGGGAAGATTTACCATATATTGAATTTGCATACAATAGGAGTGTCCATCACGGTACATTGCATAGTCCATTTGAAATCGTGTATGGTTTTAACCCCTTGTCTTCACTTGATTTGATTCTCATTCCTGTACATGAACGTTCAAGTCTTGATGGTAAACAAAAAGCGGAAAAGATAAAGAAACTGCATGAAAAAGTTGAAGCACAACTTGATGCATGAAAAAGTTAAAGCACTACTTGAGAAGAAAAACAAAGCTTATGCGAAACGAGCCAACAAGCACAGAAAACGAGTTGTGTTGAACTAGGTGATTTGGTTTGGTTACATCCACGGAAAGAAAGTTTTCCCAATGAATGAAAGTCAAAATTGTTTCCTAGAGTAGATGGACCATTCAAAGTCTTAAATCACATAGGTGACAATGCCTACATCCTTGATCTTCCCGAGAGGTATGATTCTATTTCTTCTACTTTCAATGTTACTGACATCACACCTTTCATTGATGAACCCTTCGATTCGAGGATGAATCCTCTTGAGGAGGGGGGATTGATGAGGATCGGAGATCCCATCGAGAGGTCATGGGTCCTATGACAAGAAGGAGGGCTAGAGAACTTAGACATCAAGTTGGAACTTCTTGTACAAGCATGTTCAAGACGAACCTAAGGCTCATTGGGTTCACCTCATTGAACCCACATTATGAGCGTGTTTGCCCCCAAGCGTGTTGAGTATTCTTTATTTTGAATTTTGTCTTGTTTTCTTGTGATCCTTGTTTCTGTGTGTTTGCTTTGTAGGTAAGTAGGTACATGCAAAGTTCCAAGCCAAATGGAGCTCCACAAATGGTTTTAAAGGCGTGTGTACCAAAAAGGAGACAAAAAGAATGTTTGTCTTGAGAAGAATGTCCCAGCAAAGACAATTTCAAATTGGCATTTTCAAGACTTGATCAAGCTGGAGTTCTTTTCAAAAGTTAAACTCAAAATTTTCTCCAAAAGACAAGGATAAAACAAGCCATAAGAAGATCAAAGATGGAGATCAACTTGAAGTTAAACTTGAATTCAAATTCAACCATGATTTGAATTTCAAGTTCCAACCAATTTAAGACTTAAATTTCAAGACACAAGAAAAGACTTTAGTCACTTTTTGAATCAATCCACACGCCATTTTTGAATAAAGAGGGAGATGAGATCACAACTCAAAATTGAATCCAAATTTGAATTTAAATTAAAACTCAATTTGGATTCAATCTTCAACCAACCTTTGAATTCAACTCCAACCACTTCATCAACATCAAATCAAGTCTCCAACACTCTCATTATCATCATACACGGCTGGACATAGTGGAGTTGGTATTCTACAAGCAATTCAAATTTTAGCTAAAATTTATCTTAGTTTGAATTTCATGCAAATTACAATTTTTAAACATTTGTTAGGTAGTTTCTTTAAGATAATATCTAGTCATTCCAAAGCTTGCAAGGGCCGAAATTCAGCCTATAAATAGGGCCTTGGGCGTGTGATGCAAGGGCGGAATTTTCATGAAATAAAATCTTGATATTTTCTCCTATTCTTGTGAGACTTTGTTTTCTTGGTTTTGCGTTAAAAACCTAGGTTAATATCCTTCAAACTTGAGCATTTTGAAGGTGTTGACATTGCTCTAAAGTTCCGTCCAGGAGGGCCGTTTTTGGTTTGCTTGAACAACGACCATCTTGAAGTCTTGGTTCTTGCTCGTTGAACCAATCGTTTGTCTCACTAATGAAGCAAGGGGAAGTCTTCTTCCTTGTGCCTAAGCCTAGTGAAGGACGTTTGGAAGGTGGAAAGTGTTGGAGCCCACGTTTGCACGCATCATATTCATTGCATGATGAATGGTAAAGTGTGCACTATGATCAATGATTCTGGTTCTTGTGCGAATGTGGCTAGTATTGAGTTGTTTAGAAAATTGAACTTGCCTATATCTAATCACCCTCACCCCTACAAACCTGCATGGTTAAATGATTGTGGTGAAGTTAGTGTTAGTAAACAAGTCTAATTTATTTGAGCATTGGTAGTTATAAAGATGATATTCTGTGTGATATTGCACTAATGCATGTTAGTCATATTTACTTGGTAGACCATGGCAATTTGATAGACATGTGACGTATAATGGTTATTTGAATAAGTACTCTTTCAAATTGAATAGTAAACTGTACAAGTTGCATGCACTCCCACCCCACATTGTTCATGAGTATCAGAAACATATGTCTTAGGACTGATGAGCTACAGCCTAACCTTGTGGATACAAACACTGATGATGACACCGCATTGCCCTACAATGGTCCCATAACAAGGAGTATGGCTAAGAAATTGTTGCATTGTGTTGAATCATTTCTTTACAGACATGAAGAGGATGAGCCAAGCAAAGATGATGTCCATTGGGTTTATATGATACAAGCGATGATCTAGTTGTATCAAATGCATGTTGTACATATCTTTAGATGTTCTTTTTAATATTAATGGTTTGTTAACTTTGTTTTAGGATAGTTTGTGTTGTATTCTTGCCTTGTCTTTCAGGTACACGTTTTTAGCTTGAAGATGCAAATCAAACCTGAATTTGTCCAAGCAAAGAGGTGAAATACAAGTAGCTTACAAGCAAGGTGGTGACAAGCACCCATGTCAAAAATCTGATTTGCTTCTCACGCAAACAAGGAAGAAAAACAACCAGCTCAAACCTTCAACCAATAGAAAGGAGTCTTGCAAATGCTTGAACCAATCACAAACAAGTAAAGAAAATTCAACAAGCTGCTCAACAAAGGATCCAATCACAAAGCATGAGGATTTCGGCTGGTCTATGCTTAAATATGTTTGAATATTCAACACCAAACTTGGAACCAATCAAAGCCAAGTTCAAACCAAGCTGCACACTCCATTAACCAATCAAAACTTTGGCTGAAACTTGCAAGGAGGAGAACGGATGATTGAGCTAAATTTCTTTGAAAAATCAAAGCTACAACTCACAACCAATCAAGGGCAAGATCAAAGCAAGCTGCTCAATGTTTAAACCAATCAAAATTATGGCTGAAGACAAGCAAAGAAGATGAGGGAAGCAACCAGCTCCTTGGAACCGAGAATTGCTCCAACTTGTTCAAAAAGCAAGCATGTTATTCCTAGTCTTGTACTTTGTATTTTAAACTTTGTACCTTGTAAACTTTCGTTGCTTATAAGTAGGTTAAGAAGCTGAATGTACAAAACAACTATTATCAATACATTTCAATCAGACTTTCCTTTAAGGAGTTCTCAACTTTCTAGTTGAAGTTAAAACCACTTAACGGTTTCTTTCAAGTTCATAGCCTAGAACTTGTTAGTATTTTACTTCATTTTTGGTTTACAGCATCTTAGGGTCTCAATGAGGTTTTAGATGTGTTGGAATGCCAAAGAGGAAGAGGTGTTGGCATAAATTGAGCCAAGAACAAACGGTTACAGTTCAAGGGGTGTCATTGGGATGTTCTTTGCCATAGCCGAGGTTCAAATCAGTTTGGAATAGGAGACGAAGTCCTTGGCAACGTTTTCTAGCCTTCATTTGGCTCATCAATTGGTATCAGAGCATTGGTTAGTCTTCTATTCATGTTTACATTGTTCAATCTTGCATATGTTTGATGCTGCCCAAACCGTTTAGTAAGCTGTTTGTTGTGCGTTTAGTTGCTGTTTGTTTAGATAGTTAGTTTATGTTTTTAAAGTGTTATTAGATAGTATACTATAGTTTGGTAACTTAGTTAAGAGGCAAAACCGAAAACACCCCACAAAAATAACTTAGACTAGATTTAAGTGTGTTAGAATCTGATTGTGTAGCTCAAGTTTAAAACCGTATGTAACCAGCTTGTACTTGTTCAATCTAGCTTAGTTAATCTTCATTAGACCCTAATCTAGTAGTTTAAGTGTTAGTTTAGTTGTGACCTTAAAAGAGAAAACTTGAACACAAAAATAGATTAGTTGGTAGTTTAGCTTGTAATCAAGAAGTTAAAATTCTGTTTTTAGTTCTTGTGTGCAATCTGTTTAAAACGTTCTAGTGCTGCCTTATTTAGCTTAGTTAGACTAGTTTACAACATAGTTTAAGTGTTTTAGTTGGTTGATTAGTTTGGCACAAGAAAACCGAAAGCAAATATCAAAACAAGTAGTTTAGCTAAATAAAGTGTGCTGCCTAGTCTCTAGTTCATGTACGTTTGTTAGGTAAAACACAAAGAGCTGCATCTAGTATCATTTAGTTTAGAATCTGATTGCATCATACAAACAAAAACCAAACGAAAACAAAGTAGGATAGATCACTTAAAAACCAAACAAAACAAGTTAGCTTAGTTGCATCAAAACTGATTTTCCATTAGTTGATATAGTAATCAGCCTTATAGATTGCATTTAGAAACAAATAAGTTGCATTTAGCCATCTTAAGACTAGTTAGATCATTTGCATCAAAAACAGAAAAAAAAAAAAAAGACAAGTGCCAAAACCATGTGGATTAAAACAACTTTTAAAGCTCATTTGAAATCTTGGTGTATGCTAATAGCTTTATCTTTTGTTGATTTCAATTGTTTCAAACAACTTGTTGGACTTAGATATATTCTGAAAGTTAGGAATTGTTTAAGCCCCACATTGTTAAAGAGCCATCCAATTGTTGTTTTAGATCAATTTCTGAACTTACGTTGCACTATATACGATTTGAACTTGTTGTAATTGTGAATTGAATTCCCACTACATAGTGTTTAGCCGTGTTGTGTACGAGGAACTTTCAAATTCCAAATACAACGAACCTTGTGCAATTAAAAGCCGTGGGCAATGTCTCATGTAGGCCGTGTGAGGAGTAGTCTCACAACAATCAAGCAAACCCATCCAAAGAAAGAAAATTAAGCTTGATTGAGAAATACGTGAGAGAAAAGCCAATATTTGTCAACAAGTAAGAGGCAAGACAAGAGAGAATTGCACAAGAAAGCCAAGTGAGGAAAAAGCCAAAAGGTAAACGTTGCAAAAAGGGAAAATCCCTGTGCAAAGCTCAAAAGAAAGAAAGTGCCCAAACCAAACCCCAAAGTGTTGTAGTTTTGAAATATTGAAGGTTTCTAAAGCAAACCCTTGCTAGCACTTTGTTTGTGTGTCTTTACTTTCACTTTACTACAATTGATAATTGCATATGCTGTAAAGTAAATTGAGGGATTGTCTTAAACAACCCCGTAGATTTCATTCAGCCGAACAACAACTTGACTTCTGTGATTTACTTGGATCTTTAGGTAAAATAGTCCAAATTGCTGTTTTGAACAATTGTCAACATAAAGTAGAGTATTTGCATCTTGTCAATATTTTAAATTGGTTTTTGAGATTGTCTTTTGAATCATCGGTCCCCAACAGAAAGATAATGCACCATCCCCGTCCCCATCTACTCCTGTCCCATCCCCAGTCCCTGTTACCCTAGAGAATATACAGCAAACACTCACTTTCCTTGTTAATCAGTTTGGTTTAATGAGAAGTGACATAGAGGATAACAAACAAAGCAACGTAGAAAAGCCAACCTCAGATCAAAAGGAACCTAGTATACCTTTTCAAGAAGGCACCTCTTATGGTAATGAGTCTCATGTTCAACCTAGAAGAGTCACATCACATAGAGGTAGAAGTCGAGGTCGAGGTAGTAATGGTGGTCGTAGGAACATTTCTTTTGAGGAGAGATTGATTATCTTCCTGAGTACAACGAAGAACACTATCTGGAAGAACGATATGATGAACGTCAACCTGATAGAAATGAACATCCTGAAGAGGAGTTCATTACTACTAAACTGACAATACCCTCCTTCCAAGGGAAAAGTGATCCTGAAGCTTATCTGCAATGGGAAACAAAAGTAGATCATATGTATTCTTGCACTAACTATTCTGAATTGGCCAAAGTGCGGTATGCAACTTTTGAATTTGTAGATTAGCTTTACTCTGGTGGGAGCAATTGCAGAACACCGGAGAAGAACAAGACAGCCCCCTGTTGTTACTTGGTCCGAGCTGAAACAAGAGATGAGGAAGAGATTCATATCTCCTTCCTATGAAAGAAGCATTTTCCAGAAATTGCAACAACTTTCTCAAGGTAATAGATCTGTTGATGAATTTTATAAATGATGAGCTACAGCCTAACCTTGTAGATGCAAACACTGACGATGACACCTCATTGCCCCACAATGGTCCCATAACAAGGAGTAGGGCTAAGAAATTGTTACATTGTGTTGAATCATTTCTTTACAGGCATGAAGAGGATGAGCCAAGCAAAGAGGACATCCATTGGGTTTATATGATACAAGCTATATGACCTAGTTGTATCAAATGCATGTTGTACATATCTTTATATGTTCTCTTTAATATTGTTAGTTTGATAACTTTGTTTAGGATAGTTTGTGTTGTATTCTTGCCTTATCTTTCAGGTACACGTTTTTAGCTTGAAGATGCAAATCAAACCTGAATTTTTGTCCAAGCAAAGAGGTAAATGCAAGTAACTTACAAGCAAGGTGGTGACAAGCACCCATGTCAAAAACCTGATTGTTTTCACGCAAGCAAGGAAGAAACAACCAGCTCAAGCCTTCAACCAATAGAAAAGAGTCTTCTAAATGCTTGAACCAATCACAAACAAGTAAAGAAAATTCAACAAGCTGCTCAACCAAGGATCCAATCACAAAACATCAAGAAGGGCGGCTGGTTCATGGCTATTTGTTTGAATATTCAACACCAAAGTAAGAACCAATCAAAGCCAAGTTTTAAGCAAGCTGCACACTCCATAAACCAATCAAAACTTTGGCTGAATTCAAGCAAGAGAAGGAACGGTTGTTTAAGGGAAAATTGGTTGAAAATTCAAGCTACAACTCACAACCAATCAAGGCTAAGTTTCAAGCAAGCTGCTCAATGTTCAAACCAATCAAAATTAAGGCTGAAGACAAGCAAAGAAGATGTGGGAAGCAACCAGCTCCTTGGAACCGAGAATTGCTCCAACTTGTTCAAAAAGAAAGCATGATATTCCTAGACTTGTACTTTGTATTTTAAAGTTTGTACCTTGTAAATTTTCGTTGGTTATAAGTAGATTAAGAAGCTGAATGTAAAGAACAACCATTATCAAACATATTTCAATCAAATTTCCTTCAAGGAGTTTACAACTATTTCATAGTTGAAGTTGAGTTTGAAACCACTAATGGTTTTCTTTCAAGTTCCTAGCCTAGAACTTGTTAGTATTTGCTTCATCATTTGGTTTACAGCATCTTAGGGTCTCATTGAGGTTTTAGATGTGTTGGAGTGCCAAAGAGGGAGGTGTTGGCATAAATTGAGCCAAGAACAATGGTTAAAGTTCAAGGGGTATCTTGGAGATGTTCTTTGACATAGCTTGTGTTCAAATCAGTTTGGAATAGGAGACAAAGTCCTTGGCAACGTTTTCTAGCCTTTGTTTGGCTCATCAATTGGTATCAGAGCGTTGGTTAGTCTTCTATTCATGTTTACATTGTTTAAACTTGCATATGAATGTTGCTGCCCAAACCGTATGTTGAACTGATTTGCGTTTTGTTGCTGATTGTTTAGATAGTTAGTTTTAAAGTGCTTGTTAGATTGTATACTATAGTTTGGTAACTTAGTTTAGTGGCAAAACCGAAAACACCTCACAAAAAGAACTTAGACTAGTTGATAGTTTAATTTTTCATCAAGTTGTAGTACTTAAAATTCTGTTTTAGTACTTTTGTGCAAACTGTTTAGACGTTATATGCTGCCTTATTTTAGCTTAGTTGATCTTCATTATACCTTAATCTAGTAGCTTAAGTGTTAGTTTAGTTGTGTCCTTAAAAGAGAAAACCTGAACAAAAATAGATTAGTTGGTAGTTTAGCTCATAATCTAGTAGTTAAAATTCTGTTTTTAGTCACTTGTGTGCAAACTGATTAAAACGTTTAGTGCTGGCTTATTTAGCTTGGTTAGGCTAGTTTACATCATAGTTTAAGTGTTTAGTTGGTTGATTAGTTTGGCACAAGAAAACCGAAAGCAAAGATCAAAACAAGTAGTTTAGCTAAAAAGTGTGCTGCCTAGTCTCTAGTTCATGTACGTTTGTTAGGAACACAAGAGCTGCATCTAGTATCATTTAGTTAGAATCTGATTGCATCATACAAACAAAAACCAAAAAAACAAGTAGGATAGATCACTTAAAAACAAAACAAAACAAGTTAGCTTAGTTCATCAAAACTGATTTTCCATTAGTTGTTAGTAATCAGCCTTATAACTTCATTTAGAAACAATAAGTTGCATTTAGCCATCTTAGATTAGTTAGATCATTTGCATCAAAAACAGAAAAGGAAAAAAAGAACAAACTGCCCAAAACCGTGTGGATTAAAACAACTTTTAAAGCTCATTTGAAATCTTGGTATGCTAATAGCTTTATCTTTTTGTTGATTTCAATTGTTTCAAACAACTTGTTGGACTTAGATATATTCTGAAAGTTAGGAATTGTTTAAGCCCCACATTGTTAAAGAGCTATCCAATTGTTGTTTTAGATCAATTTCTGAACTTACATTGCACTTATACAATTTGATCTTGTTGTAATTGTGAATTGAATTCCCACTACATAGTGTTTAGCCGTGTTGTGTACGAGGAACTTTCAAATTCCAAATACAAAACCTTGTGCAATTAAAGGCCGTGGGCAATGTCTCATGTAGGCCGTGAGGAGTAGTCTCACAACAATCAAGCAAACCATCCAAAGAAAGAAAATTAAGCTTGATTGAGAAATACGCGAGAGAAAAGCCAATATTTGTCAACAAGTAAGAGGCAAGACAAGAGAGAATTGCACAAGAAAGCCAAGTGAGGAAAAAGCCCAAAGATAAACGTTGCATAAAGGGAAAATCCCGTGCAAAGCTCAAAAGAAAGAAAGTGCCCAAACCAAACCCCAAAGTGTTGTAGTTTTGAAATATTGAAAGTTTCTAAAGCAAACCCTTGCTAGCACTTTGTTTGTGTGTCTTTACTTTCACTTTACTACAATTGATAATTGCATATGCTGTAAAGTAAATTGAGGGATTGTCTTAAAACAACCCCGTAGATTTCTTTCAGCCCGAACAACAATTTGACTTCTGTGATTTACTTGAATCTTTAGGAGAAATAGTCCAAATTGCTGTTTTGAACAATTGTCAACATAAAGTAGAGTATTTGCATCTTGTCAATATTTTATTGGCTTTTGAGATTGTTTTCTGAATCATGGGTCCCCAACAGAAAGATAATGCATCATCCCCGTCCCCATCTACTCCTGTCCCATCCCCAGTCCCTGTTACCCTAGAAATATACAGCAAACACTCACTTTCCTTGTTAATCAATTTGGTTTAATGAGAAGTGACATAGAGGATAACAAAAAAGGATAAGCAAAGTAGAAAAGCCAACCTCAGATCAAAAGGAACCTAGTATACCTTTTCAAGAAGGCACCTCTTATGTAATGAGTCTCATGTTGAACGTAGAAAAGTCACATCACTTAGAGGTAGAGGTAGAGGTCGAGGTAGTAATGGTGGTCGTAGGAACATTCTTTTGAGGAAAGATTTGATAGTCTCCCTGAGTACAATGAAGAACCCTATCTAGAGGAAAGATATGATGAACGTCAACCTGATAGGATGAACATTGAAGAAGAATACATTACTACAAAACTGACAACCCCCTTCCATGGAAAAAGTGATCCTGAAACATATTTGCAATGGGAAACAAAGTAGATCATATGTATTCTTGCACTAACTATTCTGAATTGGCCAAAGTGCGGTATGCAACTTTTGAATTTGTAGATTATGCTTTACTTTGGTGGGAACAATTGAAGAACACCAGGAGAAGAACAAGACAACCCCCTGTTGTACTTGGTCCGAGCTGAAACAAGAGATGAGGAAGAGATTCATATCTCCTTCCTATGAAAGAAGCGTTTTCCAGAAATTGCAACAACTTTCTCAAGGTAATAGATCGTTGATGAATTTTATAAAGAATTAGAACATTGCTTACCAGGGCTAACATAGAAGAAGCTGAGGAAGCCACAATGGCTAGATTTCTAGCTGGCTTGAACAAAGAGATTGCGTTTAAGGTGGAACTTACACCTTACTCAGATCTGGCTTCTATGGTTCACATTGCTGAGAAAGTGGAAAGACAATTGAAGGTAAAAACTTCTAACCCTTCTTTTCGGACTAATCCTTTGAGTTTTCCTAGAACACAGCCCAGGACGCCATTCCGTCCACAACAAGGTCAAGGCCGTGGATCCAAGGAAAATCAACCCAGAACATCCAAAATCGTCCAAAGCTTCCAATCACTGATAAAGGCAAAGCCAAGGTGGAAGGTACGCCTAATTTTAAGACTCGTGATATTCAATGTTTTAAATGCTTAGGAAAAGGTCATTTTGCTAATCAATGTCCCAACCCTAAACGCATCTTGTTTATTGAAGAGTCTAATGAGTATTATTCTGAGGAAGAATTGGAAGAGAGTGAAGAAAAAAAGAAATTGAGCAAACGTGTGAGGAAGAAGAAGAGATTAGTGAAGAGATTAATGATGTGAAACAAAAGAGTTCTTAGTTGTCCGTCGAGCCTAAGTGCCCAATTAAAACTGAAGAACCTGAAATACAACGAGAGAACATATTCCACATTCACTGTATGGTTAAAGAAAGTCTGCACTTTAATCATTGACTCCGGTTCATGTACCAATGTTGCAAGTTTTGAACTTGTTAGGAAACTTGAGTTACCTTTAATTAATCACCCCCGTCCTTATAGACTTACGTGGCTTAATGAGTGTGGTGAAGTTAAAGTAACAAAGCAAGTCCTAGTTCCTTTGTCAATTGGTGGGTATTCTGCTGAGGTGTTATGTGACGTAGCCCCTATGCAATCAAGTCATATCTTATTAGGTAGACCGTGGCAATTTGACAACAAGTTACATATGATGGTTACCTGAATAGATATTCCTTTAGGCATAACAACAAACTGTTCAAATTAAATGCCTTGCCCCCGCACAAAGTCTTTGAGGATCAACAACGAATGTTAAAAAGCTATAATGATCCAAAAGAAAAGGAATTGGAAAGGATCTTTATCAAAGAACACCAACTGAGAAGTTCTCATCTTAAAGTTGAACCGAAAGAAAACAAAGTTTCTGCTGAACCATCTCTAAAGAAAAGCGCATTCTTTGCATCTCAAAGTGAGGTATTCCATGCTATCAATTCAAACAAAAATGTTTATATCTTGCTTTACAAAGAAGCTTTTCTCTTCATCTGAATACCATCTACTTTACCAAGTGAAGTTGCATCTTTACTTCAAGAATTTTCTAGCTTGTTTCCTGAAGGAGATCCCCCAGGTTTACCACCTCTAAGAGGCATTGAGCATCAAATAGATTTCATTCCAGGAGCTGTTCTGCCAAACAGACCTGCCTATAGAGCCAATCCAGAGGAAACTAAGGAAATCCAAAAGCAAGTTGAGGAATTATTGACTCAAGGTAAAGTAAGAGAGAGTATGAGTCCGTGCTGTTCCTGTATCATTGTCCCTAAGAAAGATGGAACTTGGAGAATGTGTACTGACTGTAGAGCCATCAATAAGATCACTGTGAAGTATAGATACCCTATTCCTAGGTTGGATGACATGTTGGATATGTTACATGGGTCTAGGTGCTTTAGCAAAGTAGATCTTAAGCAAGGATATTTCCAAGTGAGAATTAGGGAAGGTGATGAATGGAAAACTGCCTTTAAGACTAATTTGGATTGTACGAATGGTTAGTTATGCCCTTTGGTTTAACCAATGCCCCTAGTACTTTCATGAGGTTAATGAATGAGGTCTTAAGGAAATTCATAGGGAAATTTGTAGTAGTTTACTTTGATGACATTCTTATCTACTCCAAAACCCTAGGTGAACACCTGAACCATCTAAGAGCCGTTTTTGTCACCCTACAGAAAGAGAAGCTGTATGCTAATTTCAAGAAGTGTTCTTTCTGTCTGGAGAAGGTTACATTCTTAGGATTTGTGATTAGTGCTGAAGGAATTGAAGTGGATCAAGAGAAAGTTAAATCCATAACTGAGTGGCCAACCCCTAAGTCTGCTGGAGATATTAGGAGTTTTCATGGATTAGCTAGTTTCTATAGACGTTTTGTGAAGGATTTCTCTACCATAGCTGCACCCTTGAATGAATTAGTCAAGAAAGATGTAAGATTTGAATGGGGAGAAACACAACAACAAGCCTTTGAGGAACTTAAGAAACGTCTAACTTCTGCACCTATCCTGAGATTGCCCAATTTTGATGAAATGTTTGAAGTTGAATGTGATGCCAGTGGAGTTGGCATTGGAGCTGTATTGCATCAAGGTAACAAACCTGTTGCCTACTTTAGTGAGAAATTGAAAGGAGCTTCCATCAATTATTCAACCTATGATAAAGAATTGTATGCCCTTGTCCGTTCTTTACAAACTTGGCAACATTATCTGCAACCTAAGGAATTTGTGATTCATACTGATCATGAAAGCCTTAAGTATCTAAAGGTCAAGGAAAATTGAACAAAAGACATGCCAAATGGGTTGAATTCATTGAACAATTCCCTTATGTGATCAAGTATAAGCAAGGAAAAGAAAATGTTGTTGCTGATGCCTTATCTCGTCGCTATACTTTGATTACTACTCTTTCATGTAACATGTTTGGTTTTGAGTCTATCAAAGAGATGTATCATTCTGATCATGACTTTAGTTCTATATATCAAGCATGCATTGATTCACCTTTGCTAAATATTACTTGCATGATGGTTACTTGTTTAAAGAACATAAGTTTATGGTACCAATGTGTTCATTAAGAGAGTTGTTTGATAAAAGAAGCTCATGGAGGAGGCTTAATGGGTCATTTTGGCTCGTTAAAACTTTGGGACACACTTAGGAACATTTCTTCTGGCCGCATTAGAGCACATGTTGATAAGGTATGTGACCAATGTATTACTTGCAAGCAAGCAAATCTAGAACACAACCACATGGATTGTACACTCCTTTATCTGTCCAGACTCACCTTGGACTGATATTTCTATGGACTTTGTATTGGGATTGCCCTCGATCCAAAACTGGTAAAGATAGCATCTTTGTTGTTGTTGATAGATTTTCCAAATGGCACATTTCATTGCGTGTAAGAAAGTTGATGATGCTATTCATATTGCTGATTTGTTCTTTAAGGATTAGTGTAGATTGCATGCATGCCACGTAACATTGTTAGTGATAGAGATACAAAGTTTCTAAGTCATTTCTGGCGTGTTTTGTGGAGTAAACTTGGTAACTTAAATTGTTATTTTCTACAACTGCTCACCCACAAACCGATGGTCAAACTGAAGTTGTTAATAGAACTTTGTCTCAACTGTTACTGGTTGTCATTCAAAAGAACTTGAAGGATTGGGAAGATTGCTTAGCTACAGTGGAAATTGCATACAAGAGAGTTTCATAGTGGAACATTGTCATTCTCCTTTTTGAAGTTTGTTTAGGCTTTAAAAACCCTTTGTCCCTCCCGCTTGATCTTGTTCCCATATAACCGTGTCCATGAACGTGTTAGTTTAGATGGTGGAACGGAAAAGCAAAACTTGTGAAAGAATTGCATGAAAAGGTAAGTCACAACTTGAAGCTAAGAATAAAGTGTATGCCAATAGAGCCAACAGGAATCGTAAAGTTGTTATATTTGAACCTGGTGATCTTGTTTGGTTACACTTGAGAAAAGAAAGATTCCCTAAGGGAAAGGGGACTCCAAATTGAAGCCAAGAGGCGATGGACCGTTCAAAGTGTTGAAACGGCTTGGTGATAATGTCTATGTTCTCGATCTTCCTGAAGAAAGGTATGGTCCTATCTCTAAAACTTTTAAGTTGCTGACCTTTCTCCGTTTAGTGTGAGTCAGATTCGAGGACGAATCCTTTTCAAGTTGGAGGGAATGATGAGCTACAGCCTAACCTTGTAGATGCAAACACTGACGATGACACCTCATTGCCATACAATGGTCCCATAACAAGGAGTAGGGCTAAGAAATTGTTTACATTGTTTGTGAATCATTTCTTTACAGGCATGAAGAGGATGAGCCAAGCAAAGAGGACATCCATTGGGTTTATATGAATACAAGCTATGATCTAGTTGTATCAAATGCATGTTGTACATATCTTTATATGTTCTCTTTAATATTGTTAGTTTGATAACTTTGTTTAGGATAGTTTGTGTTGTATTCTTGCCTTATCTTCAAGTACACGTTTTTAGCTTGAAGATGCAAATCAAACCTGAATTTTGTCCAAGCAAAGGAGGTAAAATGCAAGTAACTTACAAGCAAGGTGGGGTGACAAGCACCCATGTCAAAAACCTGATTGTTTTCACGCAAGCAGGAAGAAACAACCAGCTCAAGCCTTCAACCAATAGAAAGGAGTCCTTCTAAATGCTTGAACCAATCACAAACAAGTAAAGAAAATTCAACAAGCTGCTCAACCAAGGATCCAATCACAAAACATCAAGAAGGGCGGCTGGTTCATGGCTATTTTGTTTGAATATTCAACACCAAAGTAAGAACCAATCAAAGCCAAGTTTTAAGCAAGCTGCACACTCCATAAACCAATCAAAACTTGGCTGAATTCAAGCAAGAGAGGAACGGTTGTTTAAGGAAAATTGGTTGAAAATTCAAGCTACAACTCACAACCAATCAAGGCTAAGTTTCAAGCAAGCTGCTCATGTTCAACACAATCAAAATTAAGGGCTGAAGACAAGCAAAGAAGATGTGGGAAAGCAACCAGTTCCTTGAGAACCGAGAATTGCTCCAACTTGTTCAAAAAGAAAGCATGATATTCCTAGACTTGTACTTTGTATTTTAAAGTTGTACCTTGTAAATTTTCGTTGGTTATAAGTAGATTAAGAAGCTGAATGTAAGAACAACCATTATCAACATATTCAATCAAATTTCCTTCAAGGAGTTACAACTATTTCATAGTTGAAGTTTGAAACCACTAACGGTTTTCTTTCAAGTTCCTAGCCTAGAACTTTGTAGTATTTGCTCATCATTTGGTTTACAGCATCTTAGGGTCTCATTGAGGTTTTAGATGTGTTGGAGTGCAAAGAGGGAGAGGTGTTGGCATAAATTGAGCCAAGAACAATGGTTAAAGTTCAAAGGGGTATCTTGGAGATGTTCTTTGACATAGCTTGTGGTTCAAATCAGTTTGGAATAGAGACAAAGTCCTTGGCAAACGTTTTCTAGCCTTCGTTTGGCTCATCAATAAGAATTAGAACATCTGCTTACCCAGGGCTAACATGAAGAAGTTGAGGAAGCCACAATGGCTAGATTTCTAGCTGGCTTGAACAAGAGAGTTGCATTCAAGGTGGAACTTACACCTTACTCTGATCTGGCTTTCTATGGTTCACATTGCTGAGAAAGTGGAAAGACAATTGAAGGTAAAACTTCTGACCCTTTCTTTTCGGACTAATCCTTTGAGTTTTCCTAGAACACAGCCCAGGACGCCTTTCCGTCCCAACAAGGTCAAGGCCGTGGATTCCAAGGAAAATCAACCCAGAACATCCAAAATCGTCCAAAGTTTCCAATCCCTGATAAAGGCAAAGCCAAGGTGGAAGGTACGTCTAATGTTAAGACTCGTGATATTCAATGTTTTTAAATGCTTAGGAAAAGGTCATTTGCTAATCAATGTCCAACCCTAAACGCATCATGTTTATTGAAGAGTCTAATGAGTATTATTCTGAGGAAGAATTGGAAGAGAGTGAAAGGGAAATAATGAAAGGAAAGAAGAAGAGATTAGTGAAGAGACTAATGAGTGTGAGACAAAAGAGTTCTTAGTTTTCGTCGAGCTCTAAAGTGCCCAAATTAAAACTGAAGAACCTGACATACAAAGAGAGAACATATTCCACATTCACTGTATGGTTAAAAAGAAAGTCTGCACTTTAAATCATTGACTCCGGTTCATGTACCAATGTGCAAGTTTTGAACTTGTTAGGAAACTTGAGTTACCTTTATTGAATCACCCCCATCCTATAGACTTACGTGGCTTAATGAGTGTGGTGAAGTTAAGTAACAAAGCAAGTCCTAATTTCTTTATCAATCGGTGGGATATTTGCTGAGGTGTTATGTGATGTAGCCCCTATGCAATCAAGTCATATCTATTAGGTAGACCGTGGCAATTTGACAACAAGGTTACTTATGATGGTTACCTCAATAGATATTCCTTTAGGCATAACAACAAGCTGTTCAAAATTAAATGCCTTGCCCCCGCACAAGTCTTGAGGATCAACAACGCATCTTAAAAAGCCATAATGATCCCAAAAGAAAGGAGTTAGAGAGAATTTTCATCAAAGAAAATCAACTGAGAAGTTCTCATCTTAAAATTGAACCAAAAGAAAACAAGGTGATACGAATATGGTTCGTATGTTAATGTTGTCCCGATCTTTCTTCACTCTTCCCAACGTCCCTCAAGCCTTGACTGTGATGGACAATGTGCCAAGCAACCACCTTCCCTTTCAAGCCTCCAAATTCGTTTGGTTATGTGTGTTTCAATCCGCTCAATCCAACCCAGTCAACTCCTAATCCTTGGATTGTGGATCACCAACAAGGAACACACAATCCTTAATTGGGTCTAGCCTTGATTTAATATTGTAAACCAAAGGAAAAACACAAACTTTTATTCAAGAAAACTCAAGAACAAAGATAACATAAAACACTAGGGTTTTTAGTTCAAAGATGAAAAATAGTCTAACTACTCAAAGAAATGCTAAGTGATCTTATATATATGATTACAAGTCTTTTAAGCCATCTCCACAAAACGGCTAGGGCTTTCTTGGAATCTCCCATGTGGCCGCCTCCTTCCTTTGATGTGCAAAATCTGATTTTGTATTTTTGGTAAGTTCCCTTCTCTTGGTAAATCCACAATTATTGTCTCAATCATCAATTATTGCATTATTACCATCCTTCTAGACTTGCCTTGTGCCTCCTTGGTCTTCCTTAAAAAACGCCACTCACCCCTTTCCTTGTGACACAAGATCTAATTTTGGTAACTTCCTTTTTCTTGAGTTATCTCCTTATTTGCTCCCAAATCTTCAATTATGACTCCATGATTCATTCCAATCATTCCAATCTGATTTATGACATTCTAGAAGGTCTCTTAATTGCTCTTGATGATGCTAGGCGGCTGCACTCCCCACAAGCAAACCGAAAACCCTAAGTTGCACACTTGGGCTTCTTTTGGACTTCTTCTTGCAGCTCTTGTATCTATTTTTGTGGACTGATTTTGACAAAACCCAAAACATGAAAGTTGCTCCAAATTAAGTCTACTTCAAGGTCCAGCTGGTTCCCATGCACTCCCAATCTCGTTTGAAAGCCCAAAATCACAAAACAGCCTTGTATGGACAAGCTTGGTCCAAATCTGAGAAGCCCTCCTTTCCAAAGCTCAAAACGTTTGATCCAAGACTTGTAACGCCTACAAAACCACTCATACACCAAACATAAGTATTCTAAACAAACTTTAAAAGAAGCAACGAAAAGACAACTAAAAGCCACAGAAACGGCACCAACAAGCGGAACTGACTATCAATGGATAATCAGTTCTTAAGCTCAACAATGAGCCACCCATTTAGGAGGAACATCTATTGGTTCATCTTGCACATGTTTGGTTAGAAAAGAGCCAACATCAAAACCAAGTTGAAAAACCATTAATCCTCTTGGTTTGGCTCCTTGTCAACGGCCCCTTATGGTTAAGGGCACCTTGTGCAAGTTCCTCATTAGGGGGGCTGCTCCTCAGCCTCATCACAAGGGTTCTGCTGAACCATCTCTAAAGAAAAACGCATTCTTTGCATCTCAAAGTGAGGGTATTCCATGCTATCAATTCAAAGAAACTGTTTATATCTTGCTTTACAAAGAAACTCTGTTCTCTTCATCTGAAATACCACCTACTTTACCAAGTGAAGTTGCATCTCTACTTCAAGAATTTTCTAGCTTGTTTCCTGAAGGAGATCCCCAGGTTTACCACCTCTAAGAGGCATTGAGCATCAAATAGATTTCGTTCCAGGAGCTGTTCTGCCAAACAGACCTGCCTATAGAGCCAATCCAGAGGAAACTAAGGAAATCCAAAAGCAAGTTGAGGAACTATTGACCCAGGTAAAGTAAAAGAGAGTATGAGTCCTTGTGCTGTTCCTGTTATCATTGTCCCTAAGAAAGATGAAACTTGGAGAATGTGTACTGATTGTAGAGCCATCAATAAGATCACTGTGAAGTATAGATACCCTATTCCTAGGTTGGATGACATGTTGGATATGTTGCATGGTTCTAGGTGCTTTAGCAAAGTAGATCTTAAACAAGGTTATTTCCAAGTGAGAATTAGGGAAGGTGATGAATGGAAAACTGCCTTTAAGACTAAATTGGAATTGTACGAATGGTTAGTTATGCCTTTTGGTTTAACCAATGCCCCTAGTACTTTCATGAGGTTAATGAATGAGGTCTTAAGGAAATTCATAGGGAAATTTTGTAGTAGTTTACTTTGATGACATTCTTATCTACTCCAAAACCCTAAGTGAACACCTGAACCATCTAAGAGCTGTTTTTGTCACCCTACAGAAAGAAGAGTTGTATGCTAATTTCAAGAAGTGTTCTTTCTGTTTGGAGAAGGTTACATCTTAGGATTTGTGATTAGTGCTGAAGGAATTGAAATGGACCAAGAGAAAGTTAAATCCATAACTGAGTGGCCAACCCCTAAGTCTGCTGGAGATATTAGGAGTTTTCATGGATTAGCTAGCTTCTATAGACGTTTTGTGAAGGATTTCTCTACCATAGCTGCACCCTTGAATGAGTTAGTCAAGAAAGATGTAAGATTTGAATGGGGAGAATCACAACAACAAGCCTTTGAGGAACTTAAGAAATGTCTAACTTCTGCACCTATCCTGAGATTGCCCAACTTTGATGAAATGTTTGAAGTTGAATGTGATGCCAGTGGAGTTGGCATTGGAGCTGTATTGCATCAAGGTAACAAATCTGTTGCCTATTTTAGTGAGAAAACTAGAAGGAGCTTCCATAAATTATTCAACCTATGATAAAGAATTGTATGCCCTTGTCCGTTCTTTACAAACTTGGCAACATTATCTGCAACCAAGGAATTTGTGATTCATACTGATCATGACAGCCTTAAGTATCTAAAAGGTCAAGGAAAACTGAACAAAAGACATGCCAAATGGGTTGAATTCATTGAACAATTCCCTTATGTGATCAAGTATAAGCAAGGAAAAGAAAATGTTGTTGCTGATGCCTTATCTCGTCGCTATACTTTGATTACTACTCTTTCATGTAACATGTTTGGTTTTGAGTCTATCAAAGAGACGTATCATACTGATCATGACTTTAGTTCTATCTATCAAGCATGCATTGATTCACCTTTTGCTAAATATTACTTGCATGATGGTTATTTGTTTAAAGAACATAAGTTATGTGTACCAACGTGTTCATTAAGAGAGTTGTTGGTAAAAGAAGCTCATGGAGGAGGTTTAATGGGTCATTTTGGCTCGTTAAAAACTTTGGAAACACTTAAGGAACATTTCTTCT
>AP025061.1:21614868-21630164 GCA_036186865.1 Eustoma russellianum | reverse complement strand
TCAACTGTTACGTGTTGTCATTCAAAAGAACTTGAAGAATTGGGAAGATTGCTTAGCTTACATTGAGTTTGCATACAATAGAGTTGTTCATAGTGGAACATTGCATTCTCCTTTTGAAGTTGTTTATGGCTTTAACCCTTTGTCCCCGCTTGATCTTGTTCCCATACCTGTTCATGAACGTGTTAGTTTAGATGGTGAACGAAAAGCAAAACTTGTGAAAGAATTGCATGAAAAGGTTAAGTCACAACTTGAAGCTAAGAATAAAGTGTATGCCAATAGAGCCAACAGGAACCATAAAGTTGTTATATTTGAACCTGGTGATCTTGTTTGGTTACACTTGAGAAAAGAAAGATTCCCTAAGGAAAGGGACTCCAAATTGAAGCCAAGAGGCGATGGACCGTTCAAAGTGTTGAAACGGCTTGGTGATAATGCCTATGTTCTCGATCTTCCTGAAGAAAGGTATGGTCCTATCTCTAAAACTTTTAATGTTGCTGACCTTTCTCCGTTTAGTGTTGATTCAGATTCGAGGACGAATCCTTTTCAAGTGAGAGGGAATGATAAGCTACAGCCTAACCTTGTGGATACAAACACTGATGATGACACCTCATTGCCCTACAATGGTCCCATAACAAGGAGTATGGCTAAGAAATTGTTGCATTGTGTTGAATCATTTCTTTACAGACATGAAGAGGATGAGCCAAGCAAAGATGATGTTCCATTGGGTTTATATGATACAAGCGATGATCTAGTTGTATCAAATGCATGTTGTACATATCTTTAGATGTTCTTTTTAATATTAATGGTTTGTTAACTTTGTTTTAGGATAGTTTGTGTTGTATTCTTGCCTTGTCTTTCAGGTACACATTTTTAGCTTGAAGATGCAAATCAAACCTGAATTCTTGTCCAAGCAAAGAGGTGAAATACAAGTAGCTTACAAGCAAGGTGGTGACAAGCACCCATGTCAAAAATCTGATTTGCTTCTCACGCAAACAAGGAAGAAACAACCAGCTCAAACCTTCAACCAATAGAAAGGAGTCTTGCAAATGCTTGAACCAACCACAAACAAGTAAAGAAAATTCAACAAGCTGCTCAACAAAGGATCCAATCACAAAGCATGAGGATTTTGGCTGGTCTATGCTTAAATATGTTTGAATATTCAACACCAAACTTGGAACCAATCAAAGCCAAGTTCAAACCAAGCTGCACACTCCATTAACCAATCAAAACTTTGGCTGAAACTTGCAAGGAGGAGAACGGATGATTGAGCTAAATTTCTTTGAAAAATCAAAGCTACAACTCACAACCAATCAAGGGCAAGATCAAAGCAAGCTGCTCAATGTTTAAACCAATTAAAATTATGGCTGAAGACAAGCAAAGAAGATGAGGGAAGCAACCAGCTCCTTGGAACCGAGAATTGCTCCAACTTGTTCAAAAAGCAAGCATGTTATTCCTAGTCTTGTACTTTGTATTTTAAACTTTGTACCTTGTAAACTTTCGTTGCTTATAAGTAGGTTAAGAAGCTGAATGTACAAAACAACTATTATCAATACATTTCAACCAGAATTTCCCTTGAGGAGTTATCAACATTTCAAGTTGAAGTTTAAGACCACTCACGGTTTTCTTTCAAGTTTCTAGCCTAGAACTTGTTAGTATTTGCTTCATCTTTCGGTTTACAGCATCTTAGGGTCTCATTGAGGTTTTAGATGTGTTGGAGTGCCAAAGAGGAAGAGGTGTTGGCATAAATTGAGCCAAGAACAACGGTTACAGTTCAAGGGGTGTCTTTGAGATGTTCTTGCCATAGCTTTTGTTCAAATCAGTTTGGAATAGGAGACAAAGTCCTTGGCAACGTTTTCTAGCCTTCATTTGGCTCATCAAGGACCGATCCTAAAAAGTGAGAAGTTGAAAAGAAGTTTGTGGAATGTATGAAAAGTAAGGAAAAGAGATAGCGCCCCTAAATATAATTGAAACCAAGAAAACAACGAGAGGTGACTCATGCCCTTTATAACCACCAAACTGTCCTAATTTTAGTCCATAAGGAAAGCCTCATCTATGCTGAAGAGTTACTATCCACCTTACCTACTTCAGTAGCTTTCTTGATTCAAGAGTATGACATTCTATTTCCCACTGAGACACCTTCAGGATTACCACCCTTAAGAGGAATAGACCACCAAATTGACTTTGTTCCATGAGCTATCCTTCCCTATAGGCCCTAAGAAAGATGGTGCTTGGAGAATGTGTACTGATTGCTGTGTGATGAGGATCAGGGATCCCATCAGGAGGTCATAGGCCCTATAATAAGGAGGGCTAGAGAACTTGGACATCAAGTTGGAATCTTCTTGTATAGGCATGTTCAGGATGAATCTAAGGCTCATTGGGTTCACCTTATTGAACCAACACTATGAGCGTGCGTGTGTGACTGTATTCTTTATTTTGAATTTTGTTTTGTTTTCTTGTGATCCTTGTTTTTGTGTGTTTGCCTTGTAGAAAAGTAGCTACATGAAAATTTCCATGCCAAACAAATGTCCACAAGATGATTTAAAGACGTGGCCTGGAAGGAGACAAAAGGAATATTTGTCTTGAGAAGAATGTTTGTCCCAACAAAGACAACTTCAAAAGAGGCGTTTTCAATATTTAATCAAGCTGGAGTTCTTTTCAAAAGTTAACTCAAAATTATCTCCAAACGCCAAGGATAAAAATCAGCCATAGTGAAGACAAAATGAAGATCAAAATTGAATTTAAATTTGAAATAAAATTCAAGCATGATTTGAATTTCAAGTTCCAACTAATTTGAGGTTTGAAATTCAAGATACAAGACAAGTCATCTACCATCTCTTGAGCTCAAATCACACGCCATTTTGAAGGAACGAGAAGTATAGACCACAACTCAAAATTGAATCCAAACTTGAATTCAAATTCAAACTCAAATTGAATTCAAACTTCACCCAACTTTTGAATTCAACTTCAACCACATCCTACTCATCAAATCAGCTCTCCAAGGCCTCATTTGTTGCTCCATACATGGTTGGATCAAGGAAGAATCGGTTGGCATGACCCAACCGATTTTAGCAAGACATTTTTCTAATTTTTGAATTTCAAACAATTATTAAATTTCAAGTTCATAACAAATGTTATCTAGATATTTTTTAGAGATAACATCTGGTTATCCCTAGGGTCTTTAGGCGTCTATAAATAAGGCCCTTGGCTGAGTAGCAAGGACACAACATTCATGAAATAAAAACTTGATATTTTATCCTATTCTTGTGAGACTTTGTTTTCTTGGTTTTGCTTTAAAAACCTAGGTTAATATCCTTCAAAGTTGAGCATTTTGAAGGTGTTGCCATTGCTCTAAGGTTCCGTCGAGGAGGGCTATTTTGGTTTGCCTGACCAACGACCATCTTGAAGTCTTGGTTCTTGCTTGTTGAACCAATCGTTTATATCACTAAGGAATCAAGGGGAAGTCTTCTTCCTTGTTCCTAAACCTAGTGAAGGACGTTTGGAAGGTGGAAAGTGTTCCAGCCCACGTTTGCATGCATCAATTAGTATCAGAGCAGGTTACTCTATTCCACCATCTATTTGTCGTTTTTTTGGTTTGTGTCCAATCATTTCAAGTCCAGTCTTGTGTCCTTCATCCTACCCCATTCTTCACGTCACTTGTATCTTCCATATATATAAATAAAACGTCCTAAGAGTCCTACTTTGCCTCCTGCACTTTTTGTTGGTTCTTGTTGATCATCATTCAAGTGTCAATCTTCTCATATCTTTATTGTCAATTTCTGAATTTTGTTATTCAAACTTGAACAAGTTAGGGTTCGCCGCATCTAGGATACATTCAGCTTTCTAAAAAAAATCTACAATCATTGCCAACAAAGCCACCTAGGTCTCAACTCATCTTGTTGCTACCAAAGCTTTTAGTTGATGATGATTCTATGCATCTTGTGATTCACATTGTGATTGATTTCATGCTTCAATCTTGCTAATCATACTTGTGAAAACCATTTCCAAAGCTGTACTAAACACAAAAGCCGAGAACAACCAACCCAAACCTTAATTTTCAAAACCCTAGCCTCGGTTTAACCTCCAAGCCCAACTGAGATTTACCTCACATTCAACTTAACCCCACAAACGATATCTCCCCTCAGATACAAGCCTTTTCTATCAAACAAACTGAACACAACCGACTTTATTGGAACAAAACCCTAAGTCGGCCAAACACCCTAGCAAACCCAAACTTTCATCACTCCTTTTCTTTACACCATAATTGAAACACAACTACTGTTGATCATATGTATTTGAGGTTACTTGCTGAAATTGAAGGCTGGTTGCATGGATTTGTTCAAAGGTAAAAATTTGGACAAAAAGAGAGAAGGTACGTTTTGCCCTAAACAAGTTTGTCTTCATCTTTGGTTCAGCATTATACATTAATTTTGTTGCTTATATTCTTTGAATCTTAGTAGAAAGTTCAAGTTTGTCTCCATCTTTCTTGATTTCTTTTTGATAATACTAATTGGTGCAAATTGGAAGCATAAGGGTGAGACAAGTGGAGATCATTGTGATTTGGAGAAGCGTTGGCAAACACTTTCTTAATTGATCGCTTTGAATCTTATTAACTTCAGGTTGCACAAGAGACAAAGTGGTAAGAGAGTGGAAATGAGAGAAAGAGGAGTGCTTGTATTTTGTTTTCATTAATCAGTTAACGTTTGCTTGTTTTTGTGTAGTTTCCTTCTTTTCTTCCTTTTCGTTTTATTTTGTTCACTTTAGGTAAAACATGGAGAGCAACACTCACTCCTCGCCTAGCAAGTCAAAGGAGGCTGAGACCTTTGACAACACACAACAACAAATGCTGGAAATGTTAAAGAAACTCATACACGATAACGAGATAATCAAACACAGGTTGGAAGATGTTGAAAGGAGCCAAAAGACAAGTGATGGGCAAGACATCAGAAGGGCCATTCCCTTGCCTCAAACACGTGGAATCCACCAGAGGAAGTTGAGGATGAAAGCCTTAGACCACACATTGAGCCAAGAAGGTTTGTTCCTCCAACACAACCAAGGAGACACGCTCTAAGAAGGTACAATGACGATTATAATCCATTTGAACAGGATGAGTATGACTTTGATGACCACCCTCCCCATGGTTACCAAAGACGACATAATCCCCTTCCCCCACAAGATGATGATTTTCTAAAAGCAAAAATGAGCATTCCAACGTTTTATGGTAAAAGTAACACGGATGAATACTTAGAGTGGGAAACAAAAGTGGATCAAATCTTTTCTTGTACCAACTATAGATAGTTAAAAAAGTGAGGTACGCTTCTATTGAGTTTTCCGGCTACGCATTAAATTGGTGGACAAATTTGTGTAAAAATAGGATTAAAACAAGACAACCTCCAATTGTCACTTGGGAAGAAATGAAATTTGAAATGAGACAACGATTTATCCCAAACAATTTTGAAAGTTGTATTTTAACAAGTTTGCAAAACTTAAAACAAGGTTCCAAAAGTGTGGACGAATTTTACGAAGAATTGGAAATCTTGTTGGAAAGGTCTAACTTACAGGAACCTGAAGAAACAACCAAGACCCGTTTCTTGCATGATCTATACAAGGAGATCGCGCAAAGGGTTGAACTTCAACCTATCTTGACCTAACGACCATAGTTCACATGGATGAGAAGATTGAGCACAACTAAAAGTACGTAGTTTTGCCAATTTCAATTCCACTTATTGTACTAATCAAACTTCTTCAAGGTTTCAAACCAGGTCTTCAGGAACTGGAAGCTCACGGCCTATAGTAGGCCAAACACGAAACCAAAGTGCGTCCCAAAGGTATGACAACCGTGTGCAAGGAACACAAAAACGGGATGATAGTGGCAAGCAAAATGCCTCTACATGGAATTCATGTGAACTCTCGAACAGGTTTTAGAGACATTAAATGCTATAAATGTCAAGGTCATTGTCACATAGGAAAAGAGTTTCTTAATGCCAAAAGAGTCATGTTAATTAAGGAAACAAATGAATATGTGACTGAGTCCGAGCATGAAAACGAATCTGAGCATGATAATGAAACTGAAACTGAAGAGGATCTAGGCGCATTAGATGATTATGACACTAAGGAATTTCTTGTTTTGCGTAGAGCTTTGAATGCATATTCGAGATTAGATGATCGTGAACAACATAGAGAAAACATCTTCCATGTCCACTGCATGATAAATGGTAAAGTATGCACTATGATAATTGATTCCGGTTCTTGTGCGAATGTGGCTAGCATTGAATTGGTAAGGAAATTGAATTTGCCTATGACTAATCACCCGCATACCTACAAACTTGCATGGTCAAATGATTCTGGTGAAGTTAGCATCATTAAGCAAGTTCTGATTTCTCTTAGCATTAGAGTTACAAAGATGATGTTTTATGTGATGTTGCACCAATGCATGCTAGTCATATCTTACTTGGTAGATCATGGCAATTTGATAGACATGTGACATATGATGGATATTTTAATCGTTATTCTTTCAAACTGAATGGTAAACATTACAAGTTTTATGCACTTCCATCCCATAAAGTCCACGAAGATCACCATCGCATGTCTAAGTCTAGGACCGACCCTAAGGAAAAGGAAGCTGAGCAGAAATTTGTGGAATGCATGAAAAGTGAGAACAAAAAACAAGAGACTAAAGGAAAAGATTTAGTACTCATAGGCGTCAATTGATGAGGATCAAGGGTCCCATCAAGAGGTTAAGGGCCCTATGACAAGAAGGAGGGCAAGAGAACTTTGTCATCAAGTTGCCACCTTCTTGTACAAGCATGTTCAAGATGAACCTAAGATTCCTTGGGTTCATTTCATTGAACCTTCACCTTGAGCGTGTATAAGCATGCGTGTGTTCATTACTTTAGTTTTTGTCTTGTTTTCTTGTGATATTTGTTTTATGTGTTTGCTTTGTAGGTAATTTAGGTACATGGAAGATCCAAATAAAATAAAGACCCAAAAACAGCAAGATGGCCGTGTGTTGCAACATGGGAGACAAAAAGGATGTTGTCTTGAAGGGAATGTTGTCTCCACAAAGACAAATTCAAATATGTCCAAGATGGAATCTCTTGTTCAAATTGAGATCAAAATCATCTCCAAATACAATAAGGGGGCCGGCCAATTTAAGGCAAAAGGATGATGATCAAATTGCATTTAAGTTCAAAGCTAGACTTGAATTCAAATTCAACCATGATTTGAATTCAAGTCGCAACCAATTGGAGACTTAAATTTCAGGAAGCTCTCAACCTTATCCTAGCCATCTACACGCCATTCTTGAAGCAAGAAGTGATAAGATCACAATTCAAAGTGGAATCCAAGTTTGAATTCAAATTCAAGTTCAATTTAAATTCAATCTCCAACCAACATTTGAATTCAACATCTCAGCCACTTGGAGACCTTCTCACACGCCAAATTCATCCCTTCCCACGCCAACTTGGAGATCAAAAGAGGAGAGATCGAAATTTAAAGATTGAATTCAAGTTTGAAATCAAGTTTCAATTTGAATTCAATCTTCAACCAACCTTGGAATTCAATTGCAACAACTTCATCTACATCAAAATCAAGTCTCAAATGCCAATTTCATCATCATACACGGCCAGATTCATTGAGGATAGCGTTTGCAAGACTTTAAGATTTAGCTAGAATTTATTTTAGTTTTGAATTCAAATAATTTTCAAGTTTGAAACATTGCTAGCTAGCTTAATTTTGAATTAGTTCTAGACATTTTAAGGCTCAAGCTCAGCCTATAAATAGAGCCTTAGGGGACGCATGAAACAACACCTTTTGATGAATAACAATTCTTGATATTTCCTTCACTTTGTGTGATACTTTGTTTTCTTGGTTTTGCATTAAAAACATAAGTTAAGATTCTTCAAAGTTGAGCGTTTTGAAGGTATTGCCATTGCTAAAAGGTTCCGTCCAGGAGGGCCATTTTGGTTTGCCTAATCAACGACCATCTTGTAGTGTTGGTCTTGCTCGTTTGTCCACACGTTTTTATCACTAAGGAAGTAAGGGGAAGTTTACTTCTTTGTGCCTAACCCTTTGTGAAGGACGTTTGGAAGGTGGAATTGTTGAAGCCCACGAGTTGCACGCATCATCAATGATTCCAAAAAGAAGTGTGGGTATTTGCAAAGAAAAGAGAGGTCACACGAGTGCTTTATAACAACAAAACCGTCCTCATCATCATTCCCAAAGCATGTTACTGTTCGGTAGATGGCCTCCCACCCAACTTCCCTACCTCTGTTGCCCTTATACAGCAGTACGGTGTTCTATTTCCCATCGAGCCACCATCCGGATTACCACCTATAAGAAGAATAGAATACCAAATAGACTTTGTCCCATGAGCCGTCCTACCCAACAGACCAGCCTACCAAGACAACCCTGAAGAAACCAAAGAAATCCAAAGGCAAGTAGAAGAACTCCTAGCAAGTGGACAAATCCGAGAGAGACTAAGTCCGTCAGCCATCCTTGTCATTTTAGTACCCAAGAAGGATGGAACCTGGAGAATGTGTATTAACTGCCGTGCCATAAACAAAATCACCGTCAAATATAGGTACCCAATACCTAGGCTGGATTATATGTTGGATATGTTGCATGGATCTAGATACTTCACCAAGATTGACCTTAAGAAAGGGTACTTTCAAGTACGGATAAGCGAAGGGGATAAACGGATGACAGCATTCAAAACCAAGTTTGGGCTCTATGAGTGGTTAGTGATGCCCTTCGGGCTCACCAACACCCTTAGCACCTTTCTGAGGTTGATGAATGAAGTCTTACGGGACTTCATAGGTAGATTTGTTGTGGTTTACATTAATGATATCCTAATTTATTCCTAAACCATAGAAGACCACATTGACCATATTAGGGCCGTTTTTGAGAAGCTTAAGCAAGAACAACTTTACGCCAACTTTAAGAAGTGCTCTTTTTGTTTGGAACGAGTAGTCTTCCTAGGCTTTGTCATTTCGGCGGAGGGAGTATAGATGGATGAGAAGAAGGTTAGGTCAATTATAGAGTGGCCTACACCTAAGACTGTAGGGGAAGTGTGCAGCTTCCACGGACTTGCCAGTTTTCATAGACGATTTGTCAAGGATTTTTCATCCATAGCTGCATCCCTAAATGAGATTGTGAAAACAGATGTGCCTTTTCGTTGGGAGGAGCCACAACAACAGGCATTCGATGAACTTAAAAGGAGGCTAACCACTGCACCCATACTTAGGTTACCAAATTTTGATGAGACTTTTGAAATTGAGTGTGATGCAAGTAGAGTGGGTATTGGAGCGGTATTGACCCAAGGAAAGAAACCCATAGCCTACTTTAGCGAGAAGTTGAAAGGTGCTGCACTGAATTACTCTACCAATGACAAGGATTTTTATGCCCTTGTGAGATCCCTACAAACTTGGCAACACTACCTTCAACCTAAAGAGTTTGTGATACACACTGGCCATGAAAGCCTCAAGTACCTTAAAAGGCAAGGAAAGTTGAACAAAGACATGCTAAATGGGTAGAGTTTATAGAGCGATTCCCTTATGTGATTAAGTACAAACAAGGATAGGACAATATAGTTGTTGATGCCCTCTCTAGGAGATAGACGTTAGTGACAACTTTACCCTCTTGATTCTTAGGATTCGAATCACTAGAGAAGCCCATGGAGGAGGATTAATGGGCCATTTTGGAGTGTTCAAAACTCTTGAGACCCTTAAGGAACATTTCTATTGGCCACACATGCGTGTAGATGTTGAGAGGTTATGTGGTAGTTGCATCACTTGCAAACAAGTCAAATCCATGTCCCAACCACATGGCCTTTACACGCCCTTACCTGTCTCTGATTCCTCTTAGATTGACATTTCAATTGACTTTGTTTTAGGACTTCCTAGGTCTCGAAGAGGGCAAGATAGCATGTATGTTTTGGTAACAGGTTTTCAAAAATGGCACACATCATTGCATGTAGTGATGCGTGCAACTCGTGGGCTCCAACGATTCCACCTTCCAAACGTCCTTCACAAAGGGTTAGGCACAAGGAAGAAGACTTCCCCTTGCTTCCTTAGTGAGTAAAAACGTGTGGGATTAAACGAATGAGCAAGACCAACACTTCAAGATGGTCGTTGATCAGGCAAACCAAAACGGCCCTCCTGGACGGCACCTTTTAGCAATGGCAATACCTTCAAAACGCTCAACTTTGAAGGATCTTAACCTAGGTTTTTAATGCAAAACCAAGAAAACAAAGCATCTCACAAAGTGAATGAAATATCAAGAATTGTTATTCATCAAAAGGTGAGATTACAATCAACCAAATGGGTCTATTTATAGGCCTAGAAGACGCCCCCTTTAGCTTGAAATGGCTAGAGATAATTCAAATAAAGCTATCTAACAAATGTTTAAATTTGAACTTTGCTTGAAAATTTAAACTAAGATAATTCTAGCTAAAACTTGAAATGCTTGCAAGATGTTATCTTCAATGAATCTAGTCATGTTTGGTGATGAAATTGGCGTTGGAGAAGTAGATGAAGTGGTTGAACTTGAATTCAAAGGCTAGTTGAAGATTGGATTCAATTTGACTTCAATCTTGAATTCAATCTTTGAATTATGATCCCATCCTTTTCTTGTCTCCAAGTTGGCGTGTGGAAGTATATCTAGGCATGTGAGATGTCTTCAAATGGTTGAGATGTTGAATTCAAATGCTGGTTGGAGATTGAATTCAAATTGAGTTTGAATTTGAATTCAAACTTGATTCAATCTTTGTGTTGATTTGTCTTCCAAATGGCGTGTATATCAAGAGAATAGGAGCTGAAATCTTCTTCAATTTTAAATCTCAAATTGGTTGAAACTTGAATTTAAATCATGATTGATCATTATCCTTTTGTTTCAAACATGGCCGGCCCCCCTCTTATGGATAATGGAGATGATTTCAACTTGATCAAGAGATTCTATCTTGGACACCTTTGAATTTGTCTTAGCATAGACAAACATTCTCTTCGAATATTCTCTTGAAACATTCTCTTGAAACATTCTCTTCAATATTTTCTTGAAACATTCTCTTGAAACATTGAAACATTCTCTTGAAACATTCTCTTGCACCTAATTTACCTACAAAGCAAATACATAAAACTAAGATCACAAAACACAAAATAAATTCAAAATCAAAGAATGTAGACGTGCATGCTGAGACATGCTCAAGTTGAAGGTTCAATGAAATGAACCCAAGGAGTCTTATGTTCATCTTGAACATGCTTGTACAAGAAGGTGGCAACTTGATGACAAAGTTCCTTTGTCCTCCTTCTTGTCATAGGACCTTTGACCTCTTGATGGGGCCCTTGATTCTCATCGGACCCTTGATCCTCATCATGTAGGAAAGTCGATGATGCCACACATGTTGCTGACTTGTTTTTTTAGAGAAATCGTAAGATTGCATGGCATTGTAAGTGATAGGGATACGAAATTTCTTAGTCATTTTTGGCGTGTTTTGTGGCCTAAACTTGGTACCCAATTGTTGTTTTCTACCACTGCTCACCCACAAAGTGATGGATAAACTGACGTTGTTAACCTACTCTATCTCAACTTTTGCGTGCCATCTTGAAAAAACATCTTAAACACTGGGAAGATTGTTTACCATATGTTGAATTTGCATACAATAGGAGTGTTCATCACGGTACATTGCATAGTACATTTGAAATCTTGTATGATTTTAACCCATTGTCTCCTCTTGATTTGATTCCCATTCCCATACATGAACGTTCAAGTTTTAATGGTAAACAAAAAGCGAATAAGATAAAGAAACTGCATGAAAACATTAAAGAACAACTTGAGAAGAAAAACAAAGCTTATGAAAAACAAGCCAACAAACATACAAAACTAGTTGTGTTTGAACCAGGTGATTTGGTTTGGTTACATTTACGAAAAGAAAGGTTTCCCAACAAATGAAAGTCAAAACTGTGGCGTAGAGGAGATGGACCATTCCAAGTCTTAAAATGCATAGGTGACAATGCCTACGTCCTTGATCTTCCCGAAAGGTATGGTTCTATTTCTTCCACTTACAATGTTGCTGACCTCACGCCCTTCATTGATGCCCGCTTAGATCCGAGGACGAATACTTTTGAGGACGGGGATTGATGAGGATCAGAGATTCCATCAGGAGGTCATAGGCCCTATAACAAAAAGGAATGCTAGAGAACTTGGACATCAAGTTGTAACCTTCTTGTATAGGCATGTTCAAGATGAACCTAAGGCTCATTGGGTTCACCTTATTGAACCCACACTATGAGCGTGCGTGTGTGAGTGTGTTCTTTATTTTGAATTTTGTTTTGTTTTCTTGTAATCCTTGTTTCTATGTGTTTGCCTTGTAGGAAAGTAGGTACACGCAAATTTCCATGCCAAACGAAGGTCCACAAGATGATTTAAAGACATGTGCCCTGGAAGGAGACAAAAAGAATGTTTATCTTGAGAAGAATGTTTGTCCCAACAAAGACAACTTCAAAAGAGGCGTTTTCAAGATATGATCAAGCTGGAGTTCTTTTCAAAAATTATCTCCAAATGCCAAGGATGAAAATCGGCCATAGTGAAGACAAAATGAAGATCAAAATTGAATTTAAATTTGAAGTCAAATTCAAGCATGATTTGAATTTTAAGTTCCAACTAATTTGAGGTTTGAAATTCAAGATACAAGACAAGTCATCCACCGTCTCTTGAGCTCAAATCACACGCGATTTTGAAGGAAGAAGGATAGACCACAACTCAAAATTGAATCTAAACTTGAATTCAAATTCAAACTCAAATTGAATTTCAACTTCACCCAACTTTTGATTTCAACTTCAACCACATCCTACTCATCAAATCAGCTCTCTAAGGCCTCATTTTCTGCTCCATACACGGCTGGATCAAGGAAGAATCGGTTAGCATGACCCAACCGATTTTAGTAAGACATTTTTCTAGTTTTTGAATTTCAAACAATTATCAAATTTCAAGTTCATTTCTGATGAGGATCAAGGGTCCGATGAGGATCAAGGGCCCCATCAAGAGGTCAAATGTCCTATGACAAGAAGGAGGGCAAAGGAACTTTGTCATCAAGTTGCCACCTTCTTGTACAAACATGTTCAAGATGAACCTAAGATTCCTTGGGTTCATTTCATTGAACCTTCAACTTGAGCATGTCTCAGCATGCACGTCTACATTCCTTGTTTTTGAATTTATTTTGTGTCGTGTGTTCTTAGTTTTATGTATTTGCTTTGTAGGTAAATTAGGTTCAAGAGAATGTTTGAAGAGAATGTTTCAAAAGAATGTTTCAAGAGAATGTTTCAAAAGAATGTTTCAAGAGAATGTTGAAGAGAATGTTTCAAGAGAATGTTACAAGAGAATGTTTGTCTATGCTAAGACAAATTCAAAGGTGTCCAAGATAGAATCTCTTGTTCAAATTGAAATCAAACATCATCTACAACATATCACAAGGGGCGGCCATTTTAAAATGAAGGATGACATCTCACTTGAATTTGAACTTGAAGATAAACTCGAATTCAAATTCAACCATAATTTGAATTCAAGTTTCAACCAATTTGAGGCTTACATTTCAAAAAGGATTCAGCTATCATCTCAAGGTCACACGCCATTTTTGAAGGATAAGGATCACACGCCATTTTTTTTGAAGCAAAGATGAGATGACAATTCAAATTTGAATCCAAGTTTAAATTCAAGTTCAAGTTAAACTCAATCTCCAACCAGCATTTGAATTCAACATCTCAACCATTTGAAGACATCTCCAACGCCAATTCAACATCTCCAACGCCAATTTCATCACCAAACATGACTAGATTCATTGAAGATAACATCTTGCAAGCATTTCAAGTTTTAGCTAGAATTATCTTAGTTTAAATTTTCAAGCAAAGTTCAAATTTAAACATTTGTTAGATAGCTTTATTTGAATTATATCTAGCCATCTCAAGCTAAAGGGGGCGTCTTCTAGGCCTATAAATAGGACCCCTTTGGCTGGTTGTAAACTCACCTTTTGATGAATAACAATTCTTGATATTTCATTCACTTTGTGTGATACTTTGTTTTCTTGGTTTTGCATTAAAAACCTAGGTTAAGATCCTTCAAAGTTGAGCGATTTGAAGGTGTTGCCATTGCTTAAAGGTGCCGTCCAGGAGGGCCTTATTGGTTTGCCTGATCAACGACCATCTTGAAGTGCTGGTCTTGCTCGTTTAAAGCCATACGTTTTGTTCATTAAGGAAGCAAGGGGAAGTCTTCTTCCTTGTGCCTAACCCTTGTGAAGGACGTTTGGAAGGTGGAATTGTTGGAGCCCACGAGTTGCACGCATCAAATTGGTATCAGAGCAAGGTTACTCTATTCCACCATCTATCATTTTCCTTTTTGTTTGAGTCTAGTCATTTCAATTTCAGTTGAGTCCTTCTTCTACTCCTCCCTCTACACGCCATTTGTCTTGCATTTCATTCCACAAAAAAAAAAACGTCCAAAACAAAAACATTGCTTTGAGTCCTTACACGTTGCTGCATTTTGCTTTTCATCATTCAAGTGTCATTTCCATTATTTCCTTTCGCATCACAATCTGATTTTGAGTCGTTCAAACTTGAACAAATTAGGGTTCGTTGCATTTTTAGGTTACATTCAGCCTTCTTCAAAAATATTCCAACCATCATCCTATAAAGCTACCTCGGTTTCAAGTCATCATGTTGCTACCGAAGCTTTTAGTTGGTGATGATTGTATGCATCTTATGATTCGCATTGTGATTGATTTCATGCTATAAATCTGGTAGTCCTACGTGTGCTTGTCTTCACAACACAAACCAAACCCTAAAACCAGCCCCACACCCCACGGCCCAACCACCCCCCACCCCAACCCAACCCTAAAACTCACCAACCTGATCCCAAATAACCCTATTTACACCCCAAACAAAAAGCCCCAAACCAATTTACCCAAAACAATCAGATTCTAAAGATCCCAATTCATTCAAATAAACCCTAACCCTAGAATTTGAATTTTGCTCAAATTCTGTCCTAGACCAACCAATATCCAAATTGGCCACACCAATCATCAATTACCAACCCAAATAGTCAATTTACAACACCCATTCCGTTCCTACAACCACATTCCACAAAACCCCAAAACGTTCAAAAAAAACACCCTAAATCAAAAACCCTAACCCTAACCCCTATTCGGCCTTACCCAATTTCCCTCACCTTCCAAGGTCAATTTTGTTGCAAGTCCAAGATACAAATTGCATTTTTAAATACATTGCACTATTCTGTCCAAAAACGCAAGTGCTAAG
>AP025061.1:21390669-21614858 GCA_036186865.1 Eustoma russellianum | reverse complement strand
AAAAAAAAAGGAGAATCTGAACCTTGCTCAATTGAAATAGCAAGGAAGAAAAAGAAAAACAAAAAGAACAAGAGCAAAGAAAAAGGGCAAAACGTTTGTGCATTGCGTGGAAAATTTTTTGGTACGACTTGCAAACTTTGGATACCATATTACCCACATTGCCGTCCTCTATACCCAATTCTCCAACTCTTGATCTTCTTGCACCAATCACACACTTGGTTGCTCGATTGTTGCATGACTTGAACCATTTTGTGGATAGTAAGTGCATAGAATCAAAATTAACTAAAGATTGCCCACGGCAACCCTTAGTTTATCTTTGGTTCAGCCTAATAAATCAACTTCGGTTGCTTATTTTCTTTGAATCTTAGTATAAAGTTCAAGTTTGAGTTCATTTCAATTGATTCTACTTTGATACTAATTGGTGCAACTTGAAAGCAAAAAGGAAGAAACAAGCGGAGAACATTGTGGTTTGAAGAAGCCTTGGCAATACACTTCCTTATTGATCACTTTGAAACTTCTTAACTTCAGGTTATCCAAGAACCAAAGTGGTAAGAGAGTGAAAAGAATCGAAAACAGAGTGTTCATAGCTTATTTTTACTAATTCCTTAACGTTTGTTTGTCTTTGTGTTAGTTTGCCTCTTTCTTTTTCCCTTTTGTTTTTTTTCGTTCAATTCCTTAGGCACAATGGCCAGCAGCAATTCCGCATCTAGCAAGTCTAAAGAAGCCGAAACTGTTGACAATACTCAACGACAAATGCTGGAGATGCTTAAGAAACTCATGCATGACAATGAGATAATCAAGCAATGCTTGAAAGACGTGGAGCGAAGCTACAAAACAAGTGATGGTCAAGGAACAAGCCGGGCCGTTCCTCCCCCACAACCAAGGCGCCATCCTCCAGAAGAAGTTGAGGACGATAACATTCGACCCCCACACACCGAAGCGAGACGGTTTGCTCCTCCTACACAAGCAAGAAGGTACGCTCCAAGAAGGTACAATGATGATTACATTCCCTTTGAGCATGATGATTATGACTTTGATGACCACCATCCCCGTGGTTACCAAAGACGCCAAAATCCCCTTTTCTCGCAAGATGACGATTTTCTCAAAACCAAAATAAGTATTCCCACGTTTTATGGTAAAAGTAATGCGGAGGAATATTTAGAATGGGAAACGAAAGTGGATTTGATCTTTTCTTGTACCAATTATAGTGAATTGCTAAAAGTGAGGTATGCTTCCATTGAATTTTCTGGTTATGCACTTAATTGGTGGACGAATTTGTGTCGAAATAGAACTAAGACGAGACAACCCCCAATCGCCACTTGGGAAGAAATGAAGTTTGAAATGCGACAACGTTTTATTCCAAACAATTATGAGAGTTCTATTTTCACGAGTTTGCATAACTTACGACAAGGTTCCAAAAGCGTAGACGAGTATTATAAAGAGTTAGAAATTTGTTGGAGAGGTCTAACTTGCAGGAACCTGAAGAAGCCACCAAGGCTCGATTCTTACATGGTTTAAACAGGGAGATTGCGCAAAGGGTTGACCTTCAACCTTACCTCGACCTCACAACCATGGTCCATATGGCTGAAAAGATTGAAGCACAATTAAAGGTACGTAACTCCTCTAATTTCAATTCCAATTATCGTACTAATAAATCTTTGTCAAGATTTCACAGCAAGCCTTCAGGAACAGGAAGTTCACGGCCTACAGGAGGCCAAACGTGTGACCCAGGAGCAACGCAAAGGATGGACAATCGTGTGCAATCCACACAAAGGAGAGATGAACGCACCCAACAAAAGGCTCCTACCGGCAATTCTTCGGATCCTTCAAACAGGTTTAGAGACATTAAATGTTATAAATGTCAAGGACGTGGTCACATAGGAAAAGAATGTCCTAATGCAAAAAGAATCATGTTAATTGAAGAGACAAACGAATATGTGTCCGAGTCCGAGCATGAAAACGAGTCTGAGCATGATAATGAAATTGAACCTGAAGAGGATCTAGGCGCATTAGATGATTTTGACACTAAGGAGTTTCTTGTTGTGCGTAGTGTTGGACCTGTATAGCACCACTAGAGGGGGGGGTGAATAGTGGATTAGCGGAAATTACACTATAATTACCTTCAAAAACTTGTTTGAAGACCCCTTTGCCTCTTTAACCTCAGATTCTGGATTTTTCAGAACCAGTTCACCGTTTTGATTGCTTTGGTTGAACCACTTATACACCTGTGTAAGCTCTCAAACTTGGCAGAGATCAAGTTTAGTATGTTTATAGTATGTCATAAAAAATTCAGCCAATTCTAAGCAAGTTAGCACGTTCAAATAAGCAAGAAAAGTAAAGTGTGCAATTCTGGCAGCTTCAGTCAGAATGTTAGCTTGACTTCAAACAACAATATCTCAAAATCTACCCGTGCTATTTTGATGAATCTTATGTCAAATTAAACCTCAAGATGTCTAGTTTAATTTGATATAAGGCTCACTCCAAGATTCGAAGGATAGCTTATTCAAATTGCACAAGTTTGCACACTGGTCAGAACTGTTCACAGAATGTAGCAACAATTTTGTGAAGACGATTTGACTGAGCTAAACTCCTCAGAATTCAGTGATTCTTGCGGCTACTGAAAGCTAACACATTGAAGTATAACATATCCAAAATTCATGCAATTCTAAGACTGTTTGCTTGATCAATTATGCGTGCCAAGTTAGTGTAAATCTCAGGCAGAAAACAGTAAGTGCAGGAAATAAGTAGAGAACACAAGGAATTATCCTGGTTCGGTCAATGTGACCTACTCCAGTCCCAAGAGACACCTTCTCTTGGATTTCACTAAACACCAAACACAAATATCACCTTACAAAGTCAAAGGAAGAAGCTTTTCACCAACTTCTTCAAGAGACTTCACCAAAACACCTAGTTTGAATCACCTTTGCACCTTTGCACCTTTTCACCTTTTGCTCACCTCTAAGGAGTAAGCTTTATACACCAGCTTCTCCTTCACAAATATGTCGTATAAAGGTGTTGAAAATGACAAGAATTGAAGAACTATACAATCATAAAGCTTGCTACAAATGTGTTCTTCAATAGAGAAGAGAAGAAGAGAATAATGGAGACAAAGAGCTAATGTCTTGCTTTGCTTTCTTTGCTTTCGTTTGGATGCTCTTTCTCTTCACCCTTTGGAGCTATTTATAGCCAAGAGATCAGCCTAGTAGCTCCTCAACATAGCCGTTTGGATGGATGAGAATGGATAAGAAATCAGCACTTTTCTAGCCACCAAAATCCAGCCTTTGAAATTCAAACTAAACCTGACCGTTTGTTGCTTTGACATGGTCTTCAAATCTGAATTTTATCCTCTTATGAACGTTGGAGATGAGGTGGAAATAGGCTCCATTTAAACGTTTAAAATCAGCTCCAATAAGCAATGTACATGTGTACACATCTTGCCATGTATGCGGCTGATTTGGCATATGTTTTGAACAGAATTTTTCTCCTCATTTTGAACACTTCATGAACGTTGGAATGGCTCCTCACTTGAATGATAAGTGACGTTGAAAAGCCTACAATCAAGGCATTAGAAGATAACTCAAATAAAGATAGAAATTAGCCAAGTTTGTTTTGAGTTTTGAACTAGTCTTCATAGCCGTTGCCTTTTGCTTTAGTTGAGAGATTTTTGCTTCATCTTTATGAACAAAATAGCCGTTTGAATCAAGAGATTTTTCCTCCACATTTTAACCAATATGGACGTTAACATCAGCTTAAGGATAGCCAAGAATAATCACTTAAAAATCAGCACCAAAATAGTAGCTTAATCCACCTTGCCTTGACTTGTTCAATAATCTGAAAATTTGAACACATTTTGTGCCAACAGCCGTGTGCAATGCACAAATATATAATATATATGTCTTCAACATGTAGCATAGAAAACCATATGAAGAATACCAAGAATTCCAAGAAAACCATAGATAATGATAACCATAACATAAGAATTCCAATAGATAGCATGCTGCCCGTTTCCATAAAAATAGGGCACGTACCATATGTGACATAAACACATATAAACATCATATAAGTAATATATAACATGTTGGAAGATCCATTGGCAAGTGAAAAGACCAGAATACCCCTCAGCACAAAAATAGGAATTTTGTCCTAGGATGAACCTAGACATGGTGCTGCTCCAGATTCATTTTTGCCATGATGTGACATGACTTATAAATGTGTCATATGATCATATAAATCCGTTGGAAGAAGACCAAATAAGAATGAGAAGTCCAAATGGTGAAATTACCAAGATAACCCTTATAAAGATCAATAAGCTTCCCACCGGGTCAATTCAGTTTTAACCCGTGCCAAGCATGCCTTTCCTCAGCCAATTAGATTCTAAATTGAATAAGGATCATGTGGGCTTTTGAATGACTCAATTTGGAGTTCATTTGCCCAAGATATGAACCAAAACCTGCAATAGGATACTAAACCGAACAATTTGCCTTATATTGTAAGTCATGTGACTTCAAGGCTTGGTTAGATCATATTATCAACATGTATTGGCATGTATATCTTCTAAGATCAGTTTGAACAACATGTATTGGCATATATAATCTAAGATCAGTTTGAACATGTCTTGATTAAGATATGTGATTGAATTGGCCAAGTTCAAACTCATGATCTTAATCAAACTTGTTCAATCTTGATTCATTCAAGCAATTTCACATTTAGCTCATAAGTTCATAAGTTCATGCCTTGCCAAAACAATTTCACATTTAAACGTTACACATACATGCTCACATATGCATCTTCCAATCATACATTTAAACGTTACACATACATGCTCACATATACATTTTGCACAACAATTACACATATGCACACATATACATTTTGCAATCACTCAAACATAATATATCACAACAATCTCCCCCTTTTGATGATTTGCAAAATTACCCCACATATGTGTATATTAAGCATTTAAATCAAGTGTGCATCTAAATCAAGTGTTGTAATCTGTGTAATCAAGTAAGCATCTAAATCAAGTGTTGTAATCTGTGTAATCAAGTAAGCATCTAAATCAAGTGTTGTAATCTGTGTAATCAAGTAAGCATCTAAATCAAGTGTAAGCTGCTCCCCCTTAATGTGTTATCTCCCCCTTAACATGATATCTATCTTCCCTTAACATGATATATATACACATTTATTTCTCCCCCTTAATTTTGTAAATTATGCAAAAGACTGAATGGTGTAGTAGTCAGTGGTAAGCAATTAATCCAAGTCTTGCACGTAAAGTCTCAAAGATAGCTTGATTAAGGGGTTTAGTGAATATGTCAGCTACTTGTTGATCAGTTCTAACATGTTCAATGTGTATATGTCCAAGATTAACATGATCACGGAGAAAATGATAACGTACTTCTATATGCTTTGCCTTAGAGTGTAGTACAGGGTTTTTAGACAAATTTATAGCACTTGTACTATCACAATAGATGGGGATATATTTACTTGTATTTCAAAGTCTGAAAGTTGTTGTTTAATCCATAATAGTTGAGTACAACATAGACTTAAAGCCATATATTCTGCTTCAGTAGTAGAAAGTGCAACACTAGATTGTTTCTTTGAAAACCAAGATATTAGTGAGTTTCCTAGGAATTGACATGTTCCATTAGTGCTCTTTCTATCTACTCTACTTCCACCATAATCTGCATCTGAATATGCATGTAGACTTAGACTAGATTGTCTATCATACCATAAGCCTAATGTTGGTGTATGTTGAAGATATCTAAATATTCTTTTTACAGCTTTAAAGTGTGACATCTTAGGCATACTTTGAAATCTCGCACACATACATACTGCAAACATAATATCAGGTCTACTAGCAGTTAGATATAGCAATGAACCAATCATAGACCTATATAGTTTTTCATCAAATGCAACACCATTTTCATCTTTGTCTAATTTTGTTGAAGTACACATTGGTGTTGGAGATGGTTTCAAGTTTTCAAAGTTGAATTTCTTTATCATATCTCTTATGTATTTGACTTGATTGATATGTATACCACTTGATGTTTGTTTTATTTGCAAGCCTAAGAAATAGTTTAATTCACCAACCATAGACATTTCAAACTCAGACTTCATACAATCTTCAAAGTCTTTTACTAAGTTAGGATTAGTTGAACCAAAGATTATGTCATCTACATATATTTGTATTACAAGCAAATCTTTGTCTTTCTTTTTCAAGAATAAGGTACTATCTATGGTTCCTCTTTGAAAGTTGTTACTTAGTAAAAAGTTGGCAAATCTTTCATACCATGCACGGGGGGCTTGTTTCAAACCATATAAGGCTTTCTTAAGTTTATATACATGATTAGGGTTCTTGGATCTTCAAAGCCTGGTGGTTGTTTAACAAAAACTTCTTCTTGGATATAGCCATTTAAGAATGCACTCTTAACATCCATTTGGAATAGTTTGATGTTATTATAACATGCAAAAGCTAATAAGAGGCGTATGGATTCTAATCTTGCTACGGGGGCAAATGTTTCATCGTAATCAATACCCTCTTCTTGATTATATCCTTGAGCTACAAGTCTTGCTTTATTTCTTACTACAACCCCTTGTTCATTCATTTTGTTCCTAAACACCCATTTAGTTCCAATGATTGATTTATCCTCGGGTTTAGGTACTAAATCCCACACATTGTTTCTTTCAAATTGGTTTAACTCTTCATGCATTGCATCTATCCAATATGCATCGTTTAAGGCATCATTCACATTCTTAGGTTCAATTTGGGATATAAGTGCATGCCATTGATCATATTCATTAGGATCTATTTGCCTACGTGTTCTAACCCCTTGATTTACATCTCCTATGATAAGTTCTTGAGGATGCTTTTGTTTATCTCTTATTTGCCACCAATTACTTGGTTGTGCATCTTCAATAGGTTCATGATGTTCAATAGGTTGGTTAGGCACATTTTCTTCATTATGTTCTTGTGTAGGGGGAGTTTGAACTTCATGCATTTCAAGAGTTTGATTTGGTGTTTCAACTTGATCATGTGTAGGTGGTAGGATAAGTTCATCTTCATCATGAAGTATTTGATCATTTGGTACATAGGTTTCATGTTGATTACTTGTTCGGAGATATGCATTTTCATTGAACTTCACATGTATTGATTCAACTATCTTTCTTGTTTGTGCATTATAACATCTATATGCTTTAGAGTTCATTGAATATCCCACAAATATATGTTCATCAGACTTAGGATCAAACTTATCTAAGTTATCTTTTGTGTTCAATACAAAGCATTTACAACCAAAGACTTTTAAATAATTTACTTTTGGGAGTCGTCCATTTAAGATTTCAAATGGTGTTTTGTTCAATTTCTTTCTTATTGATAGTCTGTTGATCATATAACTTGAAGTGTTTACTGCTTCAGCCCATAAGAATTTAGGTACTTTGTTTTCTACCATCATTGTTCTTGCTACTTCTTGAATAGTTCTATTCTTTCTTTCAACTACACCATTAAGTTGAGGAGTTCTTGGTGGGGAGAATTCATGTTTTATACCCTTTTCATTACAGAATTTGATTAATTCACTATTTTTAAACTCACCTCCTCTATCACTCCTTATCTTAATAACATGTGATTCATGTTCATTTTCAAGTTGTCTAATTAGATTAGCTATAGATGATGCACTTTCATCTTTTGAAGCAAGAAACAATGTCCAAGTATATCTTGAGAAATCATCAACTATTACACATACATAATAACTTCCACCTAAGCTTCTTGTTCTACATGGACCAAATAAGTCTATATGCAAGAGTTCTAGTATTCTTGACGTTGTGACCTTGGTTTTAGGCTTAAGGGATTCTCTAACATGTTTGCCTTTGATACAAGATTCACATAGTTGAAAATCATTCAAGTAAAGTTTAGGCAATCCTTTAACAAGACTTTTAGCGTGTAGTTTTTCTAAGGTTGATATACCTATGTGTCCTAAACGTCTATGCCAAAGATTGGGATCAGATTCATGTGAAACAAGACATTTTGTGTTACTACTTAGCATATCATCCATGTTAAGCACATATATGTTTCCTTCACGTTTTCCTTTTAACACAACTTGATTGTTTTTATCCATTATCTTACAAGAGGTGGAGGAGAAGAGAACATTCAAGTTGTTGTCACATAGTTGAGAAACACTTAAAAGCTCAAAGGTTAAGTTACTTACAAGTAGGACGTTTTTGATCTCAAACTTGTTTGGATCACCAACCTTGCCTTTGCCAATTATTTGGCCTTGGTTGTTGTCTCCAAAGGTAACTTTGCCACCTTTTGCAACGTTTTTAAGTGTGCTAAACAAATTTTTGTTGCCCGTCATATGTCTTGAGCAACCACTATCAACTATCCAATTGGTTTTGTTCTTTTCATCTTCTTTGTTGTTATAACCAGCAACTTGTCTTTCTTTGATGTTATGTACCTACAAATGTAAATAACAACTTAGGTACCCTTTGATTTTGGGTCCTTTCAAGGTTAGACAAGTTAAGTTCATGTTAGTGTACCTTTAGGTACCCAAACTTGAACAACCTTTCTTGGTTTGAAATGTTAAAATCATGTTGCATATAATGAACAAATAGTGGATTTTGATACATAGAATATGATGGAAAAGGGGCTGCACATTTATGTCTAGTTGGATAAGCATTGTAAGTTCTATATGCATTTGAATGTTGCCATGTATATGAGTTATATCTTGGCCGTGTATAAGCATGATGTTGTGTGTGTCTAGGCCGTGTGTTGTAAACTGATTTAGGCCTAGAGTATGTCATGTTCTTCACATATGCATGTTGTTGCATATAAGGCATAACTTGAGCAGATTGCATACTACTTTGTTTAGGCATTCTTGTATACATGTAAGCATGGTTTCTAGGTGTATTTGCCTTCCTATATGTTGATGCATTTTGCAATCTTTGTGATGAAGGTGGTGTGGGCAGAATAGGTTCATTTCTAGATGCATTTGGCCTATATTTCATGTTGGTTGAAGATGATACAAATGTTGTTTCCTTAGGTGTGTATTCAGCTTCTTTAACATATCCAAGACCTTGTTTGTCATTTCCATGCTTTTGAGATGCAATAAGAGTGTCTAACATGTTGGAACCATTCTTAAATTGTTCTAAAGATTTGTTCAAGTCTAGGTTGCATGCTTTTAATGATTCAAATTCAGTTTGTATTTCATGTAATTTAGACTTTAAAACGTTGTAATCAACACATTGCACACATTGCACATTTTCATGTTTGTTCTTAAGTTCCTTAATCTGATTTTGCATTGAACTAATAGTGTTAGATGATTCAAGTTGAAGAACTTCTAGTTGAGAAGTTAGATTCAAGTTAGACGTCTCCAACTTGTTCTTCTCCTCAACTATTCTTTTCTTCTCCTTGGATAGCTTCTTATATCTATTATGCAACTTTTCTAATTCATCCAACAATTCATCTTGAGTAAAATCACATTCAGAGTCAGAATCATATGTTACCTCATTTGTAGACTTTGAAGCCAAACATGTTTGTGCAACTTCAGGTTCCTCCTCAGATTCGGATGAAGATGTGTCATCCCAAGTGCTTGAACTTACCTTGAGAGCTTTCTTCCTCCTTTGCATAGGTTCTACTCTAGTTTTTGTCCTTGTCTTTTCATCCATGTCACGGTTTTTGTTCTTGTTTGGACAATCATATGATATGTGTCCTTGTTTGCCACATTCATAACACTTAAGTTCTTTATCATACCATTTGCCATCTTGTTTGTTAGATTTCACATTGATAGGGGCGGCTGATTTTGCTTGTCTTTTAGTTGGTCTTTTCTTGAACAACTTCCTTAAACGCCTAGCTAACAACATTATGTCTTCTTCATCACTTTCATCATCACTTTCATACTCGGCTTGATTAGATGATTCGGGTTCATTTGTTACAAATGCAAGTGATTTAGACTTGTTACTCGTTTCAGCCTTTCTAATATTCAACTTGTTTTCATAAACTTTTAAGGAGCCTATCAATTCATCAAGTTTTATTTGAGAAAGATCTTTACTTTCTTCAATGGCACTAACTTTGGCATCCCATTCACTTGGCAAACTTCTCAAAACTTTTTGCACTTTTTCTTTCATCAAAAACGTTTTACCAAGAGATTCAAGTGAGTTGTATAAGTTAGTAAGCCTCAAATCCATATCAACAATTGATTCATTAGGCAGTAAATGAAATGATTCAAGTGTAGTCATTAACATGTTAATCTTTGATTCCTTTACTTGATTAGTTCCTTCATGCTTCATTTCAAGACATTTCCACATATCCTTTGCACTTGAACAAGAAGAGACATAGGCAGATTCACTTCTACTTAAACCATTCAACAATAATTGCATTGCTTTAGCATTAAGACTCATTTTCTTTTTATCTTCATCACTCCAATCTTTTCTATATTTCTCAACTACTTGTGATAAGCCTTCAATTATAACATGCTTAGTAGGCACATAAGGTCCATCTTCAATGATAGACCACAAGTCTATATCAATAGCCATTAAAAACAATTTCATCCTAAGTTTCCAATGACTAAAGTTTTCTCCATCAAAAAGAGGTGGTCTTTGTGTGGACATGCCTTCTAATTCTATTTTCATGTGTGACTTAGACATGCTTCTTAGTGTGTGAGAAAATGTTTAAAACACTTATAAGAAGGAAAGAAAGTGTCACCTTGTTGTAGATACCAAATATGAAGAGTATAAGACAACCAGAAAATTTCCAGCAACTTTGCAACTTGGACTGTTTTCAGCTCAAATAAGAATATGGTGCTCAACCTTGCTCTGATACCAATTGTTGGACCTGTATAGCACCACTAGAGGGGGGGGTGAATAGTGGATTAGCGGAAATTACACTATAATTACCTTCAAAAACTTGTTTGAAGACCCCTTTGCCTCTTTAACCTCAGATTCTGGATTTTTCAGAACCAGTTCACCGTTTTGATTGCTTTGGTTGAACCACTTATACACCTGTGTAAGCTCTCAAACTTGGCAGAGATCAAGTTTAGTATGTTTATAGTATGTCATAAAAAATTCAGCCAATTCTAAGCAAGTTAGCACGTTCAAATAAGCAAGAAAAGTAAAGTGTGCAATTCTGGCAGCTTCAGTCAGAATGTTAGCTTGACTTCAAACAACAATATCTCAAAATCTACCCGTGCTATTTTGATGAATCTTATGTCAAATTAAACCTCAAGATGTCTAGTTTAATTTGATATAAGGCTCACTCCAAGATTCGAAGGATAGCTTATTCAAATTGCACAAGTTTGCACACTGGTCAGAACTGTTCACAGAATGTAGCAACAATTTTGTGAAGACGATTTGACTGAGCTAAACTCCTCAGAATTCAGTGATTCTTGCGGCTACTGAAAGCTAACACATTGAAGTATAACATATCCAAAATTCATGCAATTCTAAGACTGTTTGCTTGATCAATTATGCGTGCCAAGTTAGTGTAAATCTCAGGCAGAAAACAGTAAGTGCAGGAAATAAGTAGAGAACACAAGGAATTATCCTGGTTCGGTCAATGTGACCTACTCCAGTCCCAAGAGACACCTTCTCTTGGATTTCACTAAACACCAAACACAAATATCACCTTACAAAGTCAAAGGAAGAAGCTTTTCACCAACTTCTTCAAGAGACTTCACCAAAACACCTAGTTTGAATCACCTTTGCACCTTTGCACCTTTTCACCTTTTGCTCACCTCTAAGGAGTAAGCTTTATACACCAGCTTCTCCTTCACAAATATGTCGTATAAAGGTGTTGAAAATGACAAGAATTGAAGAACTATACAATCATAAAGCTTGCTACAAATGTGTTCTTCAATAGAGAAGAGAAGAAGAGAATAATGGAGACAAAGAGCTAATGTCTTGCTTTGCTTTCTTTGCTTTCGTTTGGATGCTCTTTCTCTTCACCCTTTGGAGCTATTTATAGCCAAGAGATCAGCCTAGTAGCTCCTCAACATAGCCGTTTGGATGGATGAGAATGGATAAGAAATCAGCACTTTTCTAGCCACCAAAATCCAGCCTTTGAAATTCAAACTAAACCTGACCGTTTGTTGCTTTGACATGGTCTTCAAATCTGAATTTTTATCCTCTTATGAACGTTGGAGATGAGGTGGAAATAGGCTCCATTTAAACGTTTAAAATCAGCTCCAATAAGCAATGTACATGTGTACACATCTTGCCATGTATGCGGCTGATTTGGCATATGTTTTGAACAGAATTTTTCTCCTCATTTTGAACACTTCATGAACGTTGGAATGGCTCCTCACTTGAATGATAAGTGACGTTGAAAAGCCTACAATCAAGGCATTAGAAGATAACTCAAATAAAGATAGAAATTAGCCAAGTTTGTTTTGAGTTTTGAACTAGTCTTCATAGCCGTTGCCTTTTGCTTTAGTTGAGAGATTTTTGCTTCATCTTTATGAACAAAATAGCCGTTTGAATCAAGAGATTTTTCCTCCACATTTTAACCAATATGGACGTTAACATCAGCTTAAGGATAGCCAAGAATAATCACTTAAAAATCAGCACCAAAATAGTAGCTTAATCCACCTTGCCTTGACTTGTTCAATAATCTGAAAATTTGAACACATTTTGTGCCAACAGCCGTGTGCAATGCACAAATATATAATATATATGTCTTCAACATGTAGCATAGAAAACCATATGAAGAATACCAAGAATTCCAAGAAAACCATAGATAATGATAACCATAACATAAGAATTCCAATAGATAGCATGCTGCCCGTTTCCATAAAAATAGGGCACGTACCATATGTGACATAAACACATATAAACATCATATAAGTAATATATAACATGTTGGAAGATCCATTGGCAAGTGAAAAGACCAGAATACCCCTCAGCACAAAAATAGGAATTTTGTCCTAGGATGAACCTAGACATGGTGCTGCTCCAGATTCATTTTTGCCATGATGTGACATGACTTATAAATGTGTCATATGATCATATAAATCCGTTGGAAGAAGACCAAATAAGAATGAGAAGTCCAAATGGTGAAATTACCAAGATAACCCTTATAAAGATCAATAAGCTTCCCACCGGGTCAATTCAGTTTTAACCCGTGCCAAGCATGCCTTTCCTCAGCCAATTAGATTCTAAATTGAATAAGGATCATGTGGGCTTTTGAATGACTCAATTTGGAGTTCATTTGCCCAAGATATGAACCAAAACCTGCAATAGGATACTAAACCGAACAATTTGCCTTATATTGTAAGTCATGTGACTTCAAGGCTTGGTTAGATCATATTATCAACATGTATTGGCATGTATATCTTCTAAGATCAGTTTGAACAACATGTATTGGCATATATAATCTAAGATCAGTTTGAACATGTCTTGATTAAGATATGTGATTGAATTGGCCAAGTTCAAACTCATGATCTTAATCAAACTTGTTCAATCTTGATTCATTCAAGCAATTTCACATTTAGCTCATAAGTTCATAAGTTCATGCCTTGCCAAAACAATTTCACATTTAAACGTTACACATACATGCTCACATATGCATCTTCCAATCATACATTTAAACGTTACACATACATGCTCACATATACATTTTGCACAACAATTACACATATGCACACATATACATTTTGCAATCACTCAAACATAATATATCACAACACGTAGAGCTTTAAATGCATATCCGAAATTAGATGATCACGAACAACATAGAGAAAACATTTTCCATATTCATTGCATGATAAATGGTAAAGTGTGCACCATGATCATTGATTCCGGTTCTTGTGCGAATGTGGCTACCATCGAATTAGTAAGAAAACTGAATTTGCCTATGACTAATCATCCGCATCCTTACAAACTTGCATGGCTAAATAACTGCGGTGAAGTTAGCGTAAGTAAACAAGTTTTGATTTCTCTTAGCATTGGTAGTTACAAAGATGATGTTTTATGTGATGTCGCACCAATGCATGCTAGTCATATCTTACTTGGTAGGCCATGGCAATTTGATAGACACGTGACATATGATGGTTATTTGAATCGTTATTCTTTCAAATTGAATGGCAAATTGTACAAACTGCATGCACTTCCACCACACAAAGTCCACGAGGATCACCAACGCATGTCCAAGTCTAGAGCCGATCTTAAGGAAAAAGAAGCCGAGAGAAAATTCGTGGAGTGTACGAAAAGTGAGAACAAAAAACATGAGAGCAAGGGAAAAGAGGTAGTGTCCCTAAGTGTCAACGAGTCCAAAAAGAAGTGTGGGTATTTCGCAAAGAAAAGAGAGGTTACACGTGCACTTTATAACAACCAAACTGTCCTCATCATCATTCCAAAGTCGTGTCAGCTTGCCCTTGAAGAACTCCCACCAGACTTACCTACCTCAGTTGCGTCCCTTGTCCAAGAATATGAAGTTCTATTTCCCTCCGAACCACCATCTGGATTACCACCCATTAGCGGAATAGAACACCAAATCGACTTTGTTCCAGGAGCCGTGTTACCCAATCGCCCAGCCTACAGAGCCAACCCAGAAGAAACCAAAGAAATCCAAAGGCAAGTAGAAGAGCTCCTAGCTAGTGGACAAATCCGAGAGAGTCTGAGCCCATCTGCCGTTCCCGTCATTTTAGTACCCAAAAAGGATGGAACATGGAGAATGTGTACCGATTGCCGAACCATAAACAAGATTACCGTCAAGTATAGGTACCCCATACCTAGGCTAGACGATATGTTAGACATGTTGCACGGATCCAAATTCTTCACCAAAATCGACCTTAAGCAAGGGTACTTCCAGGTACGCATTCGAGAAGGGGACGAATGGAAGACTGCATTCAAAACCAAGTTTGGGCTCTATGAGTGGTTAGTGATGCCCTTCGGGCTCACCAACGCCCCTAGTACCTTTATGAGGCTAATGAATGAAGTCTTACGTGCGTTCATAGGACGCTTTGTCGTTGTCTATTTCGATGATATCCTAATCTATTCCCACACCATAGAAGATCATCTTGACCACATTAGAGCCGTTTTTGAAAAGCTCAAGCAAGATCAACTTTACGCCAACTTTAAGAAGTGTTCTTTTTGTTTAGAACGCGTAGTTTTTCTAGGCTTTGTCATTTCGGCTGAGGGAGTAGAGATGGATGAGGAAAAAGTTAGGTCAATTGTGGAGTGGCCTATACCTAAGAATGTAGGGGAGGTTCGCAGTTTTCATGGACTAGCAAGCTTTTATAGACGCTTTGTCAAAGATTTTTCTTCCATAGCTGCACCCCTAAACGAAATTGTGAAAAAAGATGTGCCTTTTAGGTGGGAAGAGCCACAACAACAGGCATTTGATGAACTTAAACGTAGGCTGACCACTGCACCCATACTTAGGCTACCAAATTTTGACGAGACCTTTGAGATCGAGTGTGATGCAAGTGGAGTGGGTATAGGCGCAGTTTTGACCCAAAGTAAGAAACACATAGCCTACTTTAATGAAAAGTTGAAAGGAGCCTCATTGAATTACTCTACCTATGATAAGGAACTTTATGCCCTTGTGAGATCCCTGCAAACTTGGCAACACTATCTTCAATCTAAAGAGTTTGTGATCCACACTGACCACGAAAGCCTTAAGTATCTTAAAGGGCAAGGAAAGTTGAACAAAAGACATGCCAAATGGGTAGAGTTCATAGAACAATTCCCTTACGTGATTAAGTACAAACAAGGAAAGGATAATATAGTTGCCGATGCCCTCTCTAGGAGATACACGTTAGTGACTACATTATCTTCACGCTTCTTAGGATTCGAATCACTTAAGGACTTGTACCCCAATGACCATGACTTTGGCACCATTTTCGAGGCATGTAAAGGAGCACCATTTGGGAAATTTTACATACACGAGGGTTATCTTTTCAAAGAACAAAAATTGTGCGTTCCCCAATCATCCCTACGAGAAGCATTGACTAGAGAAGCCCATGGGGGAGGTTTAATGGGTTATTTCGGAGTATTCAAAACCCTTGAGACTCTTAAAGAACATTTCTATTGGCCCCACATGAGAGTAGACGTCGAGAGGTTGTGTGGTAATTGCATCACTTGCAAACAAGCCAAATCCAAGTCCCAACCACATGGCCTTTACACGCCTTTACCCGTACCTGATTCCCCTTGGATTGACATTTCTATGGACTTTGTTTTAGGACTTCCTAGGTCTCGGGGAGGACGCGATAGCATTTATGTTGTGGTTGATCGATTTTCAAAAATGGCACATTTCATTGCATGTAGAAAAGTTGATGATGCCACACATGTTGCTGATTTGTTCTTCAAAGAAATTGTTAGATTGCATGGCATGCCACGTACAATTGTAAGTGATAGAGATACGAAATTCTTGAGTCATTTTTGGCGTGTTTTGTGGGCTAAACTTGGTACACAATTGTTGTTTTCCACCACCGCACACCCACAAACTGATGGACAAACTGAAGTCGTTAATCGTACTCTTTCTCAACTTTTGCGTGCCATTTTGCAAAAACACATTAAACATTGGGAAGATTGTTTACCATATATCGAATTTGCATATAATAGGAGTATCCATCACGGTACTTTGCATAGTCCATTTGAAATCGTGTATGGCTTTAATCCCTTGTCTCCCATTGATTTGATTCCTATTCCCGTGCATGAACGTTCTAGTATTGATGGTAAACAAAAAGCGGACAACATAAAGAAACTGCATGAACAAGTTAAAACACAACTAGAAAAGAAAAATAAAGCTTATGAAAGACGAGCTAACAAACATCGGAAAAGAGTTGTGTTCAAACCTGGAGATTTAGTGTGGTTACATTTGCGTAAAGAAAGATTTCCCAATGAAAGAAAGTCAAAATTGTTGCCTCGAGGAGATGGACCCTTTAAAGTATTGAAACGCATAGGTGACAATGCATACATCCTCGATCTTCCCGACAGGTATGGTTCAGTTTCATCTACTTTTAATGTTGCTGATCTCACCCCTTTCAACGATGACCTTTTTGATTCGAGGACGAATCCTTTTGAGGAGGGGGGATTGATGAGGATCAAGGGCCCCATCAAGAGGTCAAAGGTCCTATGACAAGAAGGAGGGCAAAGGAACTTTGTCATCAAGTTGCCACCTTCTTGTACAAACATGTTCAAGATGAACCTAAGACTCCTTGGATTCATTTCATTGAACCTTCAACTTGAGCATGTCTCAGCATGCACGTCTACATTCCTTGTTTTTGAATTTATTTTGTGTCATGTGATCTTAGTTTTATGTATTTGCTTTGTAGGTAAATTAGGTTCAAGAGAATGTTTGAAGAGAATGTTTGAAGAGAATGTTTCAGAAGAATGTTTCAAGAGAATGTTTCAAAAGAATGTTTCAAGAGAATGTTTGAAGAGAATGTTGAAGAGAATGTTTCAAGAGAATGTTACAAGAGAATGTTTGTCTGCGCTAAGACAAATTCAAAGATGTCCAAGATAGAATCTCTTGTTCAAATTGGAATCAAACATCATCTACAACATATCACAAGGGGCGGCCATTTTAAAATGAAAGATGACATCTCACTTGAATTTGAACTTGAAGATAAACTTGAATTCAAATTCAACCATAATTTGAATTCAAGTTTCAACCAATTTGAGGCTTACATTTCAAAAAGGATTCAGCTATCATCTCAAGGTCACACGCCATTTTTGAAGGATAAGGATCACACGCCATTTTTTTGAAGCAAAGATGAGATGACAATTCAAATTTGAATCCAAGTTTAAATTCAAGTTCAAGTTAAACTCAATCTCCAACCAGCATTTGAATTCAACATCTCAACCATTTGAAGACCTCTCCAACGCCAATTTCAACATCTCCAACGCCAATTTCATCACCAAACATGACTAGATTCATTGAAGATAACATCTTGCAAGCATTTCAAGTTTTAGCTAGAATTATCTTAGTTTAAATTTTCAAGCAAAGTTCAAATTTAAACATTTGTTAGATAGCTTTATTTGAATTATATCTAGCCATCTCAAGCTAAAGGGGGCGTCTTCTAGGCCTATAAATAGGACACCTTTGGCTGGTTGTAAACTCACCTTTTGATGAATAACAATTCTTGATATTTCATTCACTTTGTGTGATACTTTGTTTTCTTGGTTTTGCATTAAAAACCTAGGTTAAGATCCTTCAAAGTTGAGCGATTTGAAGGTGTTTCCATTGCTTAAAGGTGCCGTCCAGGAGGGCCTTATTGGTTTGCCTGATCAACGACCATCTTGAAGTGTTTGTCTTGCTCGTTTAAAGCCATACGTTTTGTTCATTAAGGAAGCAAGGGGAAGTCTTCTTCCTTGTGCCTAACCCTTGTGAAGGACGTTTGGAAGGTGGAATTGTTGGAGCCCACGAGTTGCACGCATCAATTTCAAATGTTTTCGAGATACTTTCTAGAGATAACATCTGGTTATCTCTAGGGTCTTTAGGCGTCTATAAATAAGGCCCTTGGTTGAGTAGGAAGGACACAACATTCATGAAATGAACACTGTATATTTTCTCCTATTCTTGTGAGACTTTGTTTGATGAGGATCAAGGGTCCCATCCAGAGGTCAAGGGCCCTATGACAAGAAGGAGGGCAAGAGAACTTTGTCATCAAGTTGCCACCTTCTTGTAAAAGCATGTTCATGATGAACCTAAGACTCCTTGGGTTCATTTCATTGAACCTTCAACTTGAGCATGTATCAGCATGCATGTCTACGTTCTTTGTCTTTGAATTTTATCTTGTGTCTTGTGATCTTGGTTTTATGTATTTGCCTTGTAGGTAAATTAGGTACATGAAATTTCCAAGCTTAATGGAAGTGCAAAATGTTCTTGTAGGCGTGTGCTACCAAAAAGAGAGAGAAAAGGAATGATTGTCTTGAAGAGAATGTTTGTCTACACAAAGACAAATTCGAATGTGTCCAAGATGGAGTCTCTTGTTCAAATTGAAATCAAAAATCATCTCCAAAACACAACAAGGGGCCGGCCATATTCAAGCAAAAGGATGATGATCAAATTGAATTTGAATTCAAAGCCAAACTTGAATTTAAACTCAACCTTGATTTGAATTCAAGTTTCAACCAAATTGAGGCTTCAAATTCAAGATGAATTCAGCCAAAACAACCAGCCTTCCACACGCCATTTTTGAAGAGAAAAGAAGGAGATAAAATCCAATTCAAATTGAATCCAAGTTTGAATTCAAATTCAAACTCAATTTGAATTCAAACTTCAACCATCTTTTGAATTCAAATCCAGCCATATTATCATCATCAAATTCAGATTTCAAGACCTTCTTGGACTTGTTATACACGGCTGGAACAAAGGAAATGATGTGCAAGAAACAAATTCAAAGTAAGCTCAAATTCAAACTCAACTTGAATTCAAATTCACCCAACTTTTTGAATTCAAGTTCAGCTCTATCCTACTCATCAAATCAGCTCAATAATGCCTCATTTGCTGAACACATACACGGCTGGACAAGGAGGATCTCAACCAGATTTTAGCTAGGATTTTTCAAGTTGTTTTTGAATTCAAATAGTTAGCAATTTCAAGTTCAATTCAAATGTTTTCTTAGCTATTTCCTTTAGATAATATCTGATTATTTTGAAGGTCTTAGGCACCTATAAATAGGCCCTTTGGCTGAATTGTAACAGCACCTTTTGATGAATAACAATTCTTGATATTTCATTCACTTTGTGTGATATTTTGTTTTCTTGGTTTTGCATTAAAAACCTAGGTTAAGATCCTTCAAAGTTGAGCATTTTGAAGGTGTTGCCATTGCTTAAAGGTGACGTCCAGGAGGGCCGTATTGGTTTGCCTGATCAACGACCATCTTGAAGTGTTGGTCTTGTTCATTCTTAATCCACATGTTTTTAATCACCAAGGAAGCAAGGGCTTCGTCTTCTTCCTTGTGCCTCACCCTTTGTGAAGGACGTTTGGAAGGTGGAATTTATTGGAGCCCACGAGTTGCACGCATCAAATTGGTATCAGAGACCAGGTTACTCTATTCCACCATCTATCATTTCCTTTTCGTTTGAGTCTAGTCATTTCAATTTCAGTTGAGTCCTTCTTCTACCCCTCACTCTACACGCCATTGTCTTGCATCTCATACAAAAAAAACGTCCAATTCATTTGCTTTGAGTCCTTGCACGTTGCTGCATTTTGTTTTTCATCATTCAAGTGTCATCACTTTTATTCCCTTTTCGCATCACAATCTGATTTTGAGTCGTTCAAACTTGAACAAATTAGGGTTTGTTGCATTTTAGGTCATATTCAGCCTTCTTTTAAATATTCCAACCATCATCCTATAAAGCTACCTCGGTTTCAAATCATCTTGTTGCTACCGAAGCTTTTAGTTGGTGATGATTGTAAGCATCTTGTGATTCACATTGTGATTGATTTCATGCTTTAAGTCAAGTAGTCATACGTGTGTTTGCCTTCACGAACCATCTTCAACAACAAAACCCTAATTCTACCCCCACACCCCACGGCCCAACCAGCCCCACCCCAACCCAACCCAACCCTAAAACTCACCAACCTGATCCCAAACAACCCTATTTACACCCAACAAAAAGCCCCAAACCCATTTTACCAAACACAATCAGAATCTAAAGACCCTAATTCATTCAAATAAACCCTAACCCTAGAATTTGAATTTTGTTCAAATTCTGTCTTAAACCAACCAATATCCAAATTCACCACATCAATCATCAATTACCAACCCAAATAGTCCATTTACCATGCCCATTCTGTTCCCAAAACCCCATTCCGCAAAATTCTTAAAACGTTCAAAAAAACCCTAAATCAAAAACCCTAACCCTAACCCATTCGGCCTTACCCCAATTTCCCTCACTTTCCAAGGTTATTTTGTTGCAAGTCCAAGTTACAAATTGCATTTTAAATACATTGCACTATTCTGTCCAAAAACGCAAGTACTAAGTGCAAAAAGCGTGAAATTTCAATTCTGCCCTAAGTGATACGAATATGGTTCGTATGTGAATGTTGTCCCGATCTTTCTTCACTCTCCAAACGTCCTTCAAGCCTTGAATGTGATGGACAATGGTGCCAAGCAACCACCTTCCTTCAAGCCTCCAAAATCGTTTGGTTAGGTGTGTTTGAATCCGCTCAATCCAACACGTCGTTCCGTATCCTTGGATTGTGGATCACCAACAAGGAACACACAATCCTTAATTGGGTCTAGCCTTGATTTAGATATGTGTAAACCAAAGGAAAAACACAAACTTTTATTCAAGAAAACTCAAGAACAAAAGATAACATAAAACACTAGGGTTTTTAGTTCAAAGATGAAAAATAGTCTAACTACTCAAAGAAAGGCTAAGTGATCTATTTATATGATTACAAGTCTTGTAAAGCTACTCCACAAAACGGCTAGGGTTTCATTGGATGCCTCCATCTTGGCGCCACCTTCCCTTAGTGTGCATCAATCTGAATTTTGTTAATTATGGTAAGTTCCCTTCTCTTGGCAAATCCCCAATTATTGTCTCAATCATCAATTGTTGCATTATTGCCATTCTTCTAGACTTGCCTTGTGCCTCCTTTGCTTCCATAAAAACGCCAATACCCCTTTCCTTGTGACACAAGCTCTAATTTTGGTAACTTCCATTTTCTTGAATTATCTCCTTATTTGCTCCAAATCTTCAATTTATGACTTCCATAATTCATTCCAATCCTTCCAAGCTGATTTATATCATTATGGAAGGTCTCTTAGTCACCCTTGAAGAGGCCTAGGCGGCAGCCCTTGCCTCAAGATAGCCGAAACCCTAAATTGCATGATTGGGCTTGTTTTGGACTTCTTTCTTGCATCTCTTGTATCTCTTTTTGTGGACTGATTTTGGCAAAACCCAAAACATGAAAGATGCTCCAAATTAAGTCTTCTTTAAGGTCCAGCTGGCTCCATGCACTCCCAATATCGTTTGAAAGCCCAAAATCACAAAACAGCCTTGTATGGACAAACTTGGTCCAAATCTGAGAAGCCCTCCTTTCCAAAACTCAAAACGTTTGATCCAAGACTTGTAACACCTACAAAACACACTCATACACCAAACATAAGTATTCTAAACAAACTTTAAAAGAAGCAAACGAAAAGACAACTAAAAGCCACAGAAACGGCACCAACAAGCGGACTGACTATCATTGGATAATCAGTTCTTAGGCTCAACAATGAGCACCCATTTAGGAGGAACATCCATTGGTTCATCTTGCACATGTTTGGTTAGAAAAGAGCCAACATCAAAACCAAGTTGAAAACCATTAAGCCTCTTGGTTTGGCTCCTTGTCAAAGGCCCCTTATGGTTAAGGGCACCTTGTGCAAGCTCCTCATTAGGGGGCTGCTCCTCAGCCTCATCAATCCCCCCCTCCTCAAAAGGATTCGCCCTCGAATCATCAAGATAAAAATGCTCAAAAGGGGAAAGATCACTTACATTGAAGGTGTTAGAAACTGAACCATACCTGTCGGGAGGAAGATCAAGCACATAAGCATTTGGACCAACCTTTTGAATGACCTTAAAAGGTCCATCTCCTCTAGGCATAAGCTTGGACTTCCTCTCCTTTGGAAACCGTTCCTTCCTTAAATGCAACCAAACAAGATCTCCAGGATAAAACACAACATCTTTTCTATGCTTGTTAGCTTGTTTGGCATACTGTCTATTCTTTCGTTCAAGTTGAAGTTTAACTTTTTCATGCAACTTTTTGATCATTTCAGCTCGTTGTTTACCATCCATGCTAGTACGCTCATCAATTGGAATAGGCAACAAATCAAGTGGGGAATGGGGTAGAAAACCATAGACAACTTCAAAAGGGGAATACAAAGACCCACTATGAACAGCCCTATTATAAGCAAACTCAATATGTGGTAAACATTCTTCCCAATTTTTCAGATTGCTTTGTATTAAAGCACGCAACATTTGTGACAAAGTCCGATTTACTACCTCAGTTTGGCCATCTGTTTGTGGATGTGCAGTGGTAGAAAACAAAAGCTTAGTTCCCAACTTGCTCCAAAGTACACGCCAAAAATGACTCAAGAATTTACTGTCCCTATCACTAACAATTGTTTTAGGCATGCCATGCAATCGAACAACTTCTTTAAAGAACAGATTTGCAATGTAAAAAGCATCATCTACTTTGTGACAAGCAATAAAGTGTGCCATCTTAGAGAATCTGTCTACCACAACAAAGACACTATCTCTACCACCTTTTGATCTAGGTAAGCCAAGAACAAAGTCCATAGAAATGTCCTCCCAAGGTGCACTAGGTACGTCCAAGGGTGTGTACAAACCATGAGGTTGTGTTTTGGACTTAGCCTGCCTACAAGTGATGCAACTACTACAAACCTTTGCAACATCTGATTTCATGTGAGGCCAAAAGAAATGTTCCTTTAAAGTTTCTAAAGTTTTAAAAACTCCAAAGTGTCCCATTAACCCGCCCCCATGTGCTTCCTTAACCAACAATTCACGCATTGATCCCTTAGGAATGCATAAGCGTTTCTCCTTAAACAAATAGCCATCATGCAAATAAAATTTACCAAAAGGCGAATCAACACATGCATCATAAATGGAAGCAAAATCAGAATCATCCTTATACAATTCCTTAACAAATTCAAAGCCAAGCAAGTGTGAAGACAACTTAGTAATCAAAGTATACCTTCTAGACAAAGCATCAGCAACTATGTTATCTTTTCCTTGCTTATACTTAATGACATAAGGAAATTGCTCAATAAACTCAACCCACTTTGCATGCCTCTTATTCAGTTTTCCTTGACTCTTAAGGTACTTCAAACTTTCATGATCAGTATGAATGACAAACTCTTTGGGTTGCAAGTAGTGCTGCCAAGTTTGTAAGGACCTTACCAAAGCATACAACTCCTTATCATAAGTAGGATAGTTCAATGCAGCACCTTTCAACTTTTCACTAAAATAAGCAATAGGATGCTTACCTTGGGTTAGAACAGCTCCAATCCCCACGCCACTTGCATCACACTCTATCTCAAATGTATCATCAAAGTTTGGCAACTTCAAGATAGGTGCTGTAGTGAGACGTCTTTTAAGCTCATCAAACGCCCTTTGTTGGGCTTCCCCCCAATGGAATCCAACCTCCTTCTTGACTATCTCATTCAATGGTGCGGCTACGGTTGAAAAGTCTTTGACAAACCGCCTATAAAAACCTGCCAAACCATGAAAGCTCCTCACTTCTCCCACACTCTTTGGTGTAGGCCATTCAAGGATGGATTTCACCTTGTCTTGATCCATTTCAATCCCTGCAGAACTGATTACAAAACCAAGAAAAACAACTTTGTCCAAACAAAAAGAACATTTCTTAAAGTTAGCATAAAGTTTTTCTTTTCTTAGCTTTTCAAAAACAGCTCTTATGTGATCTAAATGCTCTTCTAAGGTCTTAGAATAGATCAAGATGTCATCAAAATAAACCACAACAAACTTCCCAATAAAAGCTCTCAAAACTTCATTCATTAGCCTCATGAATGTACTAGGGGCATTAGTTAACCCAAAAGGCATAACTAACCATTCATACAATCCAAATTTAGTTTTAAAAGCTGTTTTCCATTCATCACCCTCTCTTATCCTCACTTGAAAATAACCACTTTTCAAATCAATTTTCGTATACCATTGTGAACCATGCAACATATCAAGCATATCATCAAGTCTAGGAATGGGATACCTATACTTTACAGTGATTTTGTTGATGGCCCTACAATCTGTACACATCCTCCAAGTGCCATCTTTTTTTGGAACAAGGATGACTGGCACTGCACTTGGACTCATGCTTTCCCTTACCTTCTCTTTGGCCAAGAGATCCTCCACTTGCCTTTGTATCTCCTTTGTTTCCTCCGGATTGGCTCTATAAGCTGGCCTATTAGGTAGGACAGCCCCTGGAATAAAGTCAATGTGGTGCTCAATCCCTCTTAAAGGTGGCAACCCATGTGGTTCCTCCTCGGGAAACAAATCTGCAAATTCTTCCAACAAAGAAACAACACCACTAGGAAAGGTAGATGGTAAGTCATTCTTAGAAAACAAGCATGCAACACTATCTTTGTAAAGCAGCACCAAAACAGTTTTATTATCATACAATGCATGGGTAACTTCACGAGATTTTGCAAAGAAAGCATGCTTCTTAGGTGGACGTGAAATTTGTGGTGTGGATGCTTGTGAAAGTGTTTGAACCGTGGGTGAGGGTGGACTGGTTTGGGCCGTGGGTTGTGTACCCTTGGCCGAGGAGTTTGCAGCCTCCAAAAGGCTTCTTCTCTCCTTTTTAAGAACCTCTAAGAACCTTTTTTCAGCCTCCTTTTCCTTAGGATCTGAATGGTTCTTCTTCATCCTCTTAGCATCCTCATAAACTTTATGTGGAGACAATGCATGCAACTTAAACTTTTTGCCATTAAAAGTAAAAGCATACATGTTCAATCTACCATCATAAATAACATGCTTGTCAAACTGCCAAGGTCTACCTAACAAAATATGACTAGCATGCATAGGAGCTACATCACACAAAATTTCGTCTTTGTAACCGCCAATAGATAAAGAAATCAGAACTTGTTTAGACACATGAATCTCACCACAATCATTTAGCCAAGATAACCTATAGGGATGGGAATGATCAATCATAGGTAAATCTAGCTTTCTAACAAGTTCAATACTTGCAACATTAGCACAAGAACCACTATCAATAATTAAAGTGCAAGTTTTGCCTTTTACCAAACAATGGATGTGGAAAATGTTCTCCCTTTGCAAGTGTTCTTCTTCCTCCTTCATGTGTGCACTTAAGGCTTTTCTTACCACAAGAAAGTCCTTATATGCACCCTCTTCATCACTCTTTATCTCCTCAGCTGAGTCCTCTTGGTACTCTTCCTTTGTGACCTCTTCTTCCTCCTCTTCTGAATAGAATTCATTTGTTTCCTCAAGGTACAACACTTTCTTGGCATTAGGGCAGTCCCTTGCATAGTGTCCTCTCCCTCTACATTTAAAACACTCAATCTCCCTTGTTCTTGGAGGGTTTGCGGGTGCTTTGCCTTTGTTTTTGTCATTTTGACCTAGATTTGCTCCGTTGGTCCTTTGAGTGAAGTGTGGCTTATTTGGAGCGCTAGAACCGTTTTGGCCGAATGTGTTTGAACTTGGCCGTGCTCCTCCATTGCCATTAGACCTAGGCTGCACTTTAGAAAAAGAAGAAGCATTAGTTCTAAAACCAAATCCACTAGTAGAAGAACGTACCTTTAATTGCCGCTCAATTTTCTCAGCTTTGTGAACCATGGAATTGAGATCAACGTAGGTAGTGAGCTCAAGTTGAAACCCAATCTCCTTATTAAGACCTCCCAAAAACCGAGCCATGGTTGCCTCCTCAGTTTCTTCAGTATCGGTTTTTATCAACAAACTCTCTAACTCCTTAAAGTATTCATCCACACTTTTATTTCCTTGAGTTAGGCATTGCAACTTTTGGAACATGGACCTCTCATAAGATTCTGGAATGAATTTCTTTCTCATCTCGTATTTCATCTCATCCCAAGTTCCAATTGTGGGTTGTCTAGTCCTTCTTCTTATACTTTGAGTTTGTGTTGGACCTGTATAGCACCACTAGAGGGGGGGGGTGAATAGTGGGTTAGCGGAAATTACACTACAATTACCTTCAAAAACTTGTTCGAAGACCCCTTTGCCTCTTTAGCCTCAGATTCTGGAATTTCCAGAAACAGTTCAACGTTTTGAGTGCTTTGGTTGAACCACTTATACACCTGTGCAAGCTCTCAAACTTGGCAGAGATCAAGTTTAGGATGTTTATAGTATGTCATAAAAAATTCAATCAATTCCAAGCAAGTTAGCACGTTCAAATAAGCAAGAAAAGTAAAGTGTGCAATTCTGGCAGTTTCAGGCAGAATGTTAGCTTAACTTCAAACGATGATATCTCAAAATCTACCCGTGCTATTTTGATGAATCTTATGTCAAATTAAACCTTATGATGTCTAGTTTAATTTGATATAAGGCTCACTTCAAGATTCGCAGGATAACCTATTCAAATTGAACAAGTTTTGCACACTGGTCAGAATTGTTCACAGAATGTAGCAACAATTTTGTGAAGATGATTTGAATATGCTAAACTCCTTAGAATTTAGTGATTCTTGCGGCTAATGAAAGCTAACACATTGAAGTATAATATATCCAAAATTCATGCAATTCTAAGACTGTTTGCTTGTTCAATTATGCGTGCCAAGTTAGTGTAATTCTCAGGCAGAAAACAGTAAGTGCAGGAAATAAGTAAAGAACACAAGGAATTATCCTGGTTCGGTCAATGTGACCTACTCCAGTCCCAAGAGACACCTTCTCTTGGATTTCACTAAACACCAAACACCAAAGTCACCTTACAAAGCCAAAGGAAGAAGCTTTTCACCAACTTCTTCAAGAGGCTGCACCAAAACTGAAAATCAGCACTAGTTTGTTTCACCTTTGCACCTTTGCACCTTTTGCTCACCTCTAAGGAGTAAGCTTTATACACCAGCTTCTCCCTTACAATATGTCGTTTAAAAGGTGTTGAAATGACAAGAAATGAAGAACTATACAATCATAAAGCTGTTGCAAACGAGTTCTTCAATAGAGAAGAATAGAAGAGAAGAATGGAAATAAAGAGCTAATTGTCTTGCTTGCTTTCTTGCTCTTTTTCGTTGGATGCACCTTTACTCTTCACCTTTGGAGCTATTTATAGCCAAGAGGACAGCCTAAAGGCTCCTCAAAGAGACGTTGGAATGGCTTGAGAAATGGAGAAAAATCAGCACTTTTCTAGCTATCCAAATTCAGCATTTGACTTTCAAGATAAAGTTGATCTTTTGATGCTTTGAAATGGTCTTCCAATCTGAACTTTTATCCTCCATCTTATCCATTATAAACGTTGGAATTGAGGTGGAAAATGACTCCATTTGAACGTTTAAAAAGCAGCTCCAATCAACAATTTCCATGTGTAAATAACTTGCCATGTGTGCAGCTGAATTGGCATGTGTTTTGAACAACTTTATCTCCTCATTTTGAACACTAAATGGCCGTTGGAATGAGGTGAAAGATAGAGAGAAATCAGCTAGCCTTTGAGTTTGAATTGGTCTCCAATATAGCCGTTTGAATGTAGCTAAAAGATAGAGAGAATTCAGCTTGACTTGGTCTTCAATCATATAGCCGTTTGCATGGCTTTGGTTGAGAGACTTTTGCTTCAAATTTGCTACATTGTAGGACTTGTTTTTGTCACTCATCATAATCTGAATTTTGACCATATAGCATACGAAATTTTGCTCCATTTTTGAGCCAAGTAGCCGTTGAAATATATGCAAGGATAACCACTTGAAATCAGCAACAAAATAGGATTTCTTTTAACTTGCTTTGACTTGTTCAAAATCTGAACATTTGTGCGCCAATATCCATGTGTATCCGTGTGCACACATAGAATATATAGTCATTTATGTCTTCAACATGTAGCATAGAATACCATATGAAGAATGCCAAGAATTCCAAGAAAACCATAGATGTGATGACCATAATATAAGAATTCCATTTGAGATACCATGCTGCCCATTTCCATAAATATAGGGCACGTACCATATGTGACATAAACACATATAAACATCATACAAACAATATATAACACGTTAGAAGATCCATTGGCAAGTGAAGAGACCAGAATACCCCTTAGCACAAAAATAGGAATTTTGTCCTAGGATGAACCTAGACATGGTGCTGCTCCAGATTCATTTTTGCCATGATGTGACATGACTTATAAATGTGTCATATGACCATATAAATCCGTTGGAAGAAGACCAAATAAGAATGAGAAGTCCAAATGGTGAAATTACCAAAATAACCCTTATAAAGGTCAATAAGCTTCACCACCGTGTCAAGTCAGTTTTTATCCGTGTCAAGCATGCTTTTCCTCAGCCAATTAGATTCTAAATTGAATAAGGATCATGTGGGCTTTTGAATGACTCAATTTGGAGTTCATTTGCTCAAGATATGAACCAAAACCTGCAATAGAATACTAAACCGAGCAATTTGCCTTATATTGTAAGTCATGTGACTTCAAGGCTTGGTTAGATCATATAATTTACATGTATTGGCATATATATCATCTAAGATCAGTTTGAACATGTCTTGATTTAGACATGTGATTGAATTGGCCAAGTTCAATCTCATGATCTTAATCAAACTTGTTCAATCTTGATTCATTCAATCAATTTCACATTTAGCTCATTCAATCTCATGCACACATATACTTTAAACGTTATACACACATACATGCTCACATATGCATTTTGCAATATATCACAACAATCTACATGCTCACATATGCATTTTGCAATATATCACAACAATCTACATGCTCACATATGCATTTTGCAATCATTCAAACATGATATATCACAACAATCTCCCCCTTTTGATGATTTGCAAAATTACCCCACATATGTGTATATTAAGCATCTAAATCAAGTATAAGCTTCTCTTTAAATCAAGTTAAGCTGCTCCCCCCTTAATGTGTTATCTCCCCCTTAACATGTAACATCTCTCTCCCTTAACATGTAACATGATATACATATATCTAATGATATACATATATCTCTCCCTTTTAATGTGTAATCTCCCCCTTAACATGATATACATATGTCTCTCCCCCTTAATTTTGTAAATTATGCAAAAGACTGAATTGATTCAGCAATACCCAGAAAGTATAGTTAGTTGTAAGCAATTAATCCAAGTCTTGCACGTAAATTCTCAAAGATAGCTTGATTAAGGGGTTTAGTGAATATGTCAGCTACTTGTTGATCAGTTCTAACATGTTCAATGTGTATATGTCCAAGATTAACATGATTACGGAGAAAATGATAACGTACTTCTATATGCTTTGCCTTAGAGTGTAGTACAGGGTTTTTAGACAAATTTATAGCACTTGTACTATCACAATAGATGGGGATATTATTTACTTGTATTTCAAAGTCTGAAAGTTGTTGTTTAATCCATAATAGTTGAGTACAACATAGACTTAAAGCCATATATTCTGCTTCAGTAGTAGAAAGTGCAACACTAGATTGTTTCTTTGAAAACCAAGATATTAGTGAGTTTCCTAGGAATTGACATGTTCCACTAGTGCTCTTTCTATCTACTCTACATCCACCATAATCTGCATCTGAATATGCATGTAGACTTAGACTAGATTGTCTATCATACCATAAGCCTAATGTTGGTGTATGTTGAAGATATCTAAATATTCTTTTTACAGCTTTAAAGTGTGACAACTTAGGCATACTTTGAAATCTTGCACACATACATACTGCAAACATAATATCAGGTCTACTAGCAGTTAGATATAGCAATGAACCAATCATAGACCTATATAGTTTTTCATCAAATGCAACACCATTTTCATCTTTGTCTAATTTTGTTGAAGTACACATTGGTGTTGGAGATGGTTTCAAGTTTTCAAAGTTGAATTTCTTTATCATATCTCTTATGTATTTGGCTTGATTGATATGTATACCACTTGATGTTTGTTTTATTTGCAAGCCTAAGAAATAGTTTAATTCACCAACCATAGACATTTCAAACTCAGACTTCATACAATCTTCAAAGTCTTTTACTAAGTTAGGATTAGTTGAACCAAAGATTATGTCATCTACATATATTTGTATTACAAGCAAATCTTTGTCTTTCTTTTTCAAGAATAAGGTACTATCTATGGTTCCTCTTTGAAAGTTGTTACTTAGTAAAAAGTTGGCAAATCTTTCATACCATGCACGGGGGGCTTGTTTCAAACCATATAAGGCTTTCTTAAGTTTATATACATGATTAGGGTTCTTTGGATCTTCAAAGCCTGGTGGTTGTTTAACAAAAACTTCTTCTTGGATATAGCCATTTAAGAATGCACTCTTAACATCCATTTGGAATAATTTGATGTTATTATAACATGCAAAAGCTAATAAGAGGCGTATGGATTCTAATCTTGCTACGGGGGCAAATGTTTCATCGTAATCAATACCCTCTTCTTGATTATATCCTTGAGCTACAAGTCTTGCTTTATTTCTTACTACAACCCCTTGTTCATTCATTTTGTTCCTAAACACCCATTTAGTTCCAATGATTGATTTATCCTCGGGTTTAGGTACTAAATCCCACACATTGTTTCTTTCAAATTGGTTTAACTCTTCATGCATTGCATCTATCCAATATGCATCGTTTAAGGCATCATTCACATTCTTAGGTTCAATTTGGGATATAAGTGCATGCCATTGATCATATTCATTAGGATCTATTTGCCTACGTGTTCTAACCCCTTGATTTACATCTCCTATGATAAGTTCTTGAGGATGCTTTTGTTTATCTCTTATTTGCCACCAATTACTTGGTTGTGCATCTTCAATAGGTTCATGATGTTCAATAGGTTGGTTAGGCACATTTTCTTCATTATGTTCTTGTGTAGGGGGAGTTTGAACTTCATGCATTTCAAGAGTTTGATTTGGTGTTTCAATTTGTTCATTTGTAGGTGGTAGGATAAGTTCATCTTCATCATGAAGTATTTGATCATTTGGTACATAGATTTCATGTTGATTACTTGTTTGGAGATATGCATTTTCATTGAACTTCACATGTATAGATTCAACTATCTTTCTTGTTTGTGCATTATAACATCTATATGCTTTAGAGTTCATTGAATATCCCACAAATATATGTTCATCAGACTTAGGATCAAACTTATCTAAGTTATCTTTTGTGTTCAATACAAAGCATTTACAACCAAAGACTTTTAGATAGTTTACTTTTGGGAGTCGTCCATTTAAGATTTCAAATGGTGTTTTGTTCAATTTCTTTCTTATTGATAGTCTGTTGATCATATAACTTGAAGTGTTTACTGCTTCAGCCCATAAGAATTTAGGTACTTTGTTTTCTACCATCATTGTTCTTGCTACTTCTTGAATAGTCCTATTCTTTCTTTCAACTACACCATTAAGTTGAGGAGTTCTTGGTGGGGAGAATTCATGTTTTATACCCTTTTCATTACAGAATTTGATTAATTCACTATTTTTAAACTCACCACCTCTATCACTCCTTATCTTAATAACATGTGATTCATGTTCATTTTCAAGTTGTCTAATTAGATTAGCTATAGATGATGCACTTTCATCTTTTGAAGCAAGAAACAATGTCCAAGTATATCTTGAGAAATCATCAACTATTACACATACATAATAACTTCCACCTAAGCTTCTTGTTCTACATGGACCAAATAAGTCTATATGCAAGAGTTCTAGTATTCTTGATGTTGTGACCTCGGTTTTAGGCTTAAGGGATTCTCTAACATGTTTGCCTTTGATACAAGATTCACATAGTTGAAAATCATTCAAGTTAAGTTTAGGCAATCCTTTAACAAGACTTTTAGCGTGTAGTTTTTCTAAGGTTGATATACCAATGTGTCCTAAACGTCTATGCCAAAGATTGGGATCAGATTCATGTGAAACAAGACATTTTGTGTTACTACTTAGCATATCATCCATGTTAAGCACATATATGTTTCCTTCACGTTTTCCTTTTAACACAACTTGATTGTTTTTATCCATTATCTTACAAGAAGTGGAGGAGAAGAGAACATTCAAGTTGTTGTCACATAGTTGAGAAACACTTAAAAGCTCAAAGGTTAAGTTACTTACAAGTAGGACGTTTTTGATCTCAAACTTGTTTGGATCACCAACCTTGCCTTTGCCAATTATTTGGCCTTGGTTGTTGTCTCCAAAGGTAACTATGCCACCTTTTGCAACGTTTTTAAGTGTGCTAAACAAATTTTTGTTGCCCGTCATATGTCTTGAGCAACCACTATCAACTATCCAATTGGTTTTGTTCTTTTCATCTTCTTTGTTGTTATAACCAGCAACTTGTCTTTCTTTGATGTTATGTACCTACAAATGTAAATAACAACTTAGGTACCCTTTGATTTTGGGTCCTTTCAAGGTTAGACAAGTTAAGTTCATGTTAGTGTACCTTTAGGTACCCAAACTTGAACAACCTTTCTTGGTTTTGAAATGTTAAAATCATGTTGCATATAATGAACAAATAGTGGATTTTGATACATAGAATATGATGGAAAAGGGGCTGCACATTTATGTCTAGTTGAATAAGCATTGTAAGTTCTATATGCATTTGAATGTTGCCATGTATATGAGTTATATCTTGGCCGTGTATAAGCATTGAATTTAGGCCGTGTATATGCAAGATGTTGTGTATGTCTAGGCCGTGTGTTGTAAACTGATTTAGGCCGAGAGTATGTCATGTTCTTCACATAAGCATGTTGTTGCATATAAGGCATAACTTGAGCAGATTTCATACTACTTTGTTTAGGCATTCTTGTATACATGTAAGCATGGTTTCTAGGTGTATTTGCCTTCCTATATGTTGATGCATTTTGCAATCTTTGTGATGAAGGTGGTGTGGGCAGAATAGGTTCATTTCTAAATGCATTTGGCCTATATTTCATGTTGGTTGAAGATGATACAAATGTTGTTTCCTTAGGTGTGTATTCAGCTTCTTTAACATATCCAAGACCTTGTTTGTCATTTCCATGCTTTTGAGATGCAATAAGAGTGTCTAACATGTTGGAACCATTCTTAAATTGTTCTAAATATTTGTTCAAGTCTAGGTTGCATGCTTTTAATGATTCAAATTCAGTTTGTATTTCAAGTAATTTAGACTTTAAAACGTTGTAATCAACACATTGCACACATTGCACATTTTCATGTTTGTTCTTAAGTTCCTTAATCTGATTTTGCATTGAACTAATAGTGTTAGATGATTCAAGTTGAAGAACTTCTAGTTGAGAAGTTAGATTCAAGTTAGACGTCTCCAACTTGTTCTTCTCCTCAACTATTCTTTTCTTCTCCTTGGATAGCTTCTTATATCTATCATGCAAATTTTCTAATTCATCCAACAATTCATCTTGAGTAAAATCACATTCAGAGTCAGAATCGAATGTTACCTCATTTGTAGACTTTGAAGCCAAACATGTTTGTGCAACTTCAGGTTCCTCCTCGGATTCGGATGAAGATGTGTCATCCCAAGTGCTTGAACTTGCCTTGAGAGCTTTCTTCCTCCTTTGCATAGGTTCTACTCTAGTTTTTGTCCTTGTCTTTTCATCCATGTCACGGTTTTTGTTCTTGTTTGGACAATCATATGAGATGTGTCCTTGTTTGCCACATTCATAACACTTAAGTTCTTTATCATACCATTTACCATCTTGTTTGTTAGATTTCACATTGATAGGGGCAGCTGATTTTGCTTGTCTTTTAGTTGGTCTTTTCTTGAAAAACTTCCTTAAACGCCTAGCTAACAACATTATGTCTTCTTCATCACTTTCATCATCACTTTCATACTCGGCTTGATTAGATGATTCGGGTTCATTTGTTACAAATGCAAGTGATTTAGACTTGTTACTAGTTTCAGCCTTTCTTATATTCAACTTGTTTTCATAAACTTTTAAAGAGCCTATCAATTCATCAAGTTTTATTTGAGAAAGATCTTTGCTTTCTTCAATGGCACTAACTTTGGCATCCCATTCAATTGGCAAACTTCTCAAAACTTTTTGCACTTTTTCTTTCATCAAAAACGTTTTACCAAGGGATTCAAGTGAGTTGTATAAGTTTGTAAGCCTTAAATCCATATCAACAATTGATTCATTAGGCAGTAAATGAAATGTTTCAAGTGTAGTCATTAACATGTTAATCTTTGATTCCTTTACTTGATTAGTTCCTTCATGCTTCATTTCAAGACATTTCCACATATCCTTTGCACTTAAACATGAAGAGACATAGGCAGATTCACTCCTACTTAAACCATTCAACAATAATTGCATTGCTTTAGCATTAAGACTCATTTTCTTTTTATCTTCATCACTCCAATCTTTTCTATATTTCTCAACTTCTTGTGATAAGCCATCAATTATAACATGCTTAGTAGGCACATAAGGTCCATCTTCAATGATAGACCACAAGTCTATATCAATAGCCATTAAGAACAATTTCATCCTAAGTTTCCAATGACTAAAGTTTTCTCCATCAAAAAGAGGTGGTCTTTGTGTGGACATGCCTTCTAATTCTATTTTCATGTGTGACTTAGACATGCTTCTTAGTGTGTGAGAAAACGTTTAAAACACTTATAAGAAGGAGAGAAAGTGTCACCTTGTTGTAGATACCAAATATGAAGAATATAAGACAACCAGAAAATTTCCAGCAACTTTGCAACTTGGAGTATAAACTGTTTTCAGCTCAAATAAGAATATGGTGCTCAACCTTGCTCTGATACCACTTGTTGGACCTGTATAGCACCACTAGAGGGGGGGTGAATAGTGGGTTAGCGGAAATTACACTACAATTACCTTCAAAAACTTGTTCGAAGACCCCTTTGCCTCTTTAGCCTCAGATTCTGGAATTTCCAGAAACAGTTCAACGTTTTGAGTGCTTTGGTTGAACCACTTATACACCTGTGCAAGCTCTCAAACTTGGCAGAGATCAAGTTTAGGATGTTTATAGTATGTCATAAAAAATTCAATCAATTCCAAGCAAGTTAGCACGTTCAAATAAGCAAGAAAAGTAAAGTGTGCAATTCTGGCAGTTTCAGGCAGAATGTTAGCTTAACTTCAAACGATGATATCTCAAAATCTACCCGTGCTATTTTGATGAATCTTATGTCAAATTAAACCTTATGATGTCTAGTTTAATTTGATATAAGGCTCACTTCAAGATTCGCAGGATAACCTATTCAAATTGAACAAGTTTTGCACACTGGTCAGAATTGTTCACAGAATGTAGCAACAATTTTGTGAAGATGATTTGAATATGCTAAACTCCTTAGAATTTAGTGATTCTTGCGGCTAATGAAAGCTAACACATTGAAGTATAATATATCCAAAATTCATGCAATTCTAAGACTGTTTGCTTGTTCAATTATGCGTGCCAAGTTAGTGTAATTCTCAGGCAGAAAACAGTAAGTGCAGGAAATAAGTAAAGAACACAAGGAATTATCCTGGTTCGGTCAATGTGACCTACTCCAGTCCCAAGAGACACCTTCTCTTGGATTTCACTAAACACCAAACACCAAAGTCACCTTACAAAGCCAAAGGAAGAAGCTTTTCACCAACTTCTTCAAGAGGCTGCACCAAAACTGAAAATCAGCACTAGTTTGTTTCACCTTTGCACCTTTGCACCTTTTGCTCACCTCTAAGGAGTAAGCTTTATACACCAGCTTCTCCCTTACAATATGTCGTTTAAAAGGTGTTGAAATGACAAGAAATGAAGAACTATACAATCATAAAGCTGTTGCAAACGAGTTCTTCAATAGAGAAGAATAGAAGAGAAGAATGGAAATAAAGAGCTAATTGTCTTGCTTGCTTTCTTGCTCTTTTTCGTTGGATGCACCTTTACTCTTCACCTTTGGAGCTATTTATAGCCAAGAGGACAGCCTAAAGGCTCCTCAAAGAGACGTTGGAATGGCTTGAGAAATGGAGAAAAATCAGCACTTTTCTAGCTATCCAAATTCAGCATTTGACTTTCAAGATAAAGTTGATCTTTTGATGCTTTGAAATGGTCTTCCAATCTGAACTTTTATCCTCCATCTTATCCATTATAAACGTTGGAATTGAGGTGGAAAATGACTCCATTTGAACGTTTAAAAAGCAGCTCCAATCAACAATTTCCATGTGTAAATAACTTGCCATGTGTGCAGCTGAATTGGCATGTGTTTTGAACAACTTTATCTCCTCATTTTGAACACTAAATGGCCGTTGGAATGAGGTGAAAGATAGAGAGAAATCAGCTAGCCTTTGAGTTTGAATTGGTCTCCAATATAGCCGTTTGAATGTAGCTAAAAGATAGAGAGAATTCAGCTTGACTTGGTCTTCAATCATATAGCCGTTTGCATGGCTTTGGTTGAGAGACTTTTGCTTCAAATTTGCTACATTGTAGGACTTGTTTTTGTCACTCATCATAATCTGAATTTTGACCATATAGCATACGAAATTTTGCTCCATTTTTGAGCCAAGTAGCCGTTGAAATATATGCAAGGATAACCACTTGAAATCAGCAACAAAATAGGATTTCTTTTAACTTGCTTTGACTTGTTCAAAATCTGAACATTTGTGCGCCAATATCCATGTGTATCCGTGTGCACACATAGAATATATAGTCATTTATGTCTTCAACATGTAGCATAGAATACCATATGAAGAATGCCAAGAATTCCAAGAAAACCATAGATGTGATGACCATAATATAAGAATTCCATTTGAGATACCATGCTGCCCATTTCCATAAATATAGGGCACGTACCATATGTGACATAAACACATATAAACATCATACAAACAATATATAACACGTTAGAAGATCCATTGGCAAGTGAAGAGACCAGAATACCCCTTAGCACAAAAATAGGAATTTTGTCCTAGGATGAACCTAGACATGGTGCTGCTCCAGATTCATTTTTGCCATGATGTGACATGACTTATAAATGTGTCATATGACCATATAAATCCGTTGGAAGAAGACCAAATAAGAATGAGAAGTCCAAATGGTGAAATTACCAAAATAACCCTTATAAAGGTCAATAAGCTTCACCACCGTGTCAAGTCAGTTTTTATCCGTGTCAAGCATGCTTTTCCTCAGCCAATTAGATTCTAAATTGAATAAGGATCATGTGGGCTTTTGAATGACTCAATTTGGAGTTCATTTGCTCAAGATATGAACCAAAACCTGCAATAGAATACTAAACCGAGCAATTTGCCTTATATTGTAAGTCATGTGACTTCAAGGCTTGGTTAGATCATATAATTTACATGTATTGGCATATATATCATCTAAGATCAGTTTGAACATGTCTTGATTTAGACATGTGATTGAATTGGCCAAGTTCAATCTCATGATCTTAATCAAACTTGTTCAATCTTGATTCATTCAATCAATTTCACATTTAGCTCATTCAATCTCATGCACACATATACTTTAAACGTTATACACACATACATGCTCACATATGCATTTTGCAATATATCACAACAATCTACATGCTCACATATGCATTTTGCAATATATCACAACAATCTACATGCTCACATATGCATTTTGCAATCATTCAAACATGATATATCACAACAGTTTGGTCCCACCAAATCAAGGCATATTCCAAGAACTCTATACTTGCATATCTCACTTTTTGCAACTCGGTATAGTTGGTATAGGAAAAGATCATGTCAACTTTTCTCTCCCACTCAATATAAGCTTCAGGGTCACTTTTACCATAAAAGGGTGGAATGTTTATTTTGGTTTTCAAATAATCATCCTCTTGGGGTACATACCTCCTAGGTTGTATTCGGCCTTGAGGTCTTGGGTATACCTCCTCAACCTCTTCCTCTTCATAGAAGTCATTCCATTCTTCCCTAACAGGTTGTGGTCTCACTCCATGTCTCCTATCTCCTCTACCCCTTGCTCGCTCCTCCTCTACCTCCCATGCTTGTGGATCCCTTAGGCTCAGTTCCACGGGATGTTTGGCCGTGGTTTTGCTGTGGGGGCTGTTCTTGGGTAGGGGGTGTGTTGGATGTCATCCTCGCTTCCCACTCATCCAACCTAGATTGCATGGTAGCAAGCATTTGTGCCATCTTTTCCATAGAAAATTCCACTTTGTCTCCTCCTCCTTGGGTACTGTTTGACCCCTCCATGGCAACCTGAAACGCTTTCACAAACAAGAAAAGAAGAAAACTAACACAAGAAACAAAAGTGAGTCGTTAGTGAAAACAAAAAAAAGGAAAACGAAAATTCTGTTTGGCCTTTTTTTTTTGTCCTCCCTTGTTTTCTCTCAATTGTTCAAGTGTTTTTCCTTGGCCAATCGTGAGCTAGAACCTCTTAAGGCAAGTCCCAAATTGGCTAACCACAATCTGTTTCGTTTTCTGTCCTTGCAAGCTTCTTTTGCCTTCAAAAACACCAATTGATCAACAAGTGGTAAAACAGCTTCAAGAAATCTAGAGCACAATTTTTAAACACACTTAATAACTATGATTCAAAGAAACAAGAAACCAAAAGTGATGTAGTTGGCTGAACCAAAGAATTGCTAGGGGTTGTCATGGGCAATCTTTAATTAAACCAACTTATGCAATATCAAATGCAAGTTCTTTGATTGATAGTATGAATGCGTATCCAAGGTTGAGAATTTGAAGGTTTTATGTGTGTTGTTTTGGGCAAACACACGGTTTTGTTTTGCCTTTGCCAACGTGGATAGTAGATGCAAAAAGAGGGAACTTTTGTACAAAAGGAACTTCTTTTCTCTTCCTTTCTTTGTGCACTTTTTTTTTTTTGGTTGTTGTTGTGCACGTTTTTTTCTTTGCCTTTTTTTTTTTTGACGTTCTAAGCAGCCTTGATGCAACCTTTGTTTGTTGTTGCGAAATTCAGTTGTGTATGCTTGAAAGATGATCTTTTTTTGTGTTTGTATGGATGGTAGTAGAAAGAACAGATTTTTCCTTGGATACCAATACAACCAAAACAAACAAACTTGTATTCAATATCACACAAGCAAATTTAATTAAAAGCTTCGTTAACAACAAGGTATTCGACTCAAAGGTAGCTTCTTTTAGGCCTTGGACTGATTTTTAGATGGAGTTAAATCCTATTCAATGCAAACAACAATGATCCTATGATTAAGTGTGTTAAAGATGAGATCTTTAATGATAGGTGATCAATATTGATGCAAAAGGTGAAGTCTTTTCTTTTTTTTTTTTTGACAATAGACGTTTTTTTTTTTGAATGTTTTGAGAAAAGGAACAAGAATGACACAAAACGACACAAGAAAAGATATTTGAGATGAAGATAAACGAGAGCTCTGATACCACTTGATACGAATATGGTTCGTATGTGAATGTTGTCCCGATCTTTCTTCACTCTCCAAACGTCCTTCAAGCCTTGAATGTGATGGACAATGGTGCCAAGCAACCACCTTCCTTCAAGCCTCCAAAATCGTTTGGTTAGGTGTGTTTGAATCCGCTCAATCCAACACGTCGTTCCGTATCCTTGGATTGTGGATCACCAACAAGGAACACACAATCCTTAATTGGGTCTAGCCTTGATTTAGATATGTGTAAACCAAAGGAAAAACACAAACTTTTATTCAAGAAAACTCAAGAACAAAAGATAACATAAAACACTAGGGTTTTTAGTTCAAAGATGAAAAATAGTCTAACTACTCAAAGAAAGGCTAAGTGATCTATTTATATGATTACAAGTCTTGTAAAGCTACTCCACAAAACGGCTAGGGTTTCATTGGATGCCTCCATCTTGGCGCCACCTTCCCTTAGTGTGCATCAATCTGAATTTTGTTAATTATGGTAAGTTCCCTTCTCTTGGCAAATCCCCAATTATTGTCTCAATCATCAATTGTTGCATTATTGCCATTCTTCTAGACTTGCCTTGTGCCTCCTTTGCTTCCATAAAAACGCCAATACCCCTTTCCTTGTGACACAAGCTCTAATTTTGGTAACTTCCATTTTCTTGAATTATCTCCTTATTTGCTCCAAATCTTCAATTTATGACTTCCATAATTCATTCCAATCCTTCCAAGCTGATTTATATCATTATGGAAGGTCTCTTAGTCACCCTTGAAGAGGCCTAGGCGGCAGCCCTTGCCTCAAGATAGCCGAAACCCTAAATTGCATGATTGGGCTTGTTTTGGACTTCTTTCTTGCATCTCTTGTATCTCTTTTTGTGGACTGATTTTTGTTGTGATATATCATGTTTGAATGATTGCAAAATGCATATGTGAGCATGTAGATTGTTGTGATATATTGCAAAATGCATATGTGAGCATGTATGTGTGTATAACGTTTAAAGTATATGTGTGCATGAGATTGAATTTATGAGATTGAATTTATGAGCTAAATGTGAAATTGATTGAATGAATCAAGATTGAACAAGTTTGATTAAGATCATGAGATTGAACTTGGCCAATTCAATCACATGTCTAAATCAAGATATGTTCAAACTGATCTTAGATGATATATATGCCAATACATGTTAATTATATGATCTAACCAAGCCTTGAAGTCACATGACTTACAATATAAGGCAAATTGCTCGGTTTAGTATCCTATTGCAGGTTTTGGTTCATATCTTGAGCAAATGAACTCCAAATTGAGTCATTCAAAAGCCCACATGATCCTTATTCAATTTAGAATCTAATTGGCTGAGGAAAAGCATGCTTGACACGGATAAAAACTGAGTTGACACGGTGGTGAAGCTTATTGATCTTTATAAGGGTTATTTTGGTAATTTCACCATTTGGACTTCTCATTCTTATTTGGTCTTCTTCCAACGTATTTATATGATCATATGACACATTTATAAGTCATGTCACATCATGGCAAAAATGAATCTGGAGCAGCACCATGTCTAGGTTCATCCTAGGACAAAATTCCTATTTTTGTGCTAAGGGGTATTCTGGTCTCTTCACTTGCCAATGGATCTTCTAACGTGTTATATATTGTTTATATGATGTTTATATGTGTTTATGTCACATATGGTACGTGCCCTATATTTATGGAAATGGGCAGCATGGTATCTCAAATGGAATTCTTATATTATGGTTATCACATCTATGGTTTTCTTGGAATTCTTGGCATTCTTCATATGGTATTCTATGCTACATGTTGAAGACATAAATGACTATATATTATATGTGTGCACACGGATACACACGGATATTGGCGCACAAATGTTCAGATTTTGAACAAGTCAAAGCAAGTTAAAAGAAATCCTATTTTGTTGCTGATTTCAAGTGACTATTTTGTGAGTTGTTTCAACGGCTACTTGGCTCAAAAATGAAGAAAAATTTCGTGTGATATATGGTCAAGGATCAGATTATATTGTGTGACAAAAACAAGTCCTACAATGTAGCAAGTTTGAAGCATATGCAACGGCTATATGATAAAGAATTGAAGACCAAGTCAAGCTGATTTTTCTCTATCTTTTAGCTACATTCCAACGTCTATTTGGTGTTCAAAATGAGGAGATAAAATTGTTCAAAACACATGCCAATTCAGCTGCATACATGGCAAGTTATTCACGCATGGACATTGCTGATTGGAGCTGCCTTTTAAACATTCAAATGAAGTCATTTTCCACCTCAGCTCCAACGTCTATAATGGATAAAATGAAGGATAAAAGTTCAGATTGGAAGACCATTTCAAAGCATCAAAAGATCAACTTTATCTTGAAAGTCAAATGCTGAATTTGGATAGCTAGAAAAGTGCTGATTTTTCTCCATTCTCAACCATTCCAACGTCTCTTTGAGGAGCCTTTAGGCTGTCCTCTTGGCTATAAATAGCTCCAAAGATGAAGAGTAAATGCATCCAACGAAAAAGAGCAAGAAAGCAAGCAAGACAATTAGCTCTTTATTTCTATTCTTCTCTTCTACTCTTCTATATTGAAGAACACATTTGCAGCAAGCTTTATGATTGTATAGTTCTTCATTTCTTGTCATTTCAACACCTTTTAAACGACATATTGTAAGGGAGAAGCTGGTGTATAAAGCTTACTCCTTAGAGGTGAGCAAAAGGTGCAAAGGTGCAAAGGTGAAACAAACTAGTTGCTGTTTGTTTTGGTGAAGTCTCTTGAAGAAGTTGGTGAAAAGCTTCTTCCTTTGGCTTTGTAAGGTGACTTTGGTGTTTGGTGTTTAGTGAAATCCAAGAGAAGGTGTCTCTTGGGACTGGAGTAGGTCACATTGACCGAACCAGGATAATTCCTTGTGTTCTTTACTTATTTCCTGCACTTACTGTTTTCTGCCTGAGAATTACACTAACTTGGCACGCATAATTGAACAAGCAAACAGTCTTAGAATTGCATGAATTTTGGATATATTATACTTCAATGTGTTAGCTTTCATTAGCCGCAAGAATCACTAAATTCTAAGGAGTTTAGCATATTCAAATCGTCTTCACAAAATTGTTGCTACATTCTGTGAACAATTCTGACCAGTGTGCAAAACTTGTTCAATTTGAACAGGTTATCCTACGAATCTTGAAGTGAGCCTTATATCAAATTAAACTAGACATCATAAGGTTTAATTTGACATAAGATTCATCAAAATAGCACGGGTAGATTTTGAGATATCATCGTTTGAAGTTAAGCTAACATTCTGCCTGAAACTGCCAGAATTGCACACTTTACTTTTCTTGCTTATTTGAACGTGCTAACTTGCTTGGAATTGATTGAATTTTTTATGACATACTATAAACATTCTAAACTTGATCTCTGCCAAGTTTGAGAGCTTGCACAGGTGTATAAGTGGTTCAACCAAAGCGCTCAAAACAGTGAACTGTTTCTGGAAATTCCAGAACCTGAGGCTAAAGAGGCAAAGGGGTCTTCAAACAAGTTTTTGAAGGTAATTGTAGTGTAATTTCCGCTAACCCACTATTCACCCCCCCCTCTAGTGGTGCTATACAGGTCCAACAAGTGGTATCAGAGCAAGGTTGAGCACCATATTCTTATTTGAGCTGAAAACAGTTTACACTCCAAGTTGCAAAGTTGCTGGAAATTTTCTGGTTGTCTTATATTCTTCATATTTGGTATCTACAACAAGGTGACACTTTCTTTCCTTCTTATAAGTGTTTTAAACGTTTTCTCACACACTAAGAAGCATGTCTAAGTCACACATGAAAATAGAATTAGAAGGCATGTCCACACAAAGACCACCTCTTTTTGATGGAGAAAACTTTAGTCATTGGAAACTTAGGATGAAATTGTTCTTAATGGCTATTGATATAGACTTGTGGTCTATCATTGAAGATGGACCTTATGTGCCTACTAAGCATGTTATAATTGATGGCTTATCACAAGAAGTTGAGAAATATAGAAAAGATTGGAGTGATGAAGATAAAAAGAAAATGAGTCTTAATGCTAAAGCAATGCAATTATTGTTGAATGGTTTAAGTAGGAGTGAATCTGCCTATGTCTCTTCATGTTTAAGTGCAAAGGATATGTGGAAATGTCTTGAAATGAAGCATGAAGGAACTAATCAAGTAAAGGAATCAAAGATTAACATGTTAATGACTACACTTGAAACATTTCATTTACTGCCTAATGAATCAATTGTTGATATGGATTTAAGGCTTACAAACTTATACAACTCACTTGAATCCCTTGGTAAAACGTTTTTGATGAAAGAAAAAGTGCAAAAAGTTTTGAGAAGTTTGCCAATTGAATGGGATGCCAAAGTTAGTGCCATTGAAGAAAGCAAAGATCTTTCTCAAATAAAACTTGATGAATTGATAGGTTCTTTAAAAGTTTATGAAAACAAGTTGAATATAAGAAAGGCTGAAACTAGTAACAAGTCTAAATCACTTGCATTTGTAACAAATGAACCCGAATCATCTAATCAAGCCGAGTATGAAAGTGATGATGAAAGTGATGAAGAAGACATAATGTTGTTAGCTAGGCGTTTAAGGAAGTTTTTCAAGAAAAGACCAACTAAAAGACAAGCAAAATCAGCTGCCCCTATCAATGTGAAATCTAACAAACAAGATGGTAAATGGTATGATAAAGAACTTAAGTGTTATGAATGTGGCAAACAAGGACACATATCATATGATTGTCCAAACAAAAACCGTGACATGGATGAAAAGACAAGGACAAAAACTAGAGTAGAACCTATGCAAAGGAGGAAGAAAGCTCTCAAGGCAAGTTCAAGCACTTGGGATGACACATCTTCATCCGAATCCGAGGAGGAACCTGAAGTTGCACAAACATGTTTGGCTTCAAAGTCTACAAATGAGGTAACATTCGATTCTGACTCTGAATGTGATTTTACTCAAGATGAATTGTTGGATGAATTAGAAAAGTTGCATGATAGATATAAGAAGCTATCCAAGGAGAAGAAAAGAATAGTTGAGGAGAAGAACAAGTTGGAGACGTCTAACTTGAATCTAACTTCTCAACTAGAAGTTCTTCAACTTGAATCATCTAACACTATTAGTTCAATGCAAAATCAGATTAAGGAACTTAAGAACAAACATGAAAATGTGCAATGTGTGCAATGTGTTGATTACAACGTTTTAAAGTCTAAATTACTTGAAATACAAACTGAATTTGAATCATTAAAAGCATGCAACCTAGACTTGAACAAATCTTTAGAACAATTTAAGAATGGTTCCAACATGTTAGACACTCTTATTGCATCTCAAAAGCATGGAAATGACAAACAAGGTCTTGGATATGTTAAAGAAGCTGAATACACACCTAAGGAAACATCATTTGTATCATCTTCAACCAACATGAAATATAGGCCAAATGCATTTAGAAATGAACCTATTCTGCCCACACCACCTTCATCACAAAGATTGCAAAATGCATCAACATATAGGAAGGTAAATACACCTAGAAACCATGCTTACATGTATACAAGAAAGCCTAAACAAAGTAGTATGCAATCTGCTCAAGTTATGCCTTATATGCAACAACATGCTTATGTGAAGAACATGACATACTCTCGGCCTAAATCAGTTTACAACACACGGCCTAGACACACACAACATCTTGCGTATACACGGCCTAAATTCAATGCTTATACACGGCCAAGATATAACTCATATACATGGCAACATTCAAATGCATATAGAACTTACAATGCTTATCCAACTAGACATAAATGTGCAGCCCCTTTTCCATCATATTCTATGTATCAAAATCCACTATTTGATCATTATATGCAACATGATTTTAACATTTCAAAACCAAGAAAGGTTGTTCAAGTTTGGGTACCTAAAGGTACACTAACATGAACTTAACTTGTCTAACCTTGAAAGGACCCAAAATCAAAGGGTACCTAAGTTGTTATTTACATTTGTAGGTACATAACATCAAAGAAAGACAAGTGGCTGGTTATAACAACAAAGAAGATGAAAAGAACAAAACCAATTGGATAGTTGATAGTGGTTGCTCAAGACATATGACGGGCAACAAAAATTTGTTTAGCACACTTAAGAACGTTGCAAAAGGTGGCAAAGTTACCTTTGGAGACAACAACCAAGGCCAAATAATTGGCAAAGGCAAGGTTGGTGATCCAAACAAGTTTGAGATCAAAAACGTCCTACTTGTAAGTAACTTAACCTTTGAGCTTTTAAGTGTTTCTCAACTATGTGACAACAACTTGAATGTTCTCTTCTCCTCCACTTCTTGTAAGATAATGGATAAAAACAATCAAGTTGTGTTAAAAGGAAAACGTGAAGGAAACATATATGTGCTTAACATGGATGATATGCTAAGTAGTAACACAAAATGTCTTGTTTCACATGAATCTGATCCCAATCTTTGGCATAGACGTTTAGGACACATAGGTATATCAACCTTAGAAAAACTACACGCTAAAAGTCTTGTTAAAGGATTGCATAAACTTAACTTGAATGATTTTCAACTATGTGAATCTTGTATCAAAGGCAAACATGTTAGAGAATCCCTTAAGCCTAAAACCGAGTTCACAACGTCAAGAATACTAGAACTCTTGCATATAGACTTATTTGGTCCATGTAGAACAAGAAGCTTAGGTGGAAGTTATTACGTATGTGTAATAGTTGATGATTTCTCAAGATATACTTGGACATTGTTTCTTGCTTCAAAAGATGAAAGTGCATCATCTATAGCTAATCTAATTAGACAACTTGAAAATGAACATGAATCACATGTTATTAAGATAAGGAGTGATAGAGGTGGTGAGTTTAAAGATAGTGTATTAATCAAATTCTGTAATGAAAAGGGTATAAAACATAAATTCTCCCCACCAAGAACTCCTCAACTTAATGGTGTAGTTGAAAGAAAGAATAGGACTATTCAAGAAGTAGCAAGAACAATGATGGTAGAAAACAAAGTACCTAAATTCTTATGGGCTGAAGCAGTAAACACTTCAAGTTATATGATCAACAGACTATCAATAAGAAAGAAATTGAACAAAACACCATATGAAATCTTAAATGGACGACTCCCAAAAGTAAACTATTTAAAAGTCTTTGGTTGTAAATGCTTTGTATTGAACACAAAAGATAACTTAGATAAGTTTGATCCTAAGTCTGATGAACATATATTTGTGGGATATTCAATGAACTCTAAAGCATATAGATGTTATAATACACAAACAAGAAAGATAGTTGAATCTATACATGTGAAGTTCAATGAAAATGCATATCTCCAAACAAGTAATCAACATGAAATCTATGTACCAAATGATCAAATACTTCATGATGAAGATGAACTTATCCTACCACCTACAAATGATCAAATTGAAATACCAAATCAAACGCTTGAAATGCATGAAGTTCAAACTCCCCCTACACAAGAACATAATGAAGAAAATGTGCCTAACCAACCTATTGAACATCATGAACCTATTGAAGATGCACAACCAAGTAATTGGTGGCAAATAAGAGATAAACAAAAGCATCCTCAAGAACTTATCATAGGAGATGTAAATCAAGGGGTTAGAACACGTAGGCAAATAGATCCTAATGAATATGATCAATGGCATGCACTTATATCCCAAATTGAACCCAAGAATGTGAATGATGCCTTAAACGATGCATATTGGATAGATGCAATGCATGAAGAGTTAAACCAATTTGAAAGAAACAATGTGTGGGATTTAGTATCTAAACCCGAGGATAAATCAATCATTGGAACTAAATGGGTGTTTAGGAACAAAATGAATGAACAAGGGGTTGTAGTAAGAAATAAAGCAAGACTTGTAGCTCAAGGATATAATCAAGAAGAGGGTATTGATTACGATGAAACATTTGCCCCCGTAGCAAGATTAGAATCCATACGTCTCTTATTAGCTTTTGCATGTTATAATAACATCAAACTATTCCAAATGGATGTTAAGAGTGCATTCTTAAATGGCTATATCCAAGAAGAAGTTTTTGTTAAACAACCACCAGGCTTTGAAGATCCAAAGAACCCTAATCATGTATATATACTTAAGAAAGCCTTATATGGTTTGAAACAAGCCCCCCGTGCATGGTATGAAAGATTTGCCAACTTTTTACTAAGTAACAACTTTCAAAGAGGAACCATAGATAGTACCTTATTCTTGAAAAAGAAAGACAAAGATTTGCTTGTAATACAAATATATGTAGATGACATAATCTTTGGTTCAACTAATCCTAACTTAGTAAAAGACTTTGAAGATTGTATGAAGTCTGAGTTTGAAATGTCTATGGTTGGTGAATTAAACTATTTCTTAGGCTTGCAAATAAAACAAACATCAAGTGGTATACATATCAATCAAGCCAAATACATAAGAGATATGATAAAGAAATTCAACTTTGAAAACTTGAAACCATCTCCAACACCAATGTGTACTTCAACAAAATTAGACAAAGATGAAAATGGTGTTGCATTTGATGAAAAACTATATAGGTCTATGATTGGTTCATTGCTATATCTAACTGCTAGTAGACCTGATATTATGTTTGCAGTATGTATGTGTGCAAGATTTCAAAGTATGCCTAAGTTGTCACACTTTAAAGCTGTAAAAAGAATATTTAGATATCTTCAACATACACCAACATTAGGCTTATGGTATGATAGACAATCTAGTTTAAGTCTACATGCATATTCAGATGCAGATTATGGTGGATGTAGAGTAGATAGAAAGAGCACTAGTGGAACATGTCAATTCCTAGGAAACTCACTAATATCTTGGTTTTCAAAGAAACAATCTAGTGTTGCACTTTCTACTACTGAAGCAGAATATATGGCTTTAAGTCTATGTTGTACTCAACTATTATGGATTAAACAACAACTTTCAGACTTTGAAATACAAGTAAATAATATCCCCATCTATTGTGATAGTACAAGTGCTATAAATTTGTCTAAAAACCCTGTACTACACTCTAAGGCAAAGCATATAGAAGTACGTTATCATTTTCTCCGTGATCATGTTAATCTTGGACATATACACATTGAACATGTTAGAACTGATCAACAAGTAGCTGACATATTCACTAAACCCCTTAATCAAGCTATCTTTGAGCATTTACGTGCAAGACTTGGATTAATTGCTTACAACTGACTACTACACCGTGCACATAGTTCAGTCTTTTGCATAATTTACAAAATTAAGGGGGAGAGACATATGTATATCATGTTAAGGGGGAGATAACACATTAAGGGGGAGCAGCTTAACTTGATTTAAAGAGAAGCTTATACTTGATTTAGATGCTTAATATACACATATGTGGGGTAATTTTGCAAATCATCAAAAGGGGGAGATTGTTGTGATATATCATGTTTGAATGATTGCAAAATGCATATGTGAGCATGTAGATTGTTGTGATATATTGCAAAATGCATATGTGAGCATGTATGTGTGTATAACGTTTAAAGTATATGTGTGCATGAGATTGAATTTATGAGATTGAATTTATGAGCTAAATGTGAAATTGATTGAATGAATCAAGATTGAACAAGTTTGATTAAGATCATGAGATTGAACTTGGCCAATTCAATCACATGTCTAAATCAAGATATGTTCAAACTGATCTTAGATGATATATATGCCAATACATGTTAATTATATGATCTAACCAAGCCTTGAAGTCACATGACTTACAATATAAGGCAAATTGCTCGGTTTAGTATCCTATTGCAGGTTTTGGTTCATATCTTGAGCAAATGAACTCCAAATTGAGTCATTCAAAAGCCCACATGATCCTTATTCAATTTAGAATCTAATTGGCTGAGGAAAAGCATGCTTGACACGGATAAAAACTGAGTTGACACGGTGGTGAAGCTTATTGATCTTTATAAGGGTTATTTTGGTAATTTCACCATTTGGACTTCTCATTCTTATTTGGTCTTCTTCCAACGTATTTATATGATCATATGACACATTTATAAGTCATGTCACATCATGGCAAAAATGAATCTGGAGCAGCACCATGTCTAGGTTCATCCTAGGACAAAATTCCTATTTTTGTGCTAAGGGGTATTCTGGTCTCTTCACTTGCCAATGGATCTTCTAACGTGTTATATATTGTTTATATGATGTTTATATGTGTTTATGTCACATATGGTACGTGCCCTATATTTATGGAAATGGGCAGCATGGTATCTCAAATGGAATTCTTATATTATGGTTATCACATCTATGGTTTTCTTGGAATTCTTGGCATTCTTCATATGGTATTCTATGCTACATGTTGAAGACATAAATGACTATATATTATATGTGTGCACACGGATACACACGGATATTGGCGCACAAATGTTCAGATTTTGAACAAGTCAAAGCAAGTTAAAAGAAATCCTATTTTGTTGCTGATTTCAAGTGACTATTTTGTGAGTTGTTTCAACGGCTACTTGGCTCAAAAATGAAGAAAAATTTCGTGTGATATATGGTCAAGGATCAGATTATATTGTGTGACAAAAACAAGTCCTACAATGTAGCAAGTTTGAAGCATATGCAACGGCTATATGATAAAGAATTGAAGACCAAGTCAAGCTGATTTTTCTCTATCTTTTAGCTACATTCCAACGTCTATTTGGTGTTCAAAATGAGGAGATAAAATTGTTCAAAACACATGCCAATTCAGCTGCATACATGGCAAGTTATTCACGCATGGACATTGCTGATTGGAGCTGCCTTTTAAACATTCAAATGAAGTCATTTTCCACCTCAGCTCCAACGTCTATAATGGATAAAATGAAGGATAAAAGTTCAGATTGGAAGACCATTTCAAAGCATCAAAAGATCAACTTTATCTTGAAAGTCAAATGCTGAATTTGGATAGCTAGAAAAGTGCTGATTTTTCTCCATTCTCAACCATTCCAACGTCTCTTTGAGGAGCCTTTAGGCTGTCCTCTTGGCTATAAATAGCTCCAAAGATGAAGAGTAAATGCATCCAACGAAAAAGAGCAAGAAAGCAAGCAAGACAATTAGCTCTTTATTTCTATTCTTCTCTTCTACTCTTCTATATTGAAGAACACATTTGCAGCAAGCTTTATGATTGTATAGTTCTTCATTTCTTGTCATTTCAACACCTTTTAAACGACATATTGTAAGGGAGAAGCTGGTGTATAAAGCTTACTCCTTAGAGGTGAGCAAAAGGTGCAAAGGTGCAAAGGTGAAACAAACTAGTTGCTGTTTGTTTTGGTGAAGTCTCTTGAAGAAGTTGGTGAAAAGCTTCTTCCTTTGGCTTTGTAAGGTGACTTTGGTGTTTGGTGTTTAGTGAAATCCAAGAGAAGGTGTCTCTTGGGACTGGAGTAGGTCACATTGACCGAACCAGGATAATTCCTTGTGTTCTTTACTTATTTCCTGCACTTACTGTTTTCTGCCTGAGAATTACACTAACTTGGCACGCATAATTGAACAAGCAAACAGTCTTAGAATTGCATGAATTTTGGATATATTATACTTCAATGTGTTAGCTTTCATTAGCCGCAAGAATCACTAAATTCTAAGGAGTTTAGCATATTCAAATCGTCTTCACAAAATTGTTGCTACATTCTGTGAACAATTCTGACCAGTGTGCAAAACTTGTTCAATTTGAACAGGTTATCCTACGAATCTTGAAGTGAGCCTTATATCAAATTAAACTAGACATCATAAGGTTTAATTTGACATAAGATTCATCAAAATAGCACGGGTAGATTTTGAGATATCATCGTTTGAAGTTAAGCTAACATTCTGCCTGAAACTGCCAGAATTGCACACTTTACTTTTCTTGCTTATTTGAACGTGCTAACTTGCTTGGAATTGATTGAATTTTTTATGACATACTATAAACATTCTAAACTTGATCTCTGCCAAGTTTGAGAGCTTGCACAGGTGTATAAGTGGTTCAACCAAAGCGCTCAAAACAGTGAACTGTTTCTGGAAATTCCAGAACCTGAGGCTAAAGAGGCAAAGGGGTCTTCAAACAAGTTTTTGAAGGTAATTGTAGTGTAATTTCCGCTAACCCACTATTCACCCCCCCCTCTAGTGGTGCTATACAGGTCCAACAATTTTGGCAAAACCCAAAACATGAAAGATGCTCCAAATTAAGTCTTCTTTAAGGTCCAGCTGGCTCCATGCACTCCCAATATCGTTTGAAAGCCCAAAATCACAAAACAGCCTTGTATGGACAAACTTGGTCCAAATCTGAGAAGCCCTCCTTTCCAAAACTCAAAACGTTTGATCCAAGACTTGTAACACCTACAAAACACACTCATACACCAAACATAAGTATTCTAAACAAACTTTAAAAGAAGCAAACGAAAAGACAACTAAAAGCCACAGAAACGGCACCAACAAGCGGACTGACTATCATTGGATAATCAGTTCTTAGGCTCAACAATGAGCACCCATTTAGGAGGAACATCCATTGGTTCATCTTGCACATGTTTGGTTAGAAAAGAGCCAACATCAAAACCAAGTTGAAAACCATTAAGCCTCTTGGTTTGGCTCCTTGTCAAAGGCCCCTTATGGTTAAGGGCACCTTGTGCAAGCTCCTCATTAGGGGGCTGCTCCTCAGCCTCATCACTAAGTCACAAAAAAAAGAGAATCTGAACCTTGCTCACTTGAAATAGCAAGGAAGAAAAAGAAAAACAAAAGAACAAGAGAAAAGAAAAAGGGCAAAACGTTTGTGCATTGCGTGGAAAATTTTTGGTACGATTTGCAAACCTTGGATACCATATTTCCTTTTACCCCACATTGCCATCCCCTATATACCCTATTCTCCATCTCTTGATCTTCTTGAACCAATCACACATTTGGTTGCTCGATTGTTGCATGACTTGAACCATTTTGTGGATAGTAAGTGCATAGAATCAAAATTAACTAAATATTGCCCACGTCAACCCTTAGTTTATCTTTGGTTCAGCCTTATACAACAACTTTGGTTGCTTATTTTCTTTGAATCTTAGTAGAAAGTTTGAGTTTGTGTTCATTTCAATTGATTCTACTTTGATACTAATTGGTGCAACTTGAACGCAAAAGGGAGAAACAAGTGGAGAACATTGTGATTTGACGAAGCATTGGCAATACAATTTCTTATTGATCACTTTGAGCCTTCTTAACTTCAGGTTATCCAAGAAGCAAAGTGGTAAGAGAGTGGCAAGAAGAAAAAAACGGAGTGTTCATAGTTTGTTTTTACTAGTCCCTTAATGTTTGTTTGTCTTTGTGTTAGTTTGCTTCTTTCTTTTTCCTTTTTGTTTTCGCTCAATTCCTTAGGTAAAATGGAGAGCAGCAATCATTCTGCATCTAGCAAGTCAAAAGAGGCCGAAACTGTTGACAACACGCAACAACAAATGCTGGAGATGCTTAAGAAACTCATGCATGACAATGAGGTAATTAAGCATCGCTTGGAAGACGTGGAGCGCAGCTACAAAACGAGTGATGGCTAAGGTACAAGCAGGGCCGTTCCCCTACCATAACCTAGGCGCCACCCACCAGAGGAAGTTGAAGATGACAACCTTAGACCGCCACACATCGAGGCACGAAGGTTTGTTCCTCCTACACAACCAAGAAGGTACGTCCCACAAAGGTACAACGATGATTACATTCCATATGAGCATGATGATTATGACTTTGATGACCACCCTCCCTGTGGTTACCAAAGACGCCAAAATCCCCTTTTCCCGCAAGAGGACGATTTTCTCAAAACCAAAATAAATATTCCCACGCTTTATGGTAAAAGTAATGTGGAGGAATATTTAGAATGGGAAACGAAAGTGGATTTAATCTTTTCTTGTACCAATTATAGTGAATTACAAAAAGTGAGGTACGCCTCTATTGAGTTTTCTGGTTATGCACTTAATTGGTGGACAAATTTGTGTCATAATAGAACTAAGACGAGGCAACCTCCAATTGCCACTTGGGAAGAAATGAAGTTTGAAATGAGACAACTTTTTATCCCAAACAATTATGAGAGTTCTATTTTCACAAGTTTGCAGAACTTACGTCAAGGTTTTGAAAGTGTAGACGAGTATTATAAAGAATTAGAAATTTTGTTGGAAAGGTCTAACTTACAGGAACCTGAAGAAGCCACCAAGGCTCGTTTCTTACATGGTTTAAACAGGGAGATCACGCAAAGGGTTGACCTTCAACCTTATCTCGACCTCACGACCATGGTCCATATGGCGGAAAAGATTGAACATCAAATAAAGGTACGTAGTTCCTCTAATTTCAATTCCACTTATCGTACTAATCAGTCTTCATCAAGGTTTTCCAACAAGCTTTCAGGAACGAGAAGTTCATGGCCTATAGGAGGCCAATCACGTGACCAAGGTGCGTCACAACGAATGGACAATCGTGTGCAATCCACACAAAGGAGAGATGACCGCAACCAACAAAAGGCTCCCACCGGAAATTCTTCTGATCCCTCAAACAGGTTTAGAGACATTAAATGTTATAAGTGTCAAGGACATGGTCACATAGGCAAAGAGTGTCCTAATGCAAAACGAATCATGTTAATTGAGGAGAAAAACGAATATGTGTCTGAGTCCGAGCATGAAAAAGAGTCTGAGCATGATAATGAAATTGAACCTGAAGAGGATCTAGGCGCATTAGATGATTTTGACACTAAGGAGTTTCTTGTTGTGCGTCGAGCTTTAAATGCATATCCGAAATTAGATGATCACGAACAACATCGAGAAAACATTTTCCATATTCGTTGCATGAGAAATGGTAAAGTGTGCACCATGATCATTGATTCCGGTTCTTGTGCGAATGTGGCTAGTATCGAATTGGTAAGAAAACTGAATTTGCCTATGACTAATCATCTGCATCCTTACAAACTTGCATGGCTAAATGATTGCGGTGAAGTTAGCGTAAGTAAACAAGTTTTGATTTCTCTTAGCATTGGTAGTTACAAAGATGATGTTTTATGTGATGTTGCACCAATGCATGCTAGTCATATCGTACTTGGTAGGCCATGTCAATTTGATCGACATGTTATATGATGATGGTTATTTGAATCGTTATTCTTTCAAATTGAATGGCAGTTGTACAAACTGCATGCACTTCCAACACACAAAGTCCACGAGGATCACCAACGCATGTCCAAGTCTAGAGCCGATCCTAAGGAAAAAGAAGCCGAGAGAAAATTTGTGGAGTGTATGAAAAGTGAGAACAAAAAACACGAGAACAAGGGAAAAGAGGTAGTGCCCCTAAGTGTCAACGAGTCCAAAAAGAAGTGTGGGTATTTCGCAAAGAAAAGAGAGGTCACACGCGCACTTTATAACAACCAAACTGTCCTCATCATCATCCCAAAGTCGTGTCATCTTGCCCTTGAAGAATTGCGTCTCTTATCCAATAATATGAAGTTCTATTTCCCTCCGAACCACCATCCGGATTACCACCCATTAGAGGAATAGAACACCAAATCGACTTTGTCCCAGGAGCCGTGTTACCCAATCGCCTAGCCTATCGAGCCAACCCCGAAGAAACCAAAGAAATCAAAAGGCAAGTAGAGGAGCTCCTAGCGAGTGGACAAGTCCGAGAGAGCCTAAGCCCATCTGCCGTCCCCGTCATTATAGTACCCAAAAAGGATGGAACGTGGAGAATGTTTACAGATTGCCGAGCCATAAACAAAATTACCGTCAAGTATAGGTACCCCATACCTAGGCTAGACAATATGTTGGACATGTTGCACGGATCTAAATTCTTCACCAAAATCAACCTTAAGCAAGGGTACTTCCAGGTACGCATTAGAGAAGGGGACGAATGAAAGACAACATTCAAAACCAAATTTGGGCTCTATGAGTGGTTAGTGATGCCCTTCGGGCTCACCAACGCCCCTAGCACCTTTATGAGGCTAATGAATGAAGTCTTACGAGCGTTCATAGGCCGATTTGTTGTTGTTTATTTCGATGATATTCTAATCTATTCCCAAACCATAGAAGATCATCTTGACCATATTAGTGCGGTTTTTGAAAAGCTTAAGCAAGAACAACTTTGCGCCAACTTTAAGAAATGCTCCTTTTGTTTAGAACGCGTAGTTTTTCTAGGCTTTGTCATTTTGACTGAGGGAGTAGAAATGGATGAGGAAAAGGTTAGGTCAATTGTGGAGTGGCCTATACCTAAGAATGTAGAGGAAGTTTGCAGTTTTCATGGACTAGCAAGCTTTTATAGACGCTTTGTCAAAGATTTTTCTTCCATAGCTGCAACCCTAAACGAAATTGTGAAAAAAGATGTGCCTTTTAGGTGGGAAGAGCCACAACAACAGGCATTTGATGAACTTAAACGTAGGCTGACCACTGCACCCATACTTAGGCTACCAAATTTTGACGAGACCTTTGAGATCGAGTGTGATGCAAGTGGAGTGGGTGTAGGCGCAGTTTTAACCCAAGGTAAGAAACCCATAGCCTATTTTAGTGAGAAATTGAAAGGAGCTGCATTGAATTACTCTACCTACGATAAGGAACTTTACGCCCTCGTGAGATCCCTACAAACTTGGCAACACTATCTTCAACCCAAAGAGTTTGTGATCCACACTGACCACGAAAGCCTTAAGTATCTTAAAGGGCAGGGAAAGTTGAACAAAAGACATGCCAAATGGGTAGAGTACATAGAACAATTCTCTTACGTGATTAAGTACAAACAAGGAAAGGACAATATAGTTGCCGATGCACTCTCTAGGAGATACACGTTAGTAACTACATTATCCTCACGATTCTTAGGATTCGAATCACTTAAGGAATTGTATCCAAACGACCATGACTTTGGCACCATTTTTGAGGCTTGTAAAGACGCACCCTTTGGGAAATTTTACATACATGAGGGTTATCTTTTCAAAGAACATAAGTTGTGTGTTCCCCAAACATCCCTACGAGAAGCATTGACTAGAGAAGCCCATGGGGGAGGTTTAATGGGTCATTTCGGAGTGTTCAAAACCCTTGAGACTCTTAAAGAACGTTTCTATTGGCCCCACATGTGCGTAGATGTCGAAAGGTTATGTGGTAGTTGCATCACTTGCAAATAAGCCAAATCCAAGACCCAACCACATGGCCTTTTGATGAGCCAAACGAAGGCTAGAAAACGTTGCCAAGGACTTTGTCTCCTATTCCAAACTGATTTGAACAATAGCTATGGCAAAGAACATCTCAAAGACACCCCTTGAACTGTAACCGTTGTTCTTGGCTCAAATAATGCCAACACATCTTTCTCTTTGGCATTCCAACACATCTAAAACCTCAATGAGACCCTAAGATGCTGTAAACCAAATGATGAAGCAATTACTAACAAGTTCTAGGCTAGAAACTTGAAAGAAAACCGTGAGTGGTTTTAAACTTCAACTTGAAATGTTGATAACTCCTCAAGGGAAATTCTGGTTGAAATGTATTGATAATAGTTGTTTTGTACATTCAGCTTCTTAACCTACTTATAAGCAACGAAAGTTTACAAGGTACAAAGTTTAAAATACAAAGTACAAGACTAGGAATAACATGCTTGCTTTTTGAACAAGTTGGAGCAATTCTCGGTTCCAAGTTTGGTGTTGAACATTCAAACATATTTAAGCATAGACCAGCCGAAATCCTCATGCTTTGTGATTGGATCCTTTGTTGAGCAGCTTGTTGAATTTTCTTTACTTGTTTGTGATTGGTTCAAGCATTTGCAAGACTCCTTTCTATTGGTTGAAGGTTTGAGCTGGTTGTTTCTTCCTTGTTTGCGTGAGAAGCAAATCAGATTTTTGACATGGGTGCTTGTCACCACCTTGCTTGTAAGCTACTTGTATTTCACCTCTTTGCTTGGACAAGAATTCAGGTTTGATTTGCATCTTCAAGCTAAAAACGTGTACCTGAAAGACAAGGCAAGAATACAACACAAACTATCCTAAAACAAAGTTAACAAACCATTAATATTAAAAAGAACATCTAAAGATATGTACAACATGCATTTGATACAACTAGATCATCGCTTGTATCATATAAACCCAATGGACATCATCTTTGCTTGGCTCATCCTCTTCATGTCTGTAAAGAAATGATTCAACACAATGCAACAATTTCTTAGCCATACTCCTTGTTATGGGACCATTGTAGGGCAATGAGGTGTCATCATCAGTGTTTGTATCCACAAGGTTAGGCTATAGCTCATCATTCCCTCCCACTTGAAAAGGATTCGTCCTCGAATCTGAATCAACACTAACGGAGAAAGGTCAGCAACATTAAAAGTTTTAGAGATAGGACCATACCTTTCTTCAGGAAGATCGAGCACATAGGCATTATCACCAAGCCGTTTCAACACTTTGAACGGTCCATCGCCTCTTGGCTTCAATTTGGAGTCCCTTTCCTTAGGGAATCTTTCTTTCCTCAAGTGTAACCAAACAAGATCACCAGGTTCAAATATAACAACTTTACGGTTCCTGTTGGCTCTATTGGCATACACTTTATTCTTAGCTTCAAGTTGTGACTTAACCTTTTCATGCAATTCTTTCACAAGTTTTGCTTTTCGTTCACCATCTAAACTAACACGTTCATGAATAGGTATGGGAACAAGATCAAGCGGGGACAAAGGGTTAAAGCCATAAACAACTTCAAAAGGAGAATGCAATGTTCCACTATGAACAACTCTATTGTATGCAAACTCAATGTAAGCTAAGCAATCTTCCCAATTCTTCAAGTTCTTTTGAATGACAACACGTAACAGTTGAGACAAAGTTCTATTAACAACTTCAGTTTGACCATCGGTTTGTGGGTGAGCAGTTGTAGAAAATAACAATTTAGTACCAAGTTTACTCCACAAAACACGCCAGAAATGACTTAGAAACTTTGTATCTCTATCACTAACAATTGTACGTGGCATGCCATGCAATCTAACAATCTCCTTAAAGAACAAATCAGCAATATGAATAGCATCATCAACTTTCTTACATGCGATGAAATGTGCCATTTTGGAAAATCTATCAACAACAACAAAGATGCTATCTTTACCAGTTTTGGATCGAGGCAATCCCATTACAAAGTCCATAGAAATATCAGTCCAAGGTGAGTTTGGAACATATAAAGGAGTGTATAATCCATGTGGTTGTGTTCTAGACTTTGCTTGCTTGCAAGTAATACATTGGTCACATACCTTATCAACATGTGCTCTCATATGCGGCCAGAAGAAATGTTCCTTAAGTGTTTACAAAGTTTTTAACGAGCCAAAATGACCCATTAAACCTCCTCCATGAGCTTCTTTTATCAACAACTCTCTTAATGAACACGTTGGTACACATAACTTATGTTCTTTAAACAAATAACCATCATGCAAGTAATATTTAGCAAAAGGTGAATCAATGCATGCTTGATAGATAGAACTAAAGTCATGATCAGAATGATACATCTCATTGATAGACTCAAAACCAAACATGTTACATGAAAGAGTAGTAATCAAAGTATAGCGACGAGATAAGGCATCAACAACAACATTTTCTTTTCCTTGCTTATACTTGATCACATAAGGGAATTGTTCAATGAATTCAACCCATTTGGCATGTCTTTTGTTCAGTTTTCCTTGACCTTTTAGATACTTAAGGCTTTCATGATCAGTATGAATCACAAATTCCTTAGGTTGCAGATAATGTTGCCAAGTTTGTAAAGAACGGACAAGGGCATACAATTCTTTATCATAGGTTGAATAATTTATGGAAGCTCCTTTTAGTTTCTCACTAAAATAGGCAACAGGTTTGTTACCTTGATGCAATACAGCTCCAATGCCAACTCCACTGGCATCACATTCAACTTCAAACATTTCATCAAAGTTGGGCAATCTCAGGATAGGTGCAGAAGTTAGACGTTTCTTAAGTTCCTCAAAGGCTTGTTGTTGTGATTCTCCCCATTCAAATCTTACATCTTTCTTGACTAACTCATTCAAGGGTGCAGCTATGGTAGAGAAATCCTTCACAAAACGTCTATAGAAGCTAGCTAATCCATGAAAACTCCTAATATCTCCAGCAGACTTAGGGGTTGGCCACTCAGTTATGGATTTAACTTTCTCTTGGTCCATTTCAATTCCTTCAGCACTAATCACAAATCCTAAGAATGTAACCTTCTCCAAACAGAAAGAACACTTCTTGAAATTAGCATACAACTCTTCTTTCTGTAGGGTGACAAAAACAGCTCTTAGATGGTTCAGGTGTTCACTTAGGGTTTTGGAGTAGATAAGAATGTCATCAAAGTAAACTACTACAAATTTCCCTATGAATTTCCTTAAGACCTCATTCATTAACCTCATGAAAGTACTAGGGGCATTGGTTAAACCAAAGGGCATAACTAACCATTCGTACAATCCAAATTTAGTCTTAAAGGCAGTTTTCTATTCATCACCTTCCCTAATTCTCACTTGGAAATAACCTTGTTTAAGATCTACTTTGCTAAAGCACCTAGACCCATGCAACATATCCAACATGTCATCCAACCTAGGAATAGGGTATCTATACTTCACAGTGATCTTATTGATGGCTCTACAGTCAGTACACATTCTCCAAGTTCCATCTTTCTTAGGGACAATGATAACAGGAACAGCACAAGGACTCATACTCTCTTTTACTTTACCCTGGGTCAATAGTTCCTCAACTTGCTTTTGGATTTCCTTAGTTTCCTCTGGATTGGCTCTATAGGCAGGTCTGTTTGGCAGAACAGCTCCTGGAACGAAATCTATTTGATGTTCAATGCCTCTTAGAGGTGGTAAACCTGGGGGATCTCCTTCAGGAAACAAACTAGAAAATTCTTGAAGTAAAGATGCAACTTCACTTGGTAAAGTAGGTGGTATTTCAGATGAAGAGAACAGAGTTTCTTTGTAAAGCAAGATATAAACAGTTTTCTTTGAATTGATTGTTGGACCTGTATAGCACCACTAGAGGGGGGGGTGAATAGTGGGTTAGCGGAAATTACACTACAATTACCTTCAAAAAGTTGTTTGAAGACCCCTTTGCCTCTTTAGCCTCAGGTTCTGGAATTTCCAGAAACAGTTCAATGTTTTGAGTGCTTTGGTTGAACCACTTATACACCTGTGCAAGCTCTCAAACTTGGCAGAGATCAAGTTTAGGATGTTTATAGTATGTCATAAAAAATTCAATCAATTCCAAGCAAGTTAGCACGTTCAAATAAGCAAGAAAAGTAAAGTGTGCAATTCTGGCAGTTTCAGGCAGAATGTTAGCTTAACTTCAAACGATGATATCTCAAAATCTACCCGTGCTATTTTGATGAATCTTATGTCAAATTAAACCTTATGATGTCTAGTTTAATTTGATATAAGGCTCACTTCAAGATTCGCAGGATAACCTATTCAAATTGAACAAGTTTTGCACACTGGTCAGAATTGTTCACAGAATGTAGCAACAATTTTGTGAAGACGATTTGAATATGCTAAACTCCTTAGAATTTAGTGATTCTTGCAGCTAATGAAAGCTAACACATTGAAGTATAATATATTCAAAATTCATGCAATTCTAAGACTGTTTGCTTGTTCAATTATGCGTGCCAAGTTAGTGTAATTCTCAGGCAGAAAACAGTAAGTGCAGGAAATAAGTAAAGAACACAAGGAATTATCCTGGTTCGGTCAATGTGACCTACTCCAGTCCCAAGAGACACCTTCTCTTGGATTTCACTAAACACCAAACACCAAAGTCACCTTACAAAGCCAAAGGAAGAAGCTTTTCACCAACTTCTTCAAGAGACTTCACCAAAACAAACAGCAACTAGTTTGTTTCACCTTTGCACCTTTGCACCTTTTGCTCACCTCTAAGGAGTTAGCTTTATACACCAGCTTCTCCCTTACAATATGTCGTTTAAAAGGTGTTGAAATGACAAGAAATGAAGAACTATACAATCATAAAGCTTGCTGCAAATGTGTTCTTCAATATAGAAGAGTAGAAGAGAAGAATGGAGACAAAGAGCTGAATGTCTTGCTTGCTTTTCTTTTGTCTTTCGTTGGTGCACTTTTACTCTTCACCTTTGAAGCTATTTATAGCCAAGAGGACAGCCTAAAGGCTCCTCTAAGAGACGTTGGAGCTGGTTGAGAATGGAGAGATTTCAGCACTTTTCTAGCTATCCAAATGAAACTTATCTTTTGTTGCTTTGAATTGGTCTTCAAACTGAACTTTTACCCTTCATCTTATCCATTATAGCCGTTGAAATGAGGTGGAAAAACAGCTTCATTTGAACGTTTAAAAGGCAGCTCCAATCAGCAATGTCCATGTGTGAATAACTTGCCATGTATGCAGCTGAATTGGCATGTGTTTTGAACAAATTTGGCTCCTCATTTTGAATGTCAAATAGACGTTGGAATGGCCTAAAATATAGGCATTGGAGAATAGTTCAAAGATAGAAAGAAATCAGCTTGACTTGGTCTTCAATCATATAGCCGTTGCATATGGCTTTGGTTGAGAGACTTTTGCTTCAAATTTGCTACATTGTAGGACTTGTTTTTTGTCACACATTATAACCTGAATCTTGACCATATAACATACGAAATTTTTCTTCATTTTTGAGCCAAAATAGCCGTTGAAAACAGCTCAAGAATAGTCACTTGAAATCAGCACCAAAATAGGATTTATTTCAACTTGCCTTGACTTGTTCAAAATCTGAAAATTTGAACATGATTTGTGTGCCAATATCCGTTTGCACACATATAATATATAGCCATTTATGTCTTCAACATGTAGCATAGAATACCATATGAAGAATGCCAAGAATTCCAAGAAAACCATAGATGTGATAACCATAACACAAGAATTCCAATTGAGATACCATGCTGCCCATTTCCATAAATATAGGGCACGTACCATATGTGACATAAACACATATAAACATCATATAAACAATATATAACACGTTAGAAGATCCATTGGCAAGTGAAGAGACCAGAATACCCCTTAGCACAAAAATAGGAATTTTGTCCTAGGATGAACCTAGACATGGTGCTGCTCCAGATTCATTTTTGCCATGATGTGACATGACTTATAAATGTGTCATATGATCATATAAATCCGTTGGAAGAAGACCAAATAAGAATGAGAAGTCCAAATGGTGAAATTACCAAAATAACCCTTATAAAGATCAATAAGCTTCACCACCGTGTCAAGTCAGTTTTTATCCGTGTCAAGCATGCTTTTCCTCAGCCAATTAGATTCTAAATTGAATAAGGACCATGTGGGCTTTTGAATCACTCAATTTGGAGTTCATTTGCTCAAGATATGAATCAAAACCTGCAATAGAATACTAAACCGAGCAATTTGCCTTATATTGTAAGTCATGTGACTTCAAGGCTTGGTTAGATCATATAATTAACATGTATTGGCATATATATCATCTAAGATCAGTTTGAACATGTCTTGATTTAGACATGTGATTGAATTGGCCAAGTTCAATCTCATGATCTTAATCAAACTTGTTCAATCTTGATTCATTCAATCAATTTCACATTTAGCTCATAAATTCAATCTCATGCACACATATACTTTAAACGTTATACACACATACATGCTCACATATGCATTTTGCAATATATCACAACAATCTACATGCTCACATATGCATTTTGCAATCATTCAAACATGATATATCACAACAATCTCCCCCTTTTGATGATTTGCAAAATTACCCCACATATGTGTATATTAAGCATCTAAATCAAGTATAAGCTCCTCTTTAAATCAAGTTAAGCTGCTCCCCCTTAATGTGTTATCTCCCCCTTAACATGATATACATATATCTCTCCCCCTTAATTTTGTAAATTATGCAAAAGACTGAACTATGTGCACGGTGTAGTAGTCAGGTGTGAGCAATTAATCCAAGTCTTGCACGTAAATGCTCAAAGATAGCTTGATTAAGGGGTTTAGTGAATATGTCAGCTACTTGTTGATCAGTTCTAACATGTTCAATGTGTATATGTCCAAGATTAACATGATCACGGAGAAAATGATAACGTACTTCTATATGCTTTGCCTTAGAGTGTAGTACAGGGTTTTTAGACAAATTTATAGCACTTGTACTATCACAATAGATGGGGATATTATTTACTTGTATTTCAAAGTCTGAAAGTTGTTGTTTAATCCATAATAGTTGAGTACAACATAGACTTAAAGCCATATATTCTGCTTCAGTAGTAGAAAGTGCAACACTAGATTGTTTCTTTGAAAACCAAGATATTAGTGAGTTTCCTAGGAATTGACATGTTCCACTAGTGCTCTTTCTATCTACTCTACATCCACCATAATCTGCATCTGAATATGCATGTAGACTTAGACTAGATTGTCTATCATACCATAAGCCTAATGTTGGTGTATGTTGAAGATATCTAAATATTCTTTTTACAGCTTTAAAGTGTGACAACTTAGGCATACTTTGAAATCTTGCACACATACATACTGCAAACATAATATCAGGTCTACTAGCAGTTAGATATAGCAATGAACCAATCATAGACCTATATAGTTTTTCATCAAATGCAACACCATTTTCATCTTTGTCTAATTTTGTTGAAGTACACATTGGTGTTGGAGATGGTTTCAAGTTTTCAAAGTTGAATTTCTTTATCATATCTCTTATGTATTTGGCTTGATTGATATGTATACCACTTGATGTTTGTTTTATTTGCAAGCCTAAGAAATAGTTTAATTCACCAACCATAGACATTTCAAACTCAGACTTCATACAATCTTCAAAGTCTTTTACTAAGTTAGGATTAGTTGAACCAAAGATTATGTCATCTACATATATTTGTATTACAAGCAAATCTTGGTCTTTCTTTTTCAAGAATAAGGTACTATCTATGGTTCCTCTTTGAAAGTTGTTACTTAGTAAAAAGTTGGCAAATCTTTCATACCATGCACGGGGGGCTTGTTTCAAACCATATAAGGCTTTCTTAAGTTTATATACATGATTAGGGTTCTTTGGATCTTCAAAGCCTGGTGGTTGTTTAACAAAAACTTCTTCTTGGATATAGCCATTTAAGAATGCACTCTTAACATCCATTTGGAATAATTTGATGTTATTATAACATGCAAAAGCTAATAAGAGGCGTATGGATTCTAATCTTGCTACGGGGGCAAATGTTTCATCGTAATCAATACCCTCTTCTTGATTATATCCTTGAGCTACAAGTATTGCTTTATTTCTTACTACAACCCCTTGTTCATTCATTTTGTTCCTAAACACCCATTTAGTTCCAATGATTGATTTATCCTCGGGTTTAGGTACTAAATCCCACACATTGTTTCTTTCAAATTGGTTTAACTCTTCATGCATTGCATCTATCCAATATGCATCGTTTAAGGCATCATTCACATTCTTGGGTTCAATTTGGGATATAAGTGCATGCCATTGATCATATTCATTAGGATCTATTTGCCTACGTGTTCTAACCCCTTGATTTACATCTCCTATGATAAGTTCTTGAGGATGCTTTTGTTTATCTCTTATTTGCCACCAATTACTTGGTTGTGCATCTTCAATAGGTTCATGATGTTCAATAGGTTGGTTAGGCACATTTTCTTCATTATGTTCTTGTGTAGGGGGAGTTTGAACTTCATGCATTTCAAGAGTTTGATTTGGTGTTTCAATTTGATCATTTGTAGGTGGTAGGATAAGTTCATCTTCATCATGAAGTATTTGATCATTTGGTACATAGATTTCATGTTGATTACTTGTTTGGAGATATGCATTTTCATTGAACTTCACATGTATAGATTCAACTATCTTTCTTGTTTGTGCATTATAACATCTATATGCTTTAGAGTTCATTGAATATCCCACAAATATATGTTCATCAGACTTAGGATCAAACTTATCTAAGTTATCTTTTGTGTTCAATACAAAGCATTTACAACCAAAGACTTTTAAATAGTTTACTTTTGGGAGTCGTCCATTTAAGATTTCAAATGGTGTTTTGTTCAATTTCTTTCTTATTGATAGTCTGTTGATCATATAACTTGAAGTGTTTACTGCTTCAGCCCATAAGAATTTGGGTACTTTGTTTTCTACCATCATTGTTCTTGCTACTTCTTGAATAGTCCTATTCTTTCTTTCAACTACACCATTAAGTTGAGGAGTTCTTGGTGGGGAGAATTCATGTTTTATACCCTTTTCATTACAGAATTTGATTAATACACTATCTTTAAACTCACCACCTCTATCACTCCTTATCTTAATAACATGTGATTCATGTTCATTTTCAAGTTGTCTAATTAGATTAGCTATAGATGATGCACTTTCATCTTTTGAAGCAAGAAACAATGTCCAAGTATATCTTGAGAAATCATCAACTATTACACATACGTAACAACTTCCACCTAAGCTTCTTGTTCTACATGGACCAAATAAGTCTATATGCAAGAGTTCTAGTATTCTTGATGTTGTGACCTCGGTTTTAGGCTTAAGGGATTCTCTAACATGTTTGCCTTTGATACAAGATTCACATAGTTGAAAATCATTCAAGTTAAGTTTAGGCAATCCTTTAACAAGACTTTTAGCGTGTAGTTTTTCTAAGGTTGATATACCAATGTGTCCTAAACGTCTATGCCAAAGATTGGGATCAGATTCATGTGAAACAAGACATTTTGTGTTACTACTTAGCATATCATCCATGTTAAGCACATATATGTTTCCTTCACGTTTTCCTTTTAACACAACTTGATTGTTTTTATCCATTATCTTACAAGAAGTGGAGGAGAAGAGAACATTCAAGTTGTTGTCACATAGTTGAGAAACACTTAAAAGCTCAAAGGTTAAGTTACTTACAAGTAGGACGTTTTTGATCTCAAACTTGTTTGGATCACCAACCTTGCCTTTGCCAATTATTTGGCCTTGGTTGTTGTCTCCAAAGGTAACTTTGCCACCTTTTGCAACGTTCTTAAGTGTGCTAAACAAATTTTTGTTGCCCGTCATATGTCTTGAGCAACCACTATCAACTATCCAATTGGTTTTGTTCTTTTCATCTTCTTTGTTGTTATAACCAGCAACTTGTCTTTTTTTTGATGTTATGTACCTACAAATGTAAATAACAACTTAGGTACCCTTTGATTTTGGGTCCTTTCAAGGTTAGACAAGTTAAGTTCATGTTAGTGTACCTTTAGGTACCCAAACTTGAACAACCTTTCTTGGTTTTGAAATGTTAAAATCATGTTGCATATAATGAACAAATAGTGGATTTTGATACATAGAATATGATGGAAAAGGGGCTGCACATTTATGTCTAGTTGAATAAGCATTGTAAGTTCTATATGCATTTGAATGTTGCCATGTATATGAGTTATATCTTGGCCGTGTATAAGCATTGAATTTAGGCCGTGTATACGCAAGATGTTGTGTGTGTCTAGGCCGTGTGTTGTAAACTGATTTAGGCCGAGAGTATGTCATGTTCTTCACATAAGCATGTTGTTGCATATAAGGCATAACTTGAGCAGATTTCATACTACTTTGTTTAGGCATTCTTGTATACATGTAAGCATGGTTTCTAGGTGTATTTACCTTCCTATATGTTGATGCATTTTGCAATCTTTGTGATGAAGGTGGTGTGGGCAGAATAGGTTCATTTCTAAATGCATTTGGCCTATATTTCATGTTGGTTGAAGATGATACAAATGTTGTTTCCTTAGGTGTGTATTCAGCTTCTTTAACATATCCAAGACCTTGTTTGTCATTTCCATGCTTTTGAGATGCAATAAGAGTGTCTAACATGTTGGAACCATTCTTAAATTGTTCTAAAGATTTGTTCAAGTCTAGGTTGCATGCTTTTAATGATTCAAATTCAGTTTGTATTTCATGTAATTTAGACTTTAAAACGTTGTAATCAACACATTGCACACATTTCACATTTTCATGTTTGTTCTTAAGTTCCTTAATCTGATTTTGCATTGAACTAATAGTGTTAGATGATTCAAGTTGAAGAACTTCTAGTTGAGAAGTTAGATTCAAGTTAGACGTCTCCAACTTGTTCTTCTCCTCAACTATTCTTTTCTTCTCCTTGGATAGCTTCTTATATCTATCATGCAACTTTTCTAATTCATCCAACAATTCATCTTGAGTAAAATCACATTCAGAGTCAGAATCGAATATTACCTCATTTGTAGACTTTGAAGCCAAACATGTTTGTGCAACTTCAGGTTCCTCCTCGGATTCGGATGAAGATGTGTCATCCCAAGTTGATGAGCTACAGCCTAACCTTGTAGATGCAAACACTGACGATGACACCTCATTGCCACACAATGGTCCCATAACAAGGAGTATGGCTAAGAAATTGTTACATTGTGTTGAATCATTCCTTTACAGGCATGAAGAGGATGAGCCAAGCAAAGATGACATCCATTGGGTTTATATGATACAAGCTATGATCTAGTTGTATCAAAAGCATGTTGTACATATCTTTATATGTTCTTTTTAATATTCTTAGTTTGTTAACTTTGTTTTAGGATAGTTTGTGTTGTATTCTTGCCTTGTCTTTTAGGTACACGTTTGTAGCTTGAAGATGCAATTCAAACCTGAATTTTTATCCAAGCAAAGAGGTGACAAGCAAAGAGGTGACAAGCTCACATGTCAAACACCAAGACTTGTCCTCCACGCCAATGATGACCAAGACAAGCTGCTCAAACAATTGCACCAATCAAACTCCATGAAGAAACCGTTGGTTCATGACTAAGATGTTTGAAAATTCAACACCAAAGTGAGAACCAATCAAAGCCAAGTTTTAATCAAGCTGCACAAAGGTTCATCCAATCAAAACACTTGAAGCAAACCGTTGGCTTAAGGAATGAAAAGGTTTGAAGATTCAAAAACAACTTGCAACCAATCAAAGCCTTTCTCAAGCAAGCTGCTCAACCTTTAAACCAATCAAATTAAGGCTGGAAAGACAAGCAAAGAAGGAAAGGGAAGCAACCAGGTCCTCTCAACCGAAAGTTGCACCAACTTGATCAAAAAGAAAGCATGTTATTCTAGGCTTATACTTTGTATTCCAAACCTTGTACCTTGTTTATTTTCGTTTGTTATAAGTAGTCTTAGAAGCTGAATGTAATTCACAACACTTATCAAATACAAAACCAGAATTTCCTTCAAAGGAGTTTTCAACATTTCAAGTTGAGGATTAAAACCACCTAACGGTTCTCATACAAGTTCCAGCCTAGAACTTGTTTGCATTTACTTCTTTATTTGGTTTACAAGCATCTTAGGGTCTCATAGAGGTTTTAGGTGTGTTGGAGTACCAAAGAGGAAGAGGTTTGGCATAGATTGAGCCAAGAACAAAGGTTAAAGCTTAAAGGGTGTCTTTAAGATGTTCTTTGACATAGCTTGGGTTCAAATCAATTTGGAATAGTGGACAACATCCTTGGCAACGTTTTCAGCCCCCACATTGGCTCATCAATTGGTATCAGAGCTTTGGTTAGTCTTCTATTCATGTTTACATTGATTAAACTTGCATAAACTATGATGCTGCCCAACCGTATGTGTACTGATTATATTGCGTTTTGTTTGCTGTTTGTTTAGTTAGTAGATTATGTTTTAAAGTGTTTGTTAGATAGTATAATATAGTTTGGTAACTTAATTTAAGTAGGCAAAACGAAAACTCACCACAAAAACAACTTAGACTAGAGTTAAGTGTGTTAGTAGTTGATTGTGTAGTTTGAAACAAAACCATGTGTGACCAGCTTGTATGTGTTCAACCTAGCTTAGATATTGTTCATTAGACACTAATCTAGTAGTTTTAAATGGTAGTTTGATTGACTCCTTAAATCAGAAAACCTTGAACACAAAATAGGCTAGTTGATAGTTTGGTTATTCATCAAGTTGTAGTGGTTAGAAAATTCTGTTTTTTTAGTTCCTATGTGCAAACTGTTTTGAACGTTTTCTATGCTCCCTTATTTAGCTTAGATAAACATCATTAGACCTTGATTTAGTAGTTTAAGTGTTGGTATAGTGTGTCCTTAAAATCAGAAAACTTGAACACAAAACTAGATTAGTTGAAACTTTAGCTTGTATTCACATAGTTAAAATCCTGTTTTTAGTACTTGTGAACAAACCATTTGTAACGTTTTTAGTGCTGCCATCTTTAGCTTAGTTTAGGCTAGTTTACATCATACTTTAAGTATTTTAGTTGGCTGATTAGTTTGGCACTAGAAAACCGAAAACAAAAACCAAAACAAGTAGCTTAGCTAAATAGAGTGTGCTGCCTAGTCTTCTAGTACATGAACGTTTGATAAGTAGGCTTTAAACACTTGCATCTAGTTCATTTAGTTTAGATTCTGATTGCATCATACAAACAAAAACCAAACAAAAACAAGTAGGTTAGATCACTTGAAAACAAAAACAAAACAAGAAAGCATACTTAGCATCAAAACTGAATTTCCATTAGTTGTTAGTAACCAGCCTTTGTAAACTTCATTTAGACAAAACCAACTTGCATTTATCCATATTAGAACTAGTTAGATCACTTGCATCAAAAACAGAAAATAGAAGAAAGAACAACTGCCCAAAAACCGTGTGGATCAAAACAACCTTTTAAAGCTCATTTGAAATCTTGCTATATGCTAATAGTCTTATCTTTTTTGTTGATTTCAATTGTTTCAAACAACTTGTTGGACTTAGATATATTCTGAAATTTAGGAATTGTTTAAGCCCCACATTGTTAAAGAGCTTTCCCATTGTTGTTTTAGATCAATTTCTGAACTTACATTGCACTATATACAATTTGATCTTGTTGTGATTGTGAATTGAATTCCCACTACATAGTGTTTAGCCGTGTTGTGTACGAGGAACTTTCAAATCCCAAATACAACCAACCTTGTGCAATTAAAGGCCGTGGGCAATGTCTCATGTAGGCCGTGAGCAGTAGTCTCACAACAATCAAGCAAAACCATCCAAAGAAAGAAAACTAAGCTTGATTGAGAAATACGCGAGAGAAAAGCCAAAAATTGTCAACAAGTAAGAGGCAAGACAAGAGGGAATTGCACAAGAAAGCCAAGTGAGGAAAAAGAGCCCAAAGATAAACGTTTCATAAAGGGAAAATCCCGTGCAAAGCTCCAAAGAAAGAAAGCGCCCAAACCAAACCCCAAAGTGTTGTAGTTTTGAAATATTGAAAGTTTCTAAAGCAAACCCTTGCTAACACTTTGTTTGTGTGTCTTTACTTTCGCTTTACTACAATTGATAATTGCATATGCTGTAAAGTAAATTGAGGTATTGTCTTCAAACAACCCCGTAGATTTCTTTCAGCCCGAACAACAATTTGACTTCTGTGATTTACTTGAATCTTTAGGAGAAATAGTCCAAGTTGCTGTTTTAAACAATTGACAACATAAAGTAGAGTATTTGCATCTTGTCAATATTTTATTTGGCTTTTGAGATTGTTTTCTGAATCATGGGTCCCCAACAGAAAGATAATGCATCATCCCCGTCCCCATCTACACCTGTCCCATCCCCAGTCCCTGTTACCCTCGAGAATATACAACAAACCCTCACTTTCCTTGTTAATCAATTTGGTTTAATGAGAAGTGACATAGAGGATAACAAACAAAGGATAAACAACGTAGAAAAGCCAACCTCAGATCAAAAGGAACCTAGTATACCTTTTCAAGAAGGCACCTCTTATGCTAATGAGTCTTATGTTCAACCTAGAAGAGTCACATCACATAGAGGTAGAAGTCGAGGTCGAGGTAGTAATGGTGGTCGTAGGAACATTTCTTTTGAGGAAAGATTTGATAGTCTCCCTGAGTATAATGAAGAAACCTACATAGAAGAGAGATATGATGAACGTCAACCTGATAGGAATGAACATCTTGAAGAAGAGTTCATTACTACTAAACTGACAATTCCCTCCTTCCAAGGGAAAAGTGATCCTGAAGCTTATCTGCAATGGGAAACAAAAGTAGATCATATGTATTCTTGCACTAACTATTCTGAATTGGCCAAAGTGCGGTATGCAACTTTTGAATTTGTAGATTATGCTTTACTTTGGTGGGAACAATTGAAGAACACCAGGAGGAGAACAAGACAACCCCCTGTTGTCACTTGGTCCGAGCTGAAACAAGAGATGAGGAAGAGATTCATATCTCCTTCCTATGAAAGAAGCGTCTTCCAGAAATTGCAACAACTTTCTCAAGGTAATAGATCTGTCGATGAATTTTATAAAGAGTTAGAACATTTACTTACCAGGGCTAACATAGAAGAAGCTGAGGAAGCCACAATGGCTAGATTTCTAGCTGGCTTGAACAAAGAGATTGCATTCAAGGTGGAACTCACACCTTACTCTGATCTGACTTCTATGGTTCACATTGCTGAGAAAGTGGAGAGACAATTGAAGGTAAAAACTTCCAACCCTTCTTTTCGGACTAATCCTTTGAGTTTTCCTAGAACACAGCCCAGGACGCCATTCCGTCCACAACAAGGCCAAGGCCGAGGATTCCAAGGAAAATCAACCCAGAACATCCAAAATCGTCCAAAGTTTCCAATCCCTGATAAAGGCAAAGCCAAGGTGGAAGGTACACCTAATGTTAAGACTCGTGATATTCAATGTTTTAAATGCTTAGGAAAAGGTCATTTTGCTAATCAATGTCCCAACCCTAAACGCATCATGTTTATTGAAGAGTCTAATGAGTATTATTCTGAGGAAGAATTGGAAGAGAGTGAAGAAAAACAAGAAATTGAGCAAACATGTGAGGAAGAAGAAGAGATTAGTGAAGAGACTAATGAGTGTGAAACAAAAGAGTTCTTAGTTGTCCGTCGGGCCCTAAGTGCCCAAATTAAAACTGAAGAACCTGACATACAAAGAGAGAACATATTCCACATTCACTGTATGGTTAAAAAGAAAGTCTGCACTTTAATCATTGACTCCGGTTCATGTACCAATGTGGCAAGTTTTGAACTTGTTAGGAAACTTGAGTTACCTTTATTGAATCACCCCCATCCTTATAGACTTACGTGGCTTAATGAGTGTGGTGAAGTTAAAGTAACAAAGCAAGCTCTAGTTCCTTTATCAATTGGTGGGTATTTTGCTGAGGTGTTATGTGACGTAGCCCCTATGCAATCAAGTCATATCCTATTAGGTAGACCATGGCAATTTGACAACAAAGTTACTTATGATGGTTACCTAAATAGATATTCCTTTAGGCATAACAACAAGCTGTTCAAATTAAATGCCTTACCCCCGCACAAAGTCTTTGAGGATCAACAACGAATGTTAAAAAGCTACAATGATCCAAGAGAAAAGGAATTAGAAAGGATCTTTATCAAAGAACACCAACTAAGAAGTTCTCATCTTAAAGTTGAACCAAAAGAAAACAAAGTCTCTGCTGAGCCATCCCTAAAGAAAAACGCTTTCTTTGTTGTGATATATTATGTTTGAGTGATTGCAAAATGTATATGTGAGCATATGTGTAAGTGTTGTGCAAAATGTATATGTGTGCATATGTGTAATTGTTATGATGATTGCAAATAGATATATCATGTTTGAATGATTGGAAGATGCATATGTGAGCATGTATGTGTAACGTTTTAAATGTGAAATTGTTTTGGCAAGGCATGAACTTATGAACTTATGAGCTAAATGTGAAATTGCTTGAATGAATCAAGATTGAACAAGTTTGATTAAGATCATGAGATTGAACTTGGCCAATTCAATCACATATCTTAATCAAGACATGTTCAAACTGATCTTAGATTATATATGCCAATACATGTTGTTCAAACTGATCTTAGAAGATATATATGCCAATACATGTTGATAATATGATCTAACCAAGCCTTGAAGTCACATGACTTACAATATAAGGCAAATTGTTCGGTTTAGTATCCTATTGCAGGTTTTGGTTCATATCTTGGGCAAATGAACTCCAAATTGAGTCATTCAAAAGCCCACATGATCCTTATTCAATTTAGAATCTAATTGGCTGAGGAAAGGCATGCTTGGCACGGGTTAAAACTGAATTGACCCGGTGGGAAGCTTATTGACCTATATAAGGGCTATTTTGGTAATTTCACCATTTGGACTTCTCATTCTTATTTGGTCTTCTTCCAACGGATTTATATGATCATATGACACATTTATAAGTCATGTCACATCATGGCAAAAATGAATCTGGAGCAGCACCATGTCTAGGTTCATCCTAGGACAAAATTCCTATTTTTGTGCTGAGGGGTATTCTGGTCTTTTCACTTGCCAATGGATCTTCCAACATGTTATATATTGCTTATATGATGTTTATATGTGTTTATGTCACATATGGTACGTGCCCTATTTTTATGGAAACGGGCAGCATGGTCTATCAATTGGAAATTCTTATATCATGGTTATCACATCTATGGTTTTCTTGGAATTCTTGGTATTCTTCATATGGTTTTCTATGCTACATGTTGAAGACTATATTTTATATGGTTACACACGGATGTTGGCGCATATTTCATGTTCAAATGTTCAGATTTTGAACAAGTCAAGGCAAGTTCAAATAAATCCTATTTTGGTGCTGATTTTAGATGATTATTCTTGGCTATTCTTGTGATGATTCAAACGGCTATATTGGTTCAAATTTGGAGCAACATTTCGTATGTTATATGGTGGAAATTCAGATTATGATGAGTGACAAAAGCAAGTCCTACAATGTAGCAAATACAAGCAAAAGGCAACGGCTATATGATTGAAGACCAAGTTAAATTCAAAGGCTTAGCTGAATTTTCTCTATCTTTTAGCTACATACCAACGGCCATTTTTGTTCAAAGTTGGAGCAAAAATCTCTCAACCAAGAAAGATGCAAACGGCTATATGATTCAAAAAATTGGAGACCAATTCAAACTCACAAGCTTGGCTGATTTTTATCTATCTTTGAACTATTCTTCAATGCTTGATTCTAGGGTATTCCAACGTCATTCAACATTCAAAATGAGGAGCCATTCCAACGTTTATTTGGTATTCAAAATGAGGAGATAAAGTTGTTCAAATTACATGCCAATTCAGCTGCATACATGGCAAGTTATTTACACATGGATATTGTTGATTGGAGCTGATTTTTAAACGTTCAAATGGAGCCAATCTCCATCTCATTCCAACGGCTATAATGGGATAAAAATTCAGATGGAAGACCATGTCAAAGCATTCAAAAAATCAGATTTATCTTGAAAGTCAAATGCTGAATTTTTGGTAGCTAAAAAGGTGCTCAAATTTCTCCATTCTCATCCATTCCAAACGGCTACTTTGAGGAGCCTTTAGGCTGTCCTCTTGGCTATAAATAGCTCCAAAGGTGAAGAGCAAAAGCACACCAACGAAAGCAACAAAGAAAGCAAGCAAGACAATTAGCTCTTTGTCTCCATTCTTTTCTTCTTCTCTTCTCTATTGAAGAACACATTTGTAGCAAGCTTTATGATTGTATAGTTCTTCATTTCTTGTCATTTCAACACCTTTCAAACGACATATTGTAAGGGAGAAGCTGGTGTATAAAGCTTACTCCTTAGAGGTGAGCAGAAGGTGCAAAGGTGAAACAAACTAGTGCTGATTTTCAGTTTTGGTGCAGCCTCTTGAAGAAGTTGGTGAAAAGCTTCTTCCTTTGGCTTTGTAAGGTGACTTTGGTGTTTGGTGTTTAGTGAAATCCAAGAGAAGGTGTCTCTTGGGACTGGAGTAGGTCACATTGACCGAACCAGGATAATTCCTTGTGTTCTTTACTTATTTCCTGCACTTACTGTTTTCTGCCTGAGAATTACACTAACTTGGCACGCATAATTGAACGAGCAAACAGTCTTAGAATTGCATGAATTTTGGATATATTATACTTCAATGTGTTAGCTTTCATTAGCCGCAAGAATCACTAAATTCTAAGGTGTTTAGCCTATTCAAATCGTCTTCACAAAATTGTTGCTACATTCTGTGAACAATTCTGACCAGTGTGCAAAACTTGTTCAATTTGAATAGGTTATCCTGCGAATCTTGAAGTGAGCCTTATATCAAATTAAACTAGACATCTTAAGGTTTAATTTGACATAAGATTCATCAAAATAGCACGGGTAGATTTTGAGATATTGTTGTTTGAAGTTAAGCTAACATTCTGCCTGAAACTGCCAGAATTGCACACTTTACTTTTCTTGCTTATTTGAACGTGCTAACTTGCTTGGAATTGACTGAAATTTTTATGACATACTATAAACATTCTAAACTTGATCTCTGCCAAGTTTGAGAGTTTGCACAGGTGTATAAGTGGTTCAACCAAAACGTTCAAAGTAGTGAACTGTTTCTGGAATTTTCAGAACCTGAGGTTAAAGAGGCAAAGGGGTCTTCAAACAAGTTTTTGAAGGTAATTATAGTGTAATTTCCGCTAATCCACTATTCACCCCCCCTCTAGTGGTGCTATACAGGTCCAACAATTGGTATCAGAGCAAGGTTGAGCACCATATTCTGATTTGAGCTGAAAACAGTCTACACTCCAAGTTGCAAAGTTGCTGGAAATTTTCTGGTTGTCTTATATTCTTCATATTTGGTATCTACAACAAGGTGACACTTTCTTTCCTTCTTATAAGTGTTTTAAACGTTTTCTCACACACTAAGAAGCATGTCTAAGTCACACATGAAAATAGAATTAGAAGGCATGTCCACACAAAGACCACCTCTTTTTGATGGAGAAAACTTTAGTCATTGGAAACTTAGGATGAAATTGTTCTTAATGGCTATTGATATAGACTTGTGGTCTATCATTGAAGATGGACCTTATGTGCCTACTAAGCATGTTATAATTGATGGCTTATCACAAGAAGTTGAGAAATATAGAAAAGATTGGAGTGATGAAGATAAAAAGAAAATGAGTCTTAATGCTAAAGCAATGCAATTATTGTTGAATGGTTTAAGTAGGAGTGAATCTGCCTATGTCTCTTCATGTTTAAGTGCAAAGGATATGTGGAAATGTCTTGAAATGAAGCATGAAGGAACTAATCAAGTAAAGGAATCAAAGATTAACATGTTAATGACTACACTTGAAACATTTCATTTACTGCCTAATGAATCAATTGTTGATATGGATTTAAGGCTTACAAACTTATACAACTCACTTGAATCCCTTGGTAAAACGTTTTTGATGAAAGAAAAAGTGCAAAAAGTTTGAGAAGTTTGCCAATTGAATGGGATGCCAAAGTTAGTGCCATTGAAGAAAGCAAAGATCTTTCTCAAATAAAACTTGATGAATTGATAGGTTCTTTAAAAGTTTATGAAAACAAGTTGAATATAAGAAAGGCTGAAACTAGTAACAAGTCTAAATCACTTGCATTTGTAACAAATGAACCCGAATCATCTAATCAAGCCGAGTATGAAAGTGATGATGAAAGTGATGAAGAAGACATAATGTTGTTAGCTAGGCGTTTAAGGAAGTTTTTCAAGAAAAGACCAACTAAAAGACAAGCAAAATCAGCTGCCCCTATCAATGTGAAATCTAACAAACAAGATGGTAAATGGTATGATAAAGAACTTAAGTGTTATGAATGTGGCAAACAAGGACACATCTCATATGATTGTCCAAACAAGAACAAAAACCGTGACATGGATGAAAAGACAAGGACAAAAACTAGAGTAGAACCTATGCAAAGGAGGAAGAAAGCTCTCAAGGTAAGTTCAAGCACTTGGGATGACACATCTTCATCCGAATCCGAGGAGGAACCTGAAGTTGCACAAACATGTTTGGCTTCAAAGTCTACAAATGAGGTAACATTCGATTCTGACTCCGAATGTGATTTTACTCAAGATGAATTGTTGGATGAATTAGAAAAGTTGCATCATAGATATAAGAAGCTATCCAAGGAGAAGAAAAGAATAGTTGAGGAGAAGAACAAGTTGGAGACGTCTAACTTGAATCTAACTTCTCAACTAGAAGTTCTTCAACTTGAATCATCTAACACTATTAGTTCAATGCAAAATCAGATCAAGGAACTTAAGAACAAACATGAAAATGTGCAATGTGTGCAATGTGTTGATTTCAACGTTTTAAAGTCTAAATTGCATGAAATACAAACTGAATTTGAATCATTGAAAGCATGCAACCTAGACTTGAACAAATCTTTAGAACAATCTAAGAATGCTTCCAACATGTTAGACACTATTATTGCATCTCAAAAGCATGGAAATGACAAACAAGGTCTTGGATATGTTAAAGAAGCTGAATACACACCTAAGGAACAACATTTGTATCATCTTCAACCAACATGAAATATAGGCCAAATGCATCTAGAAATGAACCTATTCTGCCCACACCACCTTCATCACAAAGATTGCAAAATGCATCAACATATAGGAAGGCAAATACACCCAGAAACCATGCTTACATGTATACAAGAATGCCTAAACAAAGTAGTATGAAATCTGCTCAAGTTATGCCTTATATGCAACAACATGCTTATGTGAAGAACATGACATACTCTCGGCCTAAATCAGTTTACAAACACACGGCCTAGACATACACAACATCTTGCATATACACGGCCTAAATTCAATGCTTATACACGGCCAAGATATAACTCATATACATGGCAACATTCAAATGCATATAGAACTTACAATGCTTATTCAACTAGACATAAATGTGCAGCCCCTTTTCCATCATATTCTATGTATCAAAATCCACTATTTGTTCATTATATGCAACATGATTTTAACATTTCAAAACCAAGAAAGGTTGTTCAAGTTTGGGTACCTAAAGGTACACTAACATGAACTTAACTTGTCTAACCTTGAAAGGACCCAAAATCAAAGGGTACCTAAGTTGTTATTTACATTTGTAGGTACATAACATCAAAGAAAGACAAGTGGCTGGTTATAACAACAAAGAAGATGAAAAGAACAAAACCAATTGGATAGTTGATAGTGGTTGCTCAAGACATATGACGGGCAACAAAAATTGTTTAGCACACTTAAAAACGTTGCAAAAGGTGGCAAAGTTACCTTTGGAGACAACAACCAAGGCCAAATAATTGGCAAAGGCAAGGTTGGTGATCCAAACAAGTTTGAGATCAAAAACGTCCTACTTGTAAGTAACTTAACCTTTGAGCTTTTAAGTGTTTCTCAACTATGTGACAACAACTTGAATGTTCTCTTCTCCTCCACCTTCTTGTAAGATAATGGATAAAAACAATCAAGTTATGTTAAAAGGAAAACGTGAAGGAAACATATATGTGCTTAACATGGATGATATGCTAAGTAGTAACACAAAATGTCTTGTTTCATATGAATCTGATCCCAATCTTTGGCATAGACGTTTAGGACACATTGGTATATCAACCTTAGAAAAACTACACGCTAAGAGTCTTGTTAAAGGATTGCCTAAACTTAACTTGAATGATTTTCAACTATGTGAATCTTGTATCAAAGGCAAACATGTTAGAGAATCCCTTAAGCCTAAAACCGAGTTCACAACGTCAAGAATACTAGAACTCTTGCATATAGACTTATTTGGTCCATGTAGAACAAGAAGCTTAGGTGGAAGTTATTATGTATGTGTAATAGTTGATGATTTCTCAAGATATACTTGGACATTGTTTCTTGCTTCAAAAGATGAAAGTGCATCATTTATAGCTAATCTAATTAGACAACTTGAAAATGAACATGAATCACATGTTATTAAGATAAGGAGTGATAGAGGTGGTGAGTTTAAAGATAGTGAATTAATCAAATTCTGTAATGAAAAGGGTATAAAACATGAATTCTCCCCACCAAGAACTCCTCAACTTAATGGTGTAGTTGAAAGAAAGAATAGGACTATTCAAGAAGTAGCAAGAACAATGATGGTAGAAAACAAAGTACCTAAATTCTTATGGGCTGAAGCAGTAAACACATCAAGTTATATGATCAACAGACTATCAATAAGAAAGAAATTGAACAAAACTCCATATGAAATCTTAAATGGACGACTCCCAAAAGTAAACTATCTAAAAGTCTTTGGTTGTAAATGCTTTGTATTGAACACAAAAGATAACTTAGATAAGTTTGATCCTAAGTCTGATGAACATATATTTGTGGGATATTCAATGAACTCTAAAGCATATAGATGTTATAATGCACAAACAAGAAAGATAGTTGAATCTATACATGTGAAGTTCAATGAAAATGCATATCTCCAAACAAGTATTCAACATGAAATCTATGCACCAAATGATCAAATACTTCATGATGAAGATGAACTTATCCTACCACCTACAAATGATCAAATTGAAACACCAAATCAAACTCTTGAAATGCATGAAGTTCAAACTCCCCCTACACAAGAACATAATGAAGAAAATGTGTCTAACCAACCTATTGAACATCATGAACCTATTGAAGATGCACAACCAAGTAATTGGTGGCAAATAGAGATAAACAAAAGCATCCTCAAGAACTTATCATAGGAGATGTAAATCAAGGGGTTAGAACACGTAGGCAAATAGATCCTAATGAATATGATCAATGGCATGCACTTATATCCCAAATTGAACCTAAGAATGTAAATGATGCCTTAAACGATGCATATTGGATAGATGCAATGCATGAAGAGTTAAATCAATTTGAAAGAAACAATGTGTGGGATTTAGTACCTAAACCCGAGGATAAATCAATCATTGGAACTAAATGGGTGTTTAGGAACAAAATGAATGAACAAGGGGTTGTAGTAAGAAATAAAGCAAGACTTGTAGCTCAAGGATATAATCAAGAAGAGGGTATTGATTACGATGAAACATTTGCCCCCGTAGCAAGATTAGAATCCATACGCCTCTTATTAGCTTTTGCATGTTATAATAACATCAAATTATTCCAAATGGATGTTAAGAGTGCATTCTTAAATGGCTATATCCAAGAAGAAGTTTTTGTTAAACAACCACCAGGCTTTGAAGATCCAAAGAACCCTAATCATGTATATAAACTTAAGAAAGCCTTATATGGTTTGAAACAAGCCCCCCGTGCATGGTATGAAAGATTTGCCAACTTTTACTAAGTAACAACTTTCAAAGAGGAACCATAGATAGTACCTTATTCTTGAAAAAGAAAGACAAAGATTTGCTTGTAATACAAATATATGTAGATGACATAATCTTTGGTTCAACTAATCCGAACTTAGTAAAAGACTTTGAAGATTGTATGAAGTCTGAGTTTGAAATGTCCATGGTTGGTGAATTAAATTACTTCTTAGGCTTGCAAATAAAACAAACATCAAATGGTATACATATCAATCAAGCCAAATACATAAGAGATATGATAAAGAAATTCAACTTTGAAAACTTGAAACCATCTCCAACACCAATGTGTACTTCAACAAAATTAGACAAAGATGAAAATGGTGTTGTATTTGATGAAAAACTATATAGGTCTATGATTGGTTCATTGCTATATCTAACTGCTAGTAGACCTGATATTATGTTTGCAGTATGTATGTGTGCAAGATTTCAAAGTATGCCTAAGTTGTCACACTTTAAAGCTGTAAAAAGAATATTTAGATATCTTCAACATACACCAACATTAGGCTTATGGTATGATAGACAATCCAGTCTAAGTCTACATGCATATTCAGATGCAGATTATGGTGGATGTAGAGTAGATAGAAAGAGCACTAGTGGAACATGTCAATTCCTAGGAAACTCACTAATATCTTGGTTTTCAAAGAAACAATCTAGTGTTGCACTTTCTACTACTGAAGCAGAATATATGGCTTTAAGTCTATGTTGTACTCAACTATTATGGATTAAACAACAACTTTCAGACTTTGAAATACAAGTAAATAATATCCCCATCTATTGTGATAGTACAAGTGCTATAAATTTGTCTAAAAACCCTGTACTACACTCTAAGGCAAAGCATATAGAAGTACGTTATCATTTTCTCCGTGATCATGTTAATCTTGGACATATACACATTGAACATGTTAGAACTGATCAACAAGTAGCTGACATATTCACTAAACCCCTTAATCAAGCTATCTTTGAGACTTTACGTGCAAGACTTGGATTAATTGCTTACAACTGACTACTACACCATTCAGTCTTTTGCATAATTTACAAAATTAAGGGGGAGAAATAAATGTGTATATATATCATGTTAAGGGGAAGATAGATATCATGTTAAGGGGGAGATAACACATTAAGGGGGAGCAGCTTACACTTGATTTAGATGCTTACTTGATTACACAGATTACAACACTTGATGTAGATGCACACTTGATTTAAATGCTTAATATACACATATGTGGGGTAATTTTGCAAATCATCAAAAGGGGGAGATTGTTGTGATATATTATGTTTGAGTGATTGCAAAATGTATATGTGAGCATATGTGTAAGTGTTGTGCAAAATGTATATGTGTGCATATGTGTAATTGTTATGATGATTGCAAATAGATATATCATGTTTGAATGATTGGAAGATGCATATGTGAGCATGTATGTGTAACGTTTAAATGTGAAATTGTTTTGGCAAGGCATGAACTTATGAACTTATGAGCTAAATGTGAAATTGCTTGAATGAATCAAGATTGAACAAGTTTGATTAAGATCATGAGATTGAACTTGGCCAATTCAATCACATATCTTAATCAAGACATGTTCAAACTGATCTTAGATTATATATGCCAATACATGTTGTTCAAACTGATCTTAGAAGATATATATGCCAATACATGTTGATAATATGATCTAACCAAGCCTTGAAGTCACATGACTTACAATATAAGGCAAATTGTTCGGTTTAGTATCCTATTGCAGGTTTTGGTTCATATCTTGGGCAAATGAACTCCAAATTGAGTCATTCAAAAGCCCACATGATCCTTATTCAATTTAGAATCTAATTGGCTGAGGAAAGGCATGCTTGGCACGGGTTAAAACTGAATTGACCCGGTGGGAAGCTTATTGACCTATATAAGGGCTATTTTGGTAATTTCACCATTTGGACTTCTCATTCTTATTTGGTCTTCTTCCAACGGATTTATATGATCATATGACACATTTATAAGTCATGTCACATCATGGCAAAAATGAATCTGGAGCAGCACCATGTCTAGGTTCATCCTAGGACAAAATTCCTATTTTTGTGCTGAGGGGTATTCTGGTCTTTTCACTTGCCAATGGATCTTCCAACATGTTATATATTGCTTATATGATGTTTATATGTGTTTATGTCACATATGGTACGTGCCCTATTTTTATGGAAACGGGCAGCATGGTCTATCAATTGGAAATTCTTATATCATGGTTATCACATCTATGGTTTTCTTGGAATTCTTGGTATTCTTCATATGGTTTTCTATGCTACATGTTGAAGACTATATTTTATATGGTTACACACGGATGTTGGCGCATATTTCATGTTCAAATGTTCAGATTTTGAACAAGTCAAGGCAAGTTCAAATAAATCCTATTTTGGTGCTGATTTTAGATGATTATTCTTGGCTATTCTTGTGATGATTCAAACGGCTATATTGGTTCAAATTTGGAGCAACATTTCGTATGTTATATGGTGGAAATTCAGATTATGATGAGTGACAAAAAGCAAGTCCTACAATGTAGCAAATACAAGCAAAAGGCAACGGCTATATGATTGAAGACCAAGTTAAATTCAAAGGCTTAGCTGAATTTTCTCTATCTTTTAGCTACATACCAACGGCCATTTTTGTTCAAAGTTGGAGCAAAAATCTCTCAACCAAGAAAGATGCAAACGGCTATATGATTCAAAAAATTGGAGACCAATTCAAACTCACAAGCTTGGCTGATTTTTATCTATCTTTGAACTATTCTTCAATGCTTGATTCTAGGGTATTCCAACGTCATTCAACATTCAAAATGAGGAGCCATTCCAACGTTTATTTGGTATTCAAAATGAGGAGATAAAGTTGTTCAAATTACATGCCAATTCAGCTGCATACATGGCAAGTTATTTACACATGGATATTGTTGATTGGAGCTGATTTTTAAACGTTCAAATGGAGCCAATCTCCATCTCATTCCAACGGCTATAATGGGATAAAAATTCAGATGGAAGACCATGTCAAAGCATTCAAAAAATCAGATTTATCTTGAAAGTCAAATGCTGAATTTTTGGTAGCTAAAAAGGTGCTCAAATTTCTCCATTCTCATCCATTCCAAACGGCTACTTTGAGGAGCCTTTAGGCTGTCCTCTTGGCTATAAATAGCTCCAAAGGTGAAGAGCAAAAGCACACCAACGAAAGCAACAAAGAAAGCAAGCAAGACAATTAGCTCTTTGTCTCCATTCTTTTCTTCTTCTCTTCTCTATTGAAGAACACATTTGTAGCAAGCTTTATGATTGTATAGTTCTTCATTTCTTGTCATTTCAACACCTTTCAAACGACATATTGTAAGGGAGAAGCTGGTGTATAAAGCTTACTCCTTAGAGGTGAGCAGAAGGTGCAAAGGTGAAACAAACTAGTGCTGATTTTCAGTTTTGGTGCAGCCTCTTGAAGAAGTTGGTGAAAAGCTTCTTCCTTTGGCTTTGTAAGGTGACTTTGGTGTTTGGTGTTTAGTGAAATCCAAGAGAAGGTGTCTCTTGGGACTGGAGTAGGTCACATTGACCGAACCAGGATAATTCCTTGTGTTCTTTACTTATTTCCTGCACTTACTGTTTTCTGCCTGAGAATTACACTAACTTGGCACGCATAATTGAACGAGCAAACAGTCTTAGAATTGCATGAATTTTGGATATATTATACTTCAATGTGTTAGCTTTCATTAGCCGCAAGAATCACTAAATTCTAAGGTGTTTAGCCTATTCAAATCGTCTTCACAAAATTGTTGCTACATTCTGTGAACAATTCTGACCAGTGTGCAAAACTTGTTCAATTTGAATAGGTTATCCTGCGAATCTTGAAGTGAGCCTTATATCAAATTAAACTAGACATCTTAAGGTTTAATTTGACATAAGATTCATCAAAATAGCACGGGTAGATTTTGAGATATTGTTGTTTGAAGTTAAGCTAACATTCTGCCTGAAACTGCCAGAATTGCACACTTTACTTTTCTTGCTTATTTGAACGTGCTAACTTGCTTGGAATTGACTGAAATTTTTATGACATACTATAAACATTCTAAACTTGATCTCTGCCAAGTTTGAGAGTTTGCACAGGTGTATAAGTGGTTCAACCAAAACGTTCAAAGTAGTGAACTGTTTCTGGAATTTTCAGAACCTGAGGTTAAAGAGGCAAAGGGGTCTTCAAACAAGTTTTTGAAGGTAATTATAGTGTAATTTCCGCTAATCCACTATTCACCCCCCCTCTAGTGGTGCTATACAGGTCCAACAGTTGGAGATGCTTAAGAAACTCATGCATGACAATGAGGTAATCAAGCATCGCTTGGAAGACGTTGAACGAAGCTACAAAATGAGTGATGGCCAAGGTACAAGCAGGGCTGTTCCCCTACCACAACCTAGGCGCCACCCCCCAGAAGAAGTTGAGGATGACAACCTTAGACCACCACACATCAAGGCAGAAAGGTTTGTATCTTGAATTTGAAGGCCTAATCTGGTTGAAACTTGAATTTTAAATCGTGGCAATCTTCCTTTTCGAATTTATATGGCCGGCCCCCCCTTGGATAATGGAGATGATTTGATTTCAACTTGAACAAAAGATTCTATCTTGGACACCTTTGAATTTGTCTTAGCGTAGACAAACATTCTCTTGTAACATTCTCTTGAAACATTCTCTTCAACATTCTCTTCAAACATTCTCTTGAAACATTCTCTTGAAACATTCTTTTGAAACATTCTCTTCAAACATTCTCTTCAAACATTCTCTTGAACCTAATTTACCTACAAAGAAAATACATAAAACTAGGATCACACGACACAAAATAAATTCAAAAACAAGGAATGTAGACGTGCATGCTGAGACATGCTCAAGTTGAAGGTTCAATGAAATGAACCCAAGGAGTCTTAGGTTCATCTTGAACATGTTTGTACAAGAAGGTGGCAACTTGATGACAAAGTTCCTTTGCCCTCCTTCTTGTCATAGGACCTTTGACCTCTTGATGGGGCCCTTGATCCTCATCGGTCCCTTGATCCTCATCAGGAAAAGGTTAGGTGAAACTGAACCATACCTGTCGGGAAGATCAAGGATGTATGCGTTGTCACCTATGCGTTTTAATACTTTAAAGGGTCCATCTCCTCGAGGTAACAATTTTGACTTTCTTTCATTGGGAAATCTTTCTTTACGCAAATGTAACCACACTAAATCTCCAGGTTTGAACACAACTCTTTTCCGATGTTTGTTAGCTCGTCTTTCATAAGCTTTGTTTTTCTTTTCTAGTTGTGTTTTAACTTGTTCATGCAGTTTCTTTATGTTGTCCGCTTTTTGTTTACCATCAAGACTAGAACATTCATGCACGGGAATAGGAATCAAATCGATGGGAGACAAGGGGTTAAAGCCATACACGATTTCAAATGGACTATGCAAAGTACCGTGATGGACACTCCTATTATATGCAAATTCGATATATGGCAAACAATCTTCCCAATGTTTAATGTGTTTTTGCAAAATGGCACGTAAAAGTTGAGAAAGAGTACGATTAACGACTTCAGTTTGTCCATCAGTTTGTGGGTGTGCGGTGGTGGAAAACAACAATTGTGTACCAAGTTTAGCCCACAAAACACGCCAAAAATGACTCAAAAATTTTGTATCTCTATCACTTACAATTGTACGTGGCATGCCATGCAATCTAACAATTTCTTTAAAGAACAGATCAGCAACATGTGTGGCATCATCAACTTTCCTACATGCAATGAAATGTGCCATTTTTGAAAATCGATCAACCACAACATAAACGCTATCGCGTCCTCCCCGAGACCTAGGAAGTCCTAAAACAAAGTCCATAGAAATGTCAATCCAAGGGGAATCAGGGACGGGTAAAGGCGTGTAAAGGCCATGTGGTTGGGACTTGGATTTGGCTTGTTTGCAAGTGATGCAATTACCACACAACCTCTCGACGTCTACTCTCATGTGGGGCCAGTAGAAATGTTCTTTAAGAGTCTCAAGGGTTTTGAACACTCCGAAATGACCCATTAAACCTCCCCCATGGGCTTCTCTAGTCAATGCTTCGCGTAGGGATGATTGGGGAACGCACAATTTTTGTTCTTTGAAAAGATAACCCTCGTGTATGTAAAATTTCCCAAATGGTGCTCCTTTACATGCCTCGAAGATGGTGCCAAAGTCATGGTCATTGGGGTACAAGTCCTTAAGTGATTCTAATCCTAAGAAGCGTGAAGATAATGTAGTCACTAATGTGTATCTCCTAGAGAGGGCATCGGCAACTATATTATCCTTTCCTTGTTTGTACTTAATCACGTAAGGGAATTGTTCTATGAACTCTACCCATTTGGCATGTCTTTTGTTCAACTTTCCTTGCCCTTTAAGATACTTAAGGCTTTCGTGGTCAGTGTGGATCACAAACTCTTTAGGTTGAAGATAGTGTTGCCAAGTTTGTAGGGATCTCACAAGGGCATAAAGTTCCTTATCATAGGTAGAGTAATTCAATGATGCTCCTTTCAACTTGTCACTAAAGTAGGCTATGGGTTTCTTACTTTGTGTCAAAACTGCGCCTATACCCACTCCACTTGCATCACACTCGATCTCAAAGGTCTCGTCAAAATTTGGTAGTCTAAGTATGGGTGCAGTGGTCAGCCTACGTTTGAGTTCATCAAATGCCTGTTGTTGTGGCTCTTCCCACCTAAAAGGCACATCTTTTTTCACAATTTCGTTTAGGGGTGCAGCTATGGAAGAAAAATCTTTGACAAAGCGTCTATAAAAGCTTGCTAGTCCATGAAAACTGCGAACTTCCCCTACATTCTTAGGTATAGGCCACTCCACAATTGACCTAACCTTTTCCTCATCCATCTCTACTCCCTCAGCCGAAATGACAAAGCCTAGAAAAACCACGCGTTCTAAACAAAAGGAGCACTTCTTAAAGTTGGCGTAAAGTTGTTCTTGCTTAAGCTTTTCAAAAACGGCTCTAATGTGGTCAAGATGATCTTCTATGGTGTAGAAATAGATTAGGATATCATCAAAATAGACAACGACAAAGCGTCCTATGAACGCACGTAAGACTTCATTCATTAGCCTCATAAAGGTACTAGGGGCGTTGGTGAGCCCGAAGGGCATCACTAACCACTCATAGAGCCCAAACTTGGTTTTGAATGCAGTCTTCCATTCGTCCCCTTCTCGAATGCGTACCTGGAAGTACCCTTGCTTAAGGTCGATTTTGGTGAAGAATTTGGATCCGTGCAGCATGTCTAACATATCGTCTAGCCTAGGTATGGGGTACCTATACTTGATGGTAATCTTGTTTATGGCTCGGCAATCGGTACACATTCTCCACGTTCCATCCTTTTTGGGTACTAAAATGACGGGGACGGCAGATGGGCTCAGACTCTCTCGGATTTGTCCACTAGCTAGGAGCTCCTCTACTTGTCTTTGGATTTCTTTGGTTTCTTCGGGGTTTGCTCGATAGGCTGGGCGATTGGGTAACACGGCTCCTGGGACAAAGTCGATTTGGTGTTCTATCCCTCTAATGGGTGGTAATCCGGATGGTGGTTCAGAAGGAAATAGAACTTCATATTCTTGGATAAGGGACGCAACTGTGGTAGGTAAGTTTGGTGGGAGTTCTTCAAGGGCAAGTTGACACGACTTTGGGATGATGATGAAGACAGTTTGGTTGTTATAAAGTGCACGTGTAACCTCTCTTTTCTTTGCGAAATACCCACACTTCTTTTTGGACTCGTTGATACTTAGGGGCACTACCTCTTTTCCCTTGCTCTCTTGTTTTTTGTTCTCACTTTTCATACACTCCACGAATTTTCTCTCGGCTTCTTTTTCTTTAGGATCAGCTCTAGACTTGGACATGCGTTGGTGATCCTCATGGACTTTGTGTGGTGGAAGTGCATGCAGTTTATACAATTTGCCATTCAATTTGAAAGAATAACGATTCAAATAACCATCATATGTCACATGTCTATCAAATTGCCATGGCCTACCAAGTAAGATATGACTAGCATGCATTGGTGCGACATCACATAAAACATCATCTTTGTAACTACCAATGCTACGAGAAATCAAAACTTGTTTACTTACACTAACTTCACCGCAGTCATTTAGCCATGCAAGTTTGTAAGGATGCGGGTGATTAATCATAGGCAAATTCAGTTTTCTTACTAATTCGATGCTAGCCACATTCGCACAAGAACTGGAATCAATGATCATGGTGCACACTTTACCATTTATCATGCAATGAATATGGAAAATGTTTTCTCGATGTTGTTCGTGATCATCTAATTTCGGATATGCATTTAAAGCTCTTCGCACAACAAGAAACTCTTTAGTGTCAAAATCATCTAATGTGCCTAGGTCCTCTTCAGGTTCAATTTCATTATCATGCTCAGACTCGTTTTCATGCTCGGACTCGGACACATATTCGTTTGTCTCTTCAAGTAACATGATTCTTTTTGAATTAGGACATTCTTTTCCTATGTGACCACGTCCTTGACATTTATAACATTTAATGTCTCTAAACCTGTTTGATGGATCCGAAGAATTGCCGGTAGGAGCCTTTGGTTGGGTGCGTTCATCTCTCCTTTGTGTGGATTGCACACGATTGTCCATCCTTTGCGATGATCCTTGGTCAAGCGTTTGGCCTCCTGTAGGCCGTGAACTTCCTGTGCCTGAAGGCTTGCTGTGAAATCTTGACGAAGATTGATTAGTACGATAATTGGAATTGAAATTAGAGGAGTTACGTACCTTTAATTGTGCTTCAATCTTTTCAGCCATATGTACCATGGTGGTGAGGTCGAGATAAGGTTGAAGATCAACCCTTTGCGCAATCTCCCTGTTTAAACCATGTAAGAAACGAGCCTTTGTGGCCTCTTCAGGTTCCTGCAAGTTAGACCTTTCCAACAAAACTTCTAACTCTTTATAGTACTCGTCTACACTTTTGGAACCTTGTCGTAAGTTATGCAAACTCGTGAAAATAGAACTCTCATAATTGTTTGGAATAAAACGTTGACGCATTTCAAACTTCATTTCTTCCCAAGTGGCGATTGGGGGTTGTCTCGTCTTAGTTCTATTTCGACACAAATTCGTCCACCAATTAAGTGCATAACCAGAAAATTCAATGGAAGCATACCTCACTTTTTGCAATTCACTATAATTGGTACAAGAAAAGATCAAATCCACTTTCGTTTCCCATTCTAAATATTCCTCCGCATTACTTTTACCATAAAACGTGGGAATACTTATTTTGGTTTTGAGAAAATCGTCATCTTGCGGGAAAAGGGGATTTTGGCGTCTTTGGTAACCACGGGGATGGTGGTCATCAAAGTCATAATCATCATGCTCAAAGGGAATGTAATCATCATTGTACCTTCTTGGAGCGTACCTTCTTGCTTGTGTAGGAGGAGCAAACCGTCTCGCTTCGGTGTGTGGGGGTCGAATGTTATCGTCCTCAACTTCTTCTGGAGGATGGCGCCTTGGTTGTGGTGGTGGAACGGCCCTGCTTGTTCCTTGGACATCACTTGTTTTGTAGCTTCGCTCCACGTCTTCCAAGCGATGCTTAATTATCTCATTGTCGTGCATGAGTTTCTTAAGCATCTCCAGCATTTGTCGTTGAGTATTGTCAACAGTTTCGGCTCCTTTAGACTTGCTAGATGCGGAATTGCTGCTGGCCATTGTACCTAAGGAATTGAACGAAAACAAAGGAAAAAAAAAGAAAGAAGCAAACTAACACAAAGACAAACAAACGTTAAGGGATTAGTAAAAAAATAAGCTATGGACACTCCGATTTCGACTCTTTCCACTCTCTTACCACTTTGGTTCTTGGATAACCTGAAGTTAAGAAGTCTCAAAGTGATCAATAAGGAAGTGTATTGCCAAGGCTTCTTCAAACCACAATGTTCTCCGCTTGTTTCTTCCTTTTTGCTTTCAAGTTGCACCAATTAGTATCAAAGTAGAATCAATTGAAATGAACTCAGACTTGAACTTTATACTAAGATTCAAAGACAATAAGCAACCAAAGTTGATGTATAAGGCTGAACCAAAGATGAACTAAGGGTTGCCGTGGGCAATCTTTAGTGAATTTTGATTCTATGCACTTACTATCCACAAAATGGTTCAATTCATGCAACAATCGAGCAACCAAATGTGTGATTGGCTCAAGAAGATCAAGCGTTGGAGAATTGGGTATAGTGGGCGGCAATGTGGGGTAATGTGGTATCCAAGGTTTGCAAGTCGTACCAAAAAATTTTCCACGCAATGCACAAACGTTTTGCCCGTTTTCTTTGCTCTTGTTCTTTTTGTTTTTCTTTTTCTTCCTTGCTAGTTCAATTGAGCAAGATTCAGATTCTCCTTTTTTTTGACTATGGGCAGAATTGGAATTTCACTTGTTTGCGCTTAGCACTTGCGTTTTTTGGACAGAATAGTGCAATGTTTTTAAAATGCAATTTGTATCTTGGACTTGCAACAAAATTGACCTTGGAAGGTGATGGAAATTGGGTAAGGCCGAATAGGGGTTAGGGTTAGGTTTTGTTTTTTTTTTTTGATTTAGGGTGGTTTTGAACGTTTTGGGGTTTTGCGGAATGTAGTTGTAGGAATGGAATGGGTGTTGTAATTTGATTATTTGGGTTGGTAATTGATGATTGGTGTGGCCAATTTGGATATTGGTTGGTCTAGGACTGAATTTGAGCAAAATTCAAATTCTAGGGTTAGGGTTTATTTGAATGATTTGGGATCTTTAGAATCTGATTGTATTTGGGTAAATTGGTTTGGGGCTTTTTGTTTGGGGTGTAAATAGAGGTGTTTGGGATCAGGTTGGTGCGTTTTAGGGTTGAGTTGGGGTGGGGATGGTTGGGCCGTGGGGTGTGGGGTTGGTTTTAGGGTTTGGTTGGTGTTGCAAGTATGTTGTGAAGACAAGCACACGTAGGACTACCAGATTTATAGCATGAAATCAATCACAATGCGAATCATAAGATGCATACAATCATCACCAACTAAAAGCTTCGGTAGCAACAAGATGATTTGAAACCGAGGTAGCTTTATAGGATGATGGTTGGAATATTTTGAAGAAGGCTGAATGTAACCTAAAAAATGCAACGAACCCTAATTTGTTCAAGTTTGAACTACTCAAAATCAGATTGTGATGCGAAAAGGAAATAATGGAAATGACACTTGAGTGATGAAAAGCAAAATGCAGCAACGTGTAAGGACACAAAGCAATGTTTTTGTTTTGGACGTTTTTTTTAGAATGAAATGCAAGACAAATGGCGTGTAGAGGGAGGAGTAGAAGAAGGACTCAACTGAAATTGAAATGACTAGACTCAAACGAAAAGGAAATAATAGATGGTGGAGTAGAGTAACCTGTCTCTGATACCAATTTGATGCGTGCAACTCGTGGGCTCCAACAATTCCACCTTCCAAACGTCCTTCACAAAGGGTTAGGCACAAAGAAGTAAACTTCCCCTTGCTTCCTTAGTGATCAAACATGTGGACAACGAGCAAGACCAACACTATAAGATGGTCGTTGATCAGGTAAACCAAGATGGCCCTCCTGGACGGCACCTTTTAGCAATGGCAATACCTTCAAAACGCTCAACTTTGAAGGATCTTAACTTAGGTTTTTAATGCAAAACCAAGAAAACAAAGTATCACACAAAGTGAAGAAAATATCAAGAATTGTTATTCATCAAAAGGTGAGTTTACAATCAGCCAAAGGGGTCTATTTATAGGCCTAGAGGACGCCCCCTTTAGCTTGAGATGGCTAGAGATAATTCAAATAAAGCTATCTAACAAACGTTTGAATTTGAACTTTGCTTGAAAATTTAAACTAAGATAATTCTAGCTAAAACTTGAAATGCTTGCAAGATGTTATCTTCAATGAATCTGGTCATGTTTGGTGATGAAATTGGCTTTGGAGATATAGATGAAGAGGTTGAATCTTGAATTCCAAAGGCTGGTTGAAATTTGACTTCAAGCTTCAATTCAATCTTTGAATTATGATCCCATCCTTTTTTACCTCTAAGTGGCGTGTGGAGAGATAAGGAAGGTGTAGAAAATCTGATTTTGATGATAAGATGGCTGGACTTGAATTCAAATGTTGATTGAAGATTGAATTCAAATTGAGTTTGAATTTGAATTCAAACTTGGATTCAAATTTGATTTGTGATCTATCCTCATCCTTGCTTCAAGATAGGCGTGTGGTTTCTTCAAAATGGCTGAAATCTTTATCTTGAATTTGAAGGCCTAATCTGGTTGAAACTTGAATTTTAAATCGTGGCAATCTTCCTTTTCGAATTTATATGGCCGGCCCCCCCTTGGATAATGGAGATGATTTGATTTCAACTTGAACAAAAGATTCTATCTTGGACACCTTTGAATTTGTCTTAGCGTAGACAAACATTCTCTTGTAACATTCTCTTGAAACATTCTCTTCAACATTCTCTTCAAACATTCTCTTGAAACATTCTCTTGAAACATTCTTTTGAAACATTCTCTTCAAACATTCTCTTCAAACATTCTCTTCAAACATTCTCTTGAACCTAATTTACCTACAAAGAAAATACATAAAACTAGGATCACACGACACAAAATAAATTCAAAAACAAGGAATGTAGACGTGCATGCTGAGACATGCTCAAGTTGAAGGTTCAATGAAATGAACCCAAGGAGTCTTAGGTTCATCTTGAACATGTTTGTACAAGAAGGTGGCAACTTGATGACAAAGTTCCTTTGCCCTCCTTCTTGTCATAGGACCTTTGACCTCTTGATGGGGCCCTTGATCCTCATCGGTCCCTTGATCCTCATCAGGAAAAGGTTAGGTGAAACTGAACCATACCTGTCGGGAAGATCAAGGATGTATGCGTTGTCACCTATGCGTTTCAATACTTTAAAGGGTCCATCTCCTCGAGGTAACAATTTTGACTTTCTTTCATTGGGAAATCTTTCTTTACGCAAATGTAACCACACTAAATCTCCAGGTTTGAACACAACTCTTTTCCGATGTTTGTTAGCTCGTCTTTCATAAGCTTTGTTTTTCTTTTCTAGTTGTGTTTTAACTTGTTCATGCAGTTTCTTTATGTTGTCCGCTTTTGTTTACCATCAAGACTAGAACGTTCATGCACGGGAATAGGAATCAAATCGATGGGAGACAAGGGGTTAAAGCCATACACGATTTCAAATGGACTATGCAAAGTACCGTGATGGACACTCCTATTATATGCAAATTCGATATATGGCAAACAATCTTCCCAATGTTTAATGTGTTTTTGCAAAATGGCACGGAAAAGTTGAGAAAGAGTACGATTAACGACTTCAGTTTGTCCATCAGTTTGTGGGTGTGCGGTGGTGGAAAACAACAATTGTGTACCAAGTTTAGCCCACAAAACACGCCAAAAATGACTCAAAAATTTTGTATCTCTATCACTTACAATTGTACGTGGCATGCCATGCAATCTAACAATTTCTTTAAAGAACAGATCAGCAACATGTGTGGCATCATCAACTTTCCTACATGCAATGAAATGTGCCATTTTTGAAAATCGATCAACCACAACATAAACGCTATCGCGTCCTCCCCGAGACCTAGGAAGTCCTAAAACAAAGTCCATAGAAATGTCAATCCAAGGGGAATCAGGGACGGGTAAAGGCGTGTAAAGGCCATGTGGTTGGGACTTGGATTTGGCTTGTTTGCAAGTGATGCAATTACCACACAAACTCTTTAGGTTGAAGATAGTGTTGCCAAGTTTGTAGGGATCTCACAAGGGCATAAAGTTCCTTATCATAGGTAGAGTAATTCAATGATGCTCCTTTCAACTTTTCACTAAAGTAGGCTATGGGTTTCTTACTTTGGGTCAAAACTGCGCCTATACCCACTCCACTTGCATCACACTCGATCTCAAAGGTCTCGTCAAAATTTTGTAGCCTAAGTATGGGTGCAGTGGTCAGCCTACATTTAAGTTCGTCAAATGCCTGTTGTTGTGGCTCTTCCCACCTAAAAGACACATCTTTTTTCACAATTTCGTTTAGGGGTGCTGCTATGGAAGAAAAATTCTTTGACAAAGCGTCTATAAAAGCTGGCTAGTCCATGAAAACTGCGAACTTCCCCTACATTCTTAGGTGTAGGCCACTCCACAATTGACCTAACCTTTTCCTCGTCCATCTCTACTCCCTCCGCCAAAATGACAAAGCTTAGAAAAACCACGCGTTCTAAACAAAAAGAGCACTTCTTAAAGTTGGCGTAAAGTTGTTCTTGCTTAAGCTTTTCAAAAACGGCTCTAATGTGGTCAAGATGATCTTCTATGGTGTGGGAATAGATTAGGATATCATCGAAATAGACAACGACAAAATGTCCTATAAACGCACGTAAGACTTCATTCATTAGCCTCATAAAGGTACTAGGGGCGTTGGTGAGCCCGAAGGGCATCACTAACCACTCATAGAGCCCAAACTTGGTTTTGAATGCAGTCTTCCATTCGTCCCCTTCTCGAATGCGTACCTGGAAGTACCCTTGCTTAAGGTCGATTTTGGTGAAGAATTTGGATCCGTGCAACATGTCTAACATATCGTCTAGCCTAGGTATGGGGTACCTATACTTGATGGTAATCTTGTTTATGGCTCGGCAATCGGTACACATTCTCCACGTTCCATCCTTTTTGGGTACTAAAATGACGGGGACGGCAGATGGGCTCAGACTCTCTCGGATTTGTCCACTAGCTAGGAGCTCTTCTACTTGCCTTTGGATTTCTTTGGTTTCTTCGGGGTTGGCTCTGTAGGCTGGGCGATTGGGTAACACGGCTCCTGGAACAAAGTCGATTTGGTGTTTTATTCCTCTAATGGGTGGTAATCCGGATGGTGGTTCGGAGGGAAATAGAACTTCATATTCTTGGATAAGGGACGCAACTGAAGTAGGTAAGTCTGGTGGGAGTTCTTCAAGGGCAAGCTGACACGACTTTGGAATGATGATGGGGACAGTTTGGTTGTTATAAAGTGCACGTGTAACCTCTCTTTTCTTTGCGAAATACCCACACTTCTTTTTGGAGTCGTTGACACTTAGGGGCACTACCTCTTTTCCCTTGCTCTCGTGTTTTTTGTTCTCACTTTTCATACACTCCACAAATTTTTTTTCGGCTTCTTTTTCCTTAGGATCGGCTCTAGACTTGGACATGCATTGGTGATCCTCGTGGACTTTGTGTGGTGAAAGTGCATGCAGTTTGTACAATTTGCCATTCAATTTGAAAGAATAACGATTCAAATAACCATCATATGTCACGTGTCTATCAAATTGCCATGGCCTACCAAGTAAGATATGACTAGCATGCATTGGTGCGACATCACATAAAACATCATCTTTGTAACTACCAATGCTACGAGAAATCAAAACTTGTTTACTTACGCTAACTTCACCGCAGTCATTTAGCCATGCAAGTTTGTAAGGATGCGGGTGATTAGTCATAGGCAAATTCAGTTTTCTTACTAATTCGATGCTAGCCACATTCGCACAAGAACTGGAATCAATGATCATGGTGCACACTTTACCATTTATCATGCAATGAATATGGAAAATGTTTTCTCGATGTTGTTCGTGATCATCTAATTTCGGATATGCATTTAAAGCTCTACGCACAACAAGAAACTCCTTAGTGTCAAAATCATCTAGTGCGCCTAGGTCCTCTTCAGGTTCAATTTCATTATCATGCTCAGACTCGTTTTCATGCTCGGACTCGGACACATATTCGTTTGCCTCTTCAAGTAACATGATTCTTTTTGAATTAGGACATTCTTTTCCTATGTGACCACGTCCTTGACATTTATAACATTTAATGTCTCTAAACCTGTTTGAAGGATCCGAAGAATTGCCGGTAGGAGCCTTTTGTTGGGTGCGTTCATCTCTCCTTTGTGTGGATTGCACACGATTGTCCATCCTTTGCGATGAGCCTTGGTCACGCGTTTGGCCTCCTGTAGGCCGTGAACTTCCTGTGCCTGAAGGCTTGCTGTGAAATCTTGACGAAGATTGATTAGTACGATAATTGGAATTGAAATTAGAGGAGTTACGTACCTTTAATTGTGCTTCAATCTTTTCAGCCATATGTACCATGGTGGTGAGGTCGAGATAAGGTTGAAGATCAACCCTTTGTGCAATCTCCCTGTTTAAACCATGTAAGAAACGAGCCTTTGTGGCCTCTTCAGGTTCCTGCAAGTTAGACCTTTCCAACAAAATTTCTAACTCTTTATAGTACTCGTCTACACTTTTGGAACCTTGTCGTAAGTTATGCAAACTCGTGAAAATAGAACTCTCATAATTGTTTGGAATAAAACGTTGTCGCATTTCAAACTTCATTTCTTCCCAAGTGGCGATTGGGGGTTGTCTCGTCTTAGTTCTATTTCGACACAAATTCGTCCACCAATTAAGTGCATAACAAGAAAATTCAATGGAAGCATACCTCACTTTTTGCAATTCACTATAATTGGTACAAGAAAAGATCAAATCCACTTTCGTTTCCCATTCTAAATATTCCTCCGCATTACTTTTACCATAAAACGTGGGAATACTTATTTTGGTTTTGAGAAAATCGTCATCTTGCGGGAAAAGGGGATTTTGGCGTCTTTGGTAACCACGGGGATGGTGGTCATCAAAGTCATAATCATCATGCTCAAAGGGAATGTAATCATCATTGTACCTTCTTGGAGCGTACCTTCTTGCTTGTGTAGGAGGAGCAAACCGTCTCGCTTCGGTGTGTGGGGGTCGAATGTTATCGTCCTCAACTTCTTCTGGAGGATGGCGCCTTGGTTGTGGTGGTGGAACGGCCCTGCTTGTTCCTTGGACATCACTTGTTTTGTAACTTCGCTCCACGTCTTCCAAGCGATGCTTGATTATCTCATTGTCGTGCATGAGTTTCTTAAGCATCTCCAGCATTTGTCGTTGAGTATTGTCAACAGTTTCTGCTTCTTTAGACTTGCTAGATGCGGAATTGCTGCTGGCCATTGTGCCTAAGGAATTGAACGAAAACAAAGAGAAAAAGAAAGAAGCAAACTAACACAAAGACAAACAAACGTTAAGGGATTAGTAAAAAAATAAGCTATGGACACTCCGATTTCGATTCTTTCCACTCTCTTACCACTTTGGTTCTTGGATAACCTGAAGTTAAGAAGTCTCAAAGTGGTCAATAAGGAAGTGTATTGCCAAGGCTTCTTCAAACCACAATGTTCTCCGCTTGTTTCTTCCTTTTTGCTTTCAAGTTGCACCAATTAGTATCAAAGTAGAATCAATTGAAATGAACTCAGACTTGAACTTTATACTAAGATTCAAAGACAATAAGCAACCAAAGTTGATGTATAAGGCTGAACCAAAGATGAACTAAGGGTTGCCGTGGGCAATCATTGAGCAAGGCTCTGATTCTCCTTTTTTTTTTACTAAGGGCAGAATTGGAATTTCACTTGTTTTGCGCTTAGCACTTGCGTTTTTGGACAGAATAGTGCAATGTATTTAAAATGCAATTTGTATCTTGGACTTGCAATAAAAATGACCTTGGAAAGTGAAGGAATTGGGGTAGGACCGAATGGGGGTTAGGGTTAGGGTTTTGATTTAGGGTGTTTTTGAACATTTTGGGATTTTGCGGAATGTGGTTGTAGGAACGGAATGGGTGTTGTAAATTGACTATTTGGGTTGGTAATTGATGATTGGTGTGGTGAATTTGGATATTGGTTGGTCTAGGACAGAATTTGAACAAAATTCAAATTCTAGGGTTAGGGTTTATTTGAATGAATTGGGATCTTTAGAATCTGATTGTATTTGGGTAAATTGGCTTGGGGCTTTTTGTTTGGGGTGTAAATAGAGTTGTTTGGGATCAGGTTGGTGCGTTTTAGGGTTGGGTTGGGGTGTTATTGGTTGGGCCGTGGGGTGTGGTGGTAGAATTAGGGTTTTGTTGTTGAAGATGGTTCGGGAAGGCAAACACACGTATGACTACTTGTCTTAAAGCATGAAATCAATCACAATACGAATCATAAGATGCATACAATCATCACCAACTAAAAGCTTCGGTAGCAACAAGATGATTCGAAACCGAGGTAGCTTTATAGGCTGATGGTTGGACTATTTTAAAGAAAGCTGAATGTAACCTAAAATGCAACGAACCCTAATGTGTTCAAGTTTGAACGACTCAAAATCAGATTGTGATGTGAAAGGAAATAAAGGAAATGACACTTGAGTGATGAAAAGTAAAATGCAGCAACTTGCAAAGACTCAAACGAAGTGACGTTTTTTTTGAATGAAATGCAAGATAATGGCGTGTAGAGTGAGGGGTAGAAGAAGGACTCAACTGAAATTGAAATGACTAGACTCAAACGAAAAGGAAATGATAGATGGTAGAATAGAGTAACCTGGGCTCTGATACCAATTTGATGCGTGCAACTCGTGGGCTCCAACAATTCCACCTTCCAAACGTCCTTCACAAGGGTTAGGCACAAGGAAGAAGACTTCCCCTTGCTTCCTTAATGAATAAAACGTATGGATTAAGAACGAGCAAGACCAACACTTCAAGATGGTCGTTGATCAGGCAAACCAATATGGCCCTCCTGGACGGCACCTTTAAGCAATGGCAACACCTTCAATATGCTCAACTTTGATGGATCTTAACCTAGGTTTTTAATGCAAAACCAAGAAAACAAAGTCTCACACAAAGTGAATGAAATATCAAGAATTATTATTCATCAAAAGGTGAGTTTACAACCAGCCAAAGGGGTCTATTTATAGGCCTAGAAGACGCCCCCTTTAGCTTGAAATGGCTAGAGATAATTCAAATAAAGCTATCTAACAAATATTTAAATTTGAACTTTGCTTGAAAATTTAAACTAAGATAATTCTAGCTAAAACTTGAAATGCTTGCAAGATGTTAACTTCAATGAATCTAGTCATGTTTGGTGATGAAATTGGCGTTGGAGATGTGGATGAAGTGGTTGAACTTGAATTCAAAGGCTAGTTGAAGATTGGATTCAATTTGACTTCAAACTTGAATTCAATCTTTGAATTATGATCCCCTCCTTTTCTTATCTCCAAGTTGGCGTGTGGAAGTATATCTAGGCGTGTGAGATGTCTTCAAATGGTTGAGATGTTGAATTCAAATGCTGGTTGGAGATTGAGTTTAACTTGAACTTGAATTTAAACTTGGATTCAAATTTGAATTGTCATCTCATCTTTGTTATCCTTCAAATTTGACTTCATGTTGGCGTTTGGAGTGGATGTAGATTAGGCTGAAATCCTCTTGAACTTTAAGTCTCCAATTGATTGAGATTGAATTCAAATTAAGGTTGAATTTTAAATTCAAGCCTAGCTTTGAATTTAAACTCAATTGATCATTATCCATTTGCTTTAGGCATGGCCGCCCCCTTCTTGTGGATAATGGAGATGATTTTGATTTCAACTTGATCAAGAGACTCTATCTTGGACACTTTTGAATTTGTCTTAGCATAGACAAACATTCTCTTCGAATATTCTCTTGAAACATTCTCTTGAAACATTCTCTTCAAACATTCTTTTGAAACATTCTCTTGAACATTCTCTTCAAACATTCTCTTGAAACATTCTCTTCAAACATTCTCTTGTACCTAATTTTCCTTCAAAGCAAATACATAAAACTAAGATCACACGACACAAAATAAAATCCAAAAACAAAGAATGTAGGCGTGCATGTAATACATGCTCAAGTTGAAGGTTCAATGAAATGAACCCAAGGAGTCTTAGGTTCATCTTGAACATGCTTGTACAAGAAGGTGGCAACTTGATGACAAATTTCCTTTGCCCTCCTTCTTGTCATAGGACCTTTGACCTCTTGATGGGGCCCTTGATCCTCATCGGACCCTTGATCCTCATCAAGTTGTGTGTTCCCCAAACATCCCTACGAGAAGCATTGACTAGAGAAGCCCATGGGGGAGGTTTAATGGGTCATTTCGGAGTGTTCAAAACCCTTGAGACTCTTAAAGAACATTTCTATTGGCCCCACATGTGCGTAGATGTCGAAAGGTTATGTGGTAGTTGCATCACTTGCAAACAAGCCAAATCCAAGTCCCAACGACATGGCCTTTACACGCCTTTACCTGTCCCTGATGCCCCTTGGATTGACATTTCCATGGACTTTGTTTTAGGACTTCCTACGTCTCGAGGAGGACGAGATAGCATTTATGTTGTGGTTGATCGATTTTCAAAGATGGCACATTTCATTGCATGTAGGAAAGTTGATGATGCCACACATGTTGCAGATTTGTTCTTCAAAGAAATTGTGAGATTGCATGGCATGCCACGTACAATTGTAAGTGATAGAGATACAAAATTTTTGAGTCATTTTTGGCGTGTTTTGTGGGCTAAACTTGGTACACAATTGTTGTTTTCGACCACTGCACACCCACAAACTGATGGACAAACTGAAGTCGTTAATCGTACTCTTTCACAACTTTTGCGTGCCATTTTGCAAAAACATATTAAACATTGGGAAGATTGTTTACCATATACAGAATTTGCATACAATAGGAGTATCCATCACGGCACCTTGCATAGTCCATTTAAAATCATGCATGGCTTTAATCCCTTGTCTCCCCTTGATTTGATCCCTATTCCCGTGCATGAACGTTCAAGTATTGATGGTAAACAAAAAGCGGAAAAGATAAAGAAACTGCATAAGCAAGTTAAAACACAACTTGAAAAGAAAAACAAAGCTTATGAAAGACGGGCTAACAATCGAAAACGAGTTGTGTTTAAACCTGGAGATTTAGTGTGGTTACATTTGCGCAAAGAAAGATTCCCCAAAGAGAGAAAGTCAAAACTATTACCTCGAGGAGATGGACCTTTCAAAGTTTTGAAACGCATAGGTGACAATGCATACATCCTTGATCATCCCGAAAGGCATGGTTCAATTTCGCCTACTTTTAATGTTACTGACCTCACCTCTCTCACTGATGACCTTTTTGATTCGAGGACGAATCCTTTTGAGGAGGGGGGATTGATGAGGATCAAGGGTCCCATCAAGAAGTCAAGGGCCCTATGACAAGAAGAAGGGCAAGAGAACTTTGTCATCATGTTGCCACCTTCTTGTACAAGCATGTTCAAGATGAACCTAAGATTCCTTGGGTTCATTTCATTGAACATTCACCTTGAGCGTGTATAAGCATGCGTGTGTACCTTCTTTGTTTTGCATTTTTATCTTGTTTCTTGTGATCCTTGTTTTATGTGTTTTCTTTGTAGGTAAATTAGGTACATGGAAGATCCAAAATAAAATGAAGGCCCAAATGGAACATAGTAGGCGTGTGTCACAAAAGAAGGAGACAAAAGGAATATTGTCTTGAAAGGAATGTTTGTCTCCACAAAGACAAATTCAAATGTGTCCAAGATAGAATCTCTTGTCAAATTAAAATCAAAATCATCTACAAATATCAACAAGGGGGCCGGCCAAAATTGAAGAGAAGATGAAGATCAATTTGAAGTTAAACTTGAATTTAAATTCAACCATAATTTGAATTCAAGTTTCAACCAATTGGAGACTTAAAATTCAAGAAGATTTCAGCCTATATCTCCAGCCTATAACACGCCATCTTGGAGGAAAAAGGAAGGATAGATTCCAATTCAAATTGAATCCAAGTTTGAATTCAAATTCAAACTCAGTTTGAATTCAAACTTCAACCATCTTTTGAATTCAAGTCCAACCATCTTATCATCATCAAAATCAGATTTTCTACACTTCATTATCCATGGAACACGCCAGATTGGAGAGCTAGAACACAATTCAAATTGAATCCAAATTTGAATTCAAGATCAACCTCAATTCGAATTCAAACGTCCACCATCTCTTGAATTCAAGTCTAAGCATATCCTACTCATCAAATCAGCTCCTCCAAGACATTATTTGACTCTCATACACGGCTGGACATGGAGAGAATGGGATCTTGCAAGCAATTCAAATTTTAGCTAAGATTTGTTTTACTTTAGAATTCAAATAATTTTCAAGTTTCAAACATTATTAGCTAGCTTATTTTGAAATAATTTCTGGTCATTTGAAGGCTGATAGGACGTGGGTTAAGGCCTATAAATAGACCCCTCTAGCCGATTGTAAAGACAACTTTGGATGAATAACAATTCTTGATATTTTCTTCACTTTGTGTGAGACTTTGTTTTCTTGGTTTTGCATTAAAAACCTAAGTTAAGGTCCTTCAAAGTTGAGCATTTTGATGCTGTTGCCATTGCTAAAAGGTGCCGTCCAGGAGGGCCATATTGGTTTGCCTGATCAATGAACATCTTGTAGTGTTGGTCTTGCTCAATTAAGCCACATGTTTTTATCACTAAGGAAGCAAGGGGAAGTCTTCTTCCTTGTGCCTAACCCTTTGTGAAGGAAGTTTGGAAGGTGGAATTGTTGGAGCCCACGTCTTGCACGCATCACCTTTACATAATTTATGATACCGATTTTATGACAAAGAACGACGAAAAATCGCTTTCAAAGAAAAGATTTCAGTTTTGAAAAGAACGATTTCCATTGGTACCATTTAATTTTGGCCAGCATAACCCGCTCCAGATCCGGGGTTAATTGATCTGTTGATAATTATGGCCGTACAGGCCCAGAGAGAATAGACATGGTTATGATGATTATGACCGTTCTGGCCTGGAGAGAATAGACCTGATAATGATGATTTATGACCGTCAGGCCCGGAGAAAATAGACCTGATAATGATGATGGATGGTATGACCGTTTTCAGACCCGAACATAATAGATCTGAAGAGGATGTTATGACCGTATCAGATCCGAATATAATAGATTTGAATATTCACTCCTCTCATTTTATTTACGATGATGTTTTGAAAGAAAGAATGAAAGAACTTGTCCTCATTTTCATAATGACGCATCGCATATGCATACGCTTACATACGGCATTTTGTATGGCTAGTTGAATAATTGATGTACTATCACTTAGGCTATGATGATATGTTTTGATATTTCCGAAGTTAGGATCTAATAAGATTTCTTATCTCTTACGTTATGATCCTATGTCCTTACGAATGATGAAGTGAAAGTCAGGTATGTGGCAAATCCAAATTTTTTGGGGTTTGGTTCTGGTGTGTACTTTCCATTTAGTTCATGAGTATTTATGTTTTACTTGCTGGTGACGTTGTCACTCACCCTATTATTTTTCCTCCCAGATGATGCGTGCAACTCGTGGGCTCCAACAATTCCACCTTCCAAACGTCCTTCACAAGGGTTAGGCACAAGGAAGAAGACTTCCCCTTGCTTCCTTAATGAACAAAACGTATGGCTTTAAACGAGCAAGACCAACACTTCAAGATGGTCGTTGATCAGGCAAACTAATAAGGCCCTCCTGGACGGCACCTTTAAGCAATGGCAACACCTTCAAATCGCTCAACTTTGAAGGATCTGAACCTAGGTTTTTAATGCAAAACCAAGAAAACAAAGTATCACACAAAGTGAATGCAATATCAAGAATTGTTATTCATCAAAAGGTGAGTTTACAACCAGCCAAAGGGGTCCTATTTATAGGCCTAGAAGACGCCCCCTTTAGCTTGAGATGGCTAGAGATAATTCAAATAAAGCTATCTAACAAATGTTTAAATTTGAACTTTGCTTTAAAATTTAAACTAAGATAATTCTAGCTAAAACTTGAAATGCTTGCAAGATGTTATCTTCAGTGAATCTAGTCATGTTTGGTGATGAAATTGGCGTTGGAGATGTTGAAATTGGCGTTGGAGATGTCTTCAAATGGTTGAGATGTTGAATTCAAATGCTGGTTGGAGATTGAGTTTAACTTGAACTTGAATTTAAACTTGGATTCAAATTTGAATTGTCATCTCATCTTTTGCTTCAAAAAAATGGCGTGTGATCCTTATCCTTCAAAAATGGCGTGTGACCTTGAGATGATAGCTGAATCCTTTTTGAAATGTAAGCCTCAAATTGGTTGAAACTTGAATTCAAATTATGGTTGAATTTGAATTCAAGTTTATCTTCAAGTTCAAATTCAAGTGAGATGTCATCCTTCATTTTAAAATGGCCGCCCCTTGTGATATGTTGTAGATGATGTTTGATTTCAATTTGAACAAGAGATTCTATCTTGGACACCTTTGAATTTGTCTTAGCGTAGACAAACATTCTCTTGTAACATTCTCTTCAACATTCTCTTCAAACATTCTCTTGAAACATTCTTTTGAAACATTCTCTTGAAACATTCTTTTGAAACATTCTCTTCAAACATTCTCTTGAACCTAATTTACCTACAAAGCAAATACATAAAACTAAGATCACATGACACAAAATAAATTCAAAAACAAGGAATGTAGACGTGCATGCTGAGACATGCTCAAGTTGAAGGTTCAATGAAATGAACCCAAGGAGTCTTAGGTTCATCCTGAACATGTTTGTACAAGAAGGTGGCAACTTGATGACAAAGTTCCTTTGCCCTCCTTCTTGTCATAGGACCTTTGACCTCTTGATGGGGCCCTTGATCCTCATCAATCCCCCCTCCTCAAAAGGATTCGTCCTCGAATCAAAAAGGTCATCGTTGAAAGGGGTGAGATCAGCAACATTAAAAGTAGGTGAAACAGAACCATACCTGTCGGGAAGATCGAGGATGTATGCATTGTCACCTATGCGTTTCAATACTTTAAAGGGTCCATCTCCTCGAGGCAACAATTTTGACTTTCTTTCATTGGGAAATCTTTCTTTACGCAAATGTAACCACACTAAATCTCCAGGTTTGAACACAACTCTTTTCCGATGTTTGTTAGCTCGTCTTTCATAAGCTTTGTTTTTCTTTTCTAGTTGTGTTTTAACTTGTTCATGCAGTTTCTTTATGTTGTCCGCTTTTTGTTTACCATCAATACTAGAACGTTCATGCACGGGAATATGAATCAAATCAATGGGAGACAAGGGATTAAAGCCATACACGATTTCAAATGGACTATGCAAAGTACCATGATGGACACTCCTATTATATGCAAATTCGATATATGGTAAACAATCTTCCCAATGTTTAATGTTTTTTTGCAAAATGGCACGCAAAAGTTGAGAAAGAGTACGATTAACGACTTCAGTTTGTCCATCAGTTTGTGGGTGTGCGGTGGTGGAAAACAACAATTGTGTACCAAGTTTAGCCCACAAAACACGCCAAAAATGACTCAAGAATTTCGTATCTCTATCACTTACAATTGTACGTGGCATGCCATGCAATCTAACAATTTCTTTGAAGAACAAATCAGCAACATGTGTGGCATCATCAACTTTTCTACATGCAATGAAATGTGCCATTTTTGAAAATCGATCAACCATAACATAAATGCTATCGCGTCCTCCCCGAGACCTAGGAATTCCTAAAACAAAGTCCATAGAAATGTCAATCCAAGGGGAATCAGGTACGGGTAAAGGCGTGTAAAAGCCATGTGGTTGGGACTTGGATTTGGCTTGTTTGCAAGTGATGCAATTACCACACAACCTCTCGACGTCTACTCTCATGTGGGGCCAATAGAAATGTTCTTTAAGAGTCTCAAGGGTTTTGAATACTCCGAAATGACCCATTAAACCTCCCCCATGGGCTTTTCTAGTCAATGCTTCTCGTAGGGATGATTGGGGAACGCACAATTTTTGTTCTTTGAAAAGATAACCCTCGTGTATGTAAAATTTCCCAAATGGTGCTCCTTTACATGCCTCGAAAATGGTGCCAAAGTCATGGTCATTGGGGTACAAGTCCTTAAGTGATTCGAATCCTAAGAAGCGTGAAGATAATGTAGTCACTAACGTGTATCTCCTAGAGAGGGCATCGGCAACTATATTATCCTTTCCTTGTTTGTACTTAATCACGTAAGGGAATTGTTCTATGAACTCTATCCATTTGGCATGTCTTTTGTTCAACTTTCCTTGCCCTTTAAGATACTTAAGGCTTTCGTGGTCAGTGTGGATCACAAACTCTTTAGGTTGAAGATAGTGTTGTCAAGTTTGCAGGGATCTCACAAGGGCATAAAGTTCCTTATCATAGGTAGAGTAATTCAATGAGGCTCCTTTCAACTTTTCACTAAAGTAGGCTATGGGTTTCTTACTTTGGGTCAAAACTGCGCCTATACCCACTCCACTTGCATCACACTCGATCTCAAAGGTCTCGTCAAAATTTGGTAGCCTAAGTATGGGTGCAGTGGTCAGCCTACGTTTAAGTTCATCAAATGCCTGTTGTTATGGCTCTTCCCACCTAAAAGGCACATCTTTTTTCACAATTTCGTTTAGGGGTGCAGTTATGGAAGAAAAATCTTTGACAAAGCGTCTATAAAAGCTTGCTAGTCCATGAAAACTGCGAACCTCCCCTACATTCTTAGGTATAGGCCACTCCACAATTGACCTAACTTTTTCCTCATCCATCTCTACTCCCTCAGCCGAAATGACAAAGCCTAGAAAAACTACGCGTTCTAAACAAAAAGAACACTTCTTAAAGTTGGCGTAAAGTTGATCTTGCTTAAGCTTTTCAAAAACGGCTCTAATGTGGTCAAGATGATCTTCTATGGTGTGGGAATAGATTAGGATATCATCGAAATAGACAACGACAAAGCGTCCTATGAACGCACGTAAGACTTCATTCATTAGCCTCATAAAGGTACTAGGGGCGTTGGTGAGCCCGAAGGGCATCACTAACCACTCATAGAGCCCAAACTTGGTTTTGAATGCAGTCTTCCATTCGTCCCCTTCTCGAATGCGTACCTGGAAGTACCCTTGCTTAAGGTCGATTTTGGTGAAGAATTTGGATCCGTGCAACATGTCTAACATATCGTCTAGCCTAGGTATGGGGTACCTATACTTGACGGTAATCTTGTTTATGGCTCGGCAATCGGTACACATTCTCCATGTTCCATCCTTTTTGGGTACTAAAATGACGGGGACGGCAGATGGGCTCAGACTCTCTCGGATTTGTCCACTAGCTAGGAGCTCTTCTACTTGCCTTTGGATTTCTTTGGTTTCTTTGGGGTTAGCTCTGTAGGCTGGGCGATTGGGTAACACGGCTCCTGGAACAAAGTCGATTTGGTGTTCTATTCCTCTAATGGGTGGTAATCCAGATGGTGGTTCGGAGGGAAATAGAACTTCATATTCTTGGATAAGGGACGCAACTGAGGTAGGTAAGTCTGGTGGGAGTTCTTCAAGGGCAAGCTGACACGACTTTGGAATGATGATGAGGACAGTTTGGTTGTTATAAAGTGCACGTGTAACCTCTCTTTTCTTTGCGAAATACCCACACTTCTTTTTGGACTCGTTGACACTTAGGGGCACTACCTCTTTTCCCTTGCTCTCATGTTTTTTGTTCTCACTTTTCGTACACTCCACGAATTTTCTCTCGGCTTCTTTTTCCTTAGGATCGGCTCTAGACTTGGACATGTGTTGGTGATCCTCGTGGACTTTGTGTGGTGGAAGTGCATGCAGTTTGTACTTTGTGTGGTTAAAGTAATGCGGAGGAATATTTAGAATGGGAAACGAAAGTGGATTTGATCTTTTCTTGTACCAATTATAGTGAATTGAAAAAAGGGCGGTATGCTTCCATTGAATTTTCTGGTTATGCACTTAATTGGTGGACGAATTTGTGTCGAAATAGAACTAAGACGAGACAACCCTCAATCGCCACTTGGGAAGAAATGAAGTTTGAAATGCGACAACGTTTTATTCCAAACAATTATGAGAGTTCTATTTTCACAAGTTTGCATAACTTATGTCAAGGTTCCAAAAGTGTAGACGAGTATTATAAAGAGTTAGAAATTTTGTTGGAGAGGTCTAACTTGCAGGAACCTGAAGAAGCCACCAAGGCTCGATTCTTACATGGTTTAAACAGGGAGATTGCGCAAAGGGTTGACCTTCAACCTTACCTCGACCTCACAACCATGGTTCATATGGCTGAAAAGATTGAAGCACAATTAAAGGTACGTAACTCCTCTAATTTCAATTCCAATTATCGTACTAATCAATCTTCGTCAAGATTTCACAGCAAGCCTTCAGGAACAGGAAGTTCACGGCCTACAGGAGGCCAAACGCGTGACCAAGGGTCATCGCAAAGGATGGACAATCGTGTGCAATCCACACAAAGGAGAGATGAACGCACCCAACAAAAGGCTCCTACCGGCAATTCTTCGGATCCTTCAAACAGGTTTAGAGACATTAAATGTTATAAATGTCAAAGACGTGGTCACATAGGAAAAGAATGTCCTAATGCAAAAAGAATCATGTTAATTGAAGAAACAAATGAATATGTGTCTGAGTCCGAGCATGAAAACGAGTCTGAGCATGATAATGAAATTGAACCTGAAGAGGACCTAGGCGCACTAGATGATTTTGACACTAAGGAGTTTCTTGTTGTGCGTAGAGCTTTAAATGCATATCCGAAATTAGATGATCACGAACAACATAGAGAAAACATTTTCCATATTCATTGCATGATAAATGGTAAAGTGTGCACCATGATCATTGATTCCGGTTCTTGTGCTAATGTGGCTAGCATCGAATTAGTAAGAAAACTGAATTTGCCTATGACTAATCATCCGCACCCTTACAAACTTGCATGGCTAAATGACTGCGGTGAAGTTAGCGTAAGTGATGAGCCAATTGAAGGCTAGAAAACATTGCCAAGGACTTTGTCTCCTATTCCAAACTGATTTGAACAATAGCTATGGCAAAGAACATCTCAAAGACACCCCTTGAACTGTAACCGTTGTTCTTGGCTCAATTTTGCCAACACCTCTTCCTCTTTGGCACTCCAACACATCTAAAACCTCAATGAGACCCTAAGATGCTGTAAACCAAACGATGAAGCAAATACTAACAAGTTCTAGGCTAGGAACTTGAAAGAAAACCGTTAAGTGGTCTTAAACTTCAACTAGAAAAGTTGATACTCCTTAAAGGAAAATTCTGTTTGAAATGTGTTTGATAATGGTTATGAATTGTTATGTTTACAATCTGATTCCTATGCTATTTATGCAAAACGAAATTTACAAAAAGTACAAGTTTTAATGTACAAAGTACAAGACTAAATAACATGCTTTGCTTGGAAATTGTTTGAGCATCTTTTGGTCCCAAAAGTTCTGGTTGCTTTGCCGTGTAATCTTTGCTAGATTCAGCCTTCTTTCTTTGATCAATTTGATTGGTTTAGGCATGGAGCAGCTTGCTTTGGAATGGCCTTTGATTGGATGCAAGTTGGTGTTTGAATTTTCAACAAATATTCCTAGACAACCGTTGGTTTCCTTGCTTGAATTCAGCCAAAATTCTGATTGGTTCTTGTAGTGAGCAGCTTGCTTTGGATTGCATTTGATTGGTAGAAACTTTGGTGTTGAATTTTCAAACCTATTTGCCATGAACCAGCCGTTTCTTCCATGGTTGTGATTGGATCATTTAAGGTGCAGCTTGCTAGTTGTTTCCTTGCTTGTTTGTGATTGGTTTAAGTATTTACAAGACTCCTTCCTATTGGCTAATGATGTGAGCAGCTTGTCTCTCCATTCTTACGTGAAGAACATTTCTTGAATTTGACATGAGTGCTTGTCACCTCCTTGCTTGTAAGCTACTTGCTTATCACCTCCTTGCTTGAACAAAAATTCAGGTTTTAGTTGCATCTTCAAGCTTTGTTTGAACAATGATATCATCCAATCAGATGGAACATGGATTGATAGGTGTTCATGCTTCTTCAATGCAAAGCTCTCTTTGACCTATCTTCAAAGACACCAAGCAACAAACACAATATGCACAACATATATGACATGTCCTAAGGGTTAGTTAGGCAATAAGACATAAGAACTAGCACTAGTGTGTGCGGAGTGAACAGTGAAATGTCATGTCTTACAGAACTAACATATGACAATAAATGATACATGAAAATATGTTGTGTTGACCCCATCGTGGGCTCATCATTCCCTCCCTCTTGAAAATGATTCGTCCTCGAATCTCAACATGGATAGAATAAGGGATAGGGGTTTAGGATGTACACGTATGCTCAACTACACCATAACCAAATAGGAACATGATAATACAAATGGTGAAGGTGAAATACCTTGGTGCATCCTTATCTTTGAAGAAAGAATAAGGTGTGTACACGCTTTCTAAAATGTTTAGGATGTATTAACAATATGATAACAAAAATTTTAGAACACATACATCCTAACAGATAAAACAACATCCAAAAGGCATATTGCAATATGTTAACACTAAATGCACAAATCTTACAAACATGTGCAATATTTAGACAAGATGTATCAATTGAGATGACAACAGGCAGACATTCAACAAGATGAGATGAAATAGATATTTCAGAAATAGGATCGTCATCTATACTAAATATGTCATTCAATTCATTAACTAGTTCATCCAAGGTTTTATGTTCATTTGTAGCTGAATCTATTGCAATAGTGACTTCATGATCAAGCTCTACATCAAGTAGACAATCTAGTTCAGCTAACATCAAATCATAAGAATCTAGTTTATCAATGTCATTCTCAACAGAATTACTTACATCAATGTCATCAATGAAATGTACAGGATGTAATTCAAATTGTAACCCAGAAACAAGCATCTCAGCAGAATGCATATCATGCACAGGGATTTCATTTATATGCATGTCACAAGGTAAATCATTTTCAGACAAAGTGTTATCACAATTAACATCATCTATAAGCAAATGACTAACACTTTGGAAATCACCAACAGATTCAAGTGAAGGGTCTTCTTCAGACAGTACACAAGGTTGAACATGCAATTCAGATAAAGGAGTTCCAGTTTCAGGCATGTTGGGGCTAATTTCATACAAACCATCATTCACAGAAATGTCAGATTGCAAGTCTTTGTTCTTTTCAGATTCTATCAATACTTGCACCATGTCTCTAAGTTGAAGCAATGCATTTCCAATATTATCCATAGTCTGACTCAAATTGCTTAACTTAACTGGATTTGGTTTGTCATTTTCAGAATCACAAGAGTTCAGTTCATACCCATAGTTTTGATTAACTTGCCATGGGATTAGGTTTGATTGAACAATCTTTACCTTTTTATACATGTCATAAAGTGATGAGAATTTTTCAGACAACATGCAATCAGCGATCTCTTTATCTAATCCAGCAAAGAACCTAATCATGCTTAATTCCTCATGTTCTTCAACATAAGCATAGTACAAATCATCAAGCATTTCATTGTAATATGGACTAACGTCTTTATTGCACTGAGAAAGAGTTTGATATCTAGGAGTTTTACATTCCCAATATCCAACCCATAAACCATTCATACGACCAAAGGAGTTCATACGTTTTTCCAGTTCATCATAGTCTCTCCTATGGCATTCAACTCCCCAAATGGTTTTTAGAATCATGTTTAATCAAAACAATCTCAAAAGCCAATTAAAATATTGACAAGATGCAAATGCTCTACTTTATGTTGACAATTCCTTAAAACAACAACTTGGACTATTTCTCCTAAGGATTCAAGTAAATCACAGAAGTCAAATTGTTGTTCGGGCTGAAAGAAAATCTACGGGGTTGTTTTAAGGCAATCCCTCAATTTACTTTACAGCATATGCAATTATCAATTGAAGTAAAGTGAAAGTAAAGTCACACAAACAAAGTGCTAGCAAGGGTTTGCTTTAGAAACTTTCAAAATCTCAAAACTACAACACTTTTGGTTTGGTTTGGGCACTTTCTTTCTTTTGAGCTTTGCACGGGATTTTCCCTTTATGCAATGTTTAATTTTGGGCTTTTCCTCACTTGGCTTTCTTGTGCAATTCTCTCTTGTCTTGCCTCTTACTTGTTGACAAAGGTTGGCTTTTCTCTCGCGTATTTCTCAATCAAGCTTAATTTTCTTTCTTTGGATGGTTTGCTTGATTGTTGTGAGACTACTCCTCACGGCCTACATGAGACATTGCCCACGGCCTTTAATTGCACAAGGTTTGTTGTATTTGGAATTTGAAAGTTCCTCGTACACAACACGGCTAAACACTATGTAGTGGGAATTCAATTCACAATTACAACAAGTTCAAATTGTATATAGTGCAATGTAAGTTAAGAAATTGATCTAAAACAACAATTGGATAGCTCTTTAACAATGTGGGGCTTAAACAATTCCTAACTTTCAGAATATATCTAAGTCCAACAAGTTGTTTGAAACAATTGAAATCAACAAAAAGATAAAGCTATTAGCATACACCAAGATTTCAAATGAGCTTTAAAAGTTGTTTTAATCCACACGGTTTTGGGCAGTTTGTTCTTTTTCCTTTTTCTGTTTTTGATGCAAATGATCTAAGTAATCTTAAGATGGCTAAATGCAACTTATTTGTTTCTAAATGCAATCTATAAGGCTGATTACTATATCAACTAATGGAAAATCAGTTTTGGTGCAACTAAGCTTACTTGTTTTGTTTGGTTTTTAAGTGATCTATCCTACTTTGTTTTTGTTTGGTTTTTTGTTTGTATGATGCAATCAGGCTCTAAACTAAATGATACTAGATGCAGCTCCTAACAAACGTGTATGAACTAGAACTAGGCAGCACACTTAGTTAGCTAAAACTACTTTGTTTTGGTTCTTTGGTTTTCGGATTTATGGTGCTAAACTAATCAACCAACTAAAACACTTAAACTATGTTGTAAACTAGCCTAACCAAACTAAATAAGGCAACACTAAAAGGTTTTAATCAGTTTGCACACAAGTGACTAAAAACAGAATTTAACAACTACAACTTGATGAAAGACTAAACTATCAACTAGTCTATTTTTGTGCTCAAAGTTTTCTGTTTTAAGGAGTCAATTAAACTACCATTTAAAACTTCTAGATTAAGGTCTAATGAAGATTAACTAAGCTAGTTTGAACATGAACAATCAGTTTCACACGGTTTTTTTGTTCCAAACTACACAAACAGCTCCTAACACACTTAACTCTAGTCTAAGTTCTTTTTTTGATGTTTTCGGTTTTGCTACTCAAACTAAGTTACCAAACTATAGTATACTATCTAACAAGCACTTTAAAGCATAAGCTAACTATCTAAACAAACAGCAACTAAACGGTCATAAAAAAATAGTTTACTACAAAATTTGGGCAGCATCATTCATATGCAATTTTAAACAATGTAAACATGAATAGAAGACTAACCAAAGCTCTGATACCAATTGAAGGCTAGAAAACGTTGCCAAGGACTTTGTCTCCTATTCCAAACTGATTTGAACAATAGCTATGGCAAAGAACATCTCAAAGACACCCCTTGAACTGTAACCGTTGTTCTTGGCTCAATTTTGCCAACACCTCTTCCTCTTTGGCACTCCAACACATCTAAAACCTCAATGAGACCCTAAGATGCTGTAAACCAAAAGATGAAGCAAATACTAACAAGTTCTAGGCTAGGAACTTGAAAGAAAACCGTTAAGTGGTCTTAAACTTCAACTAGAAAAGTTGATACTCCTTAAAGGAAAATTCTGTTTGAAATGTGTTTGATAATGGTTATGAATTGTTATGTTTACAATCTGATTCCTATGCTATTTATGCAAAACGAAATTTACAAAAAGTACAAGTTTTAATGTACAAAGTACAAGACTAAATAACATGCTTTGCTTGGAAATTGTTTGAGCATCTTTTGGTCCCAAAAGTTCTGGTTGCTTTGCCGTGTAATCTTTGCTAGATTCAGCCTTCTTTCTTTGATCAATTTGATTGGTTTAGGCATGGAGCAGCTTGCTTTGGAATGGCCTTTGATTGGATGCAAGTTGGTGTTTGAATTTTCAACAAATATTCCTAGACAACCGTTGGTTTCCTTGCTTGAATTCAGCCAAAATTCTGATTGGTTCTTGTAGTGAGCAGCTTGCTTTGGATTGCATTTGATTGGTAGAAACTTTGGTGTTGAATTTTCAAACCTATTTGCCATGAACCAGCCGTTTCTTCCATGGTTGTGATTGGATCATTTAAGGTGCAGCTTGCTAGTTGTTTCCTTGCTTGTTTGTGATTGGTTTAAGTATTTACAAGACTCCTTCCTATTGGCTAATGATGTGAGCAGCTTGTCTCTCCATTCTTACGTGAAGAACATTTCTTGAATTTGACATGAGTGCTTGTCACCTCCTTGCTTGTAAGCTACTTGCTTATCACCTCCTTGCTTGAACAAAAATTCAGGTTTTAGTTGCATCTTCAAGCTTTGTTTGAACAATGATATCATCCAATCAGATGGAACATGGATTGATAGGTGTTCATGCTTCTTCAATGCAAAGCTCTCTTTGACCTATCTTCAAAGACACCAAGCAACAAACACAATATGCACAACATATATGACATGTCCTAAGGGTTAGTTAGGCAATAAGACATAAGAACTAGCACTAGTGTGTGCGGAGTGAACAGTGAAATGTCATGTCTTACAGAACTAACATATGACAATAAATGATACATGAAAATATGTTGTGTTGACCCCATCGTGGGCTCATCAGTAAGTAAACAAGTTTTGATTTCTCTTAGCATTGGTAGTTACAAAGATGATGTTTTATGTGATGTCGCCCCAATGCATGCTAGTCATATCTTACTTGGTAGGCCATGGCAATTTGATAGACGTGACATATGATGGTTATTTGAATCGTTATTCTTTCAAATTGAATGGCAAATTGTACAAACTGCATGCACTTCCACCACACAAAGTCCACGAGGATCACCAACGCATGTCCAAATCTAGAGCCGATCCTAAGGAAAAAGAAGCCGAGAGAAAATTCGTGGAGTGTATGAAAAGTGAGAACAAAAAAAATGAGAGCAAGGGAAAAGAGGTAGTGCCCCTAAGTGTCAACGAGTCCAAAAAGAAGTGTGGGTATTTCGCAAGGAAAAGAGAGGTTACACGTGCACTTTATAACAACAGAACTGTCCTCATCATTATTCCAAAGTCCTGTCAGCTCGCCCTTGAAGAACTCCCACCAGACTTACCTACCTCAGTTGCGTCCCTTATCCAAGAATATGAAGATCTATTTCCCTCCGAACCACCATCCGGATTACCACCCATTAGAGGAATAGAACACCAAATCGACTTTGTTCCAGGAGCCGTGTTACCCAATCGCCCAGCCTACAGAGCCAACCCCGAAGAAACCAAAGAAATCCAAAGGCAAGTAGAAGAGCTCCTAGCTAGTGGACAAATCCGAGAGAGTCTGAGCCCATCTGCCGTCCCAGTCATTTTAGTACCCAAAAAGGATGGAACGTGGAGAATGTGTACCGATTGCCGAGCCATAAACAAGATTACAGTCAAGTATAGGTACCCCATACCTAGGCTAGACGATATGTTAGACATGTTGCACGGATCCAAATTCTTCACCAAAATCAACCTTAAGCAAGGGTACTTCCAGGTACGTATTAGAGAAGGGGACGAATGGAAGACTGCATTCAAAACCAAGTTTGGGCTCTATGAGTGGTTAGTGATGCCCTTCGGGCTCACCAACGCCCCTAGTACCTTTATGAGGCTAATGAATGAAGTCTTATGTGCGTTCATAGGGCGCTTTGTCGTTGTCTATTTCGATGATATCCTAATCTATTCCCACACCATAGAAGATCATCTTGACCACATTAGAGCCGTTTTTGAAAAGCTTAAGCAAGAACAACTTTACGCCAACTTTAACAAGTGCTCCTTTTGTTTAGAACGCGTGGTTTTTCTAGGCTTTGTCATTTCGGCTGAGGGAGTAGAGATGGATGAGGAAAAGGTTAGGTCAATTGTGGAGTGGCCTATACCTAAGAATGTAGGGGAAGTTCGCAGTTTTCATGGACTAGCAAGCTTTTATAGACGCTTTGTCAAAGATTTTTCTTCCATAGCTGCACCCCTAAACGAAATTGTGAAAAAAGATGTGCCTTTTAGGTGGGAAGAGCCACAACAACAGGCATTTGACGAACTTAAACGTAGGCTGACCACTGCACCCATACTTAGGCTACCAAATTTTGACGAGACCTTTGAGATCGAGTGTGATGCAAGTGGAGTGGGTATAGGCGCAGTTTTGACCCAAAGTAAGAAACCCATAGCCTACTTTAGTGAAAAGTTGAAAGGAGCATCATTGAATTACTCTACCTATGATAAGGAACTTTATGCCCTTGTGAGATCCCTACAAACTTGGCAACACTATCTTCAACCTAAAGAGTTTGTGATCCACACTGACCACGAAAGCCTTAAGTATCTTAAAGGGCAATGAAAGTTGAACAAAAGACATGACAAATGGGTAGAGTTCATAGAACAATTCCCTTACGTGATTAAGTACAAACAAGGAAAAGATAATATAGTTGCCGATGCCCTCTCTAGGAGATACACGTTAGTGACTACATTATCTTCACGCTTCTTAGGATTCGAATCACTTAAGGACTTGTACCCCAATGACCATGACTTTGGCACCATTTTCGAGGCATGCCAAGGAGCACCATTTGGGAAATTTTACATACATGAGGGTTATCTTTTCAAAGAACAAAAATTGTGCGTTCCCCAATCATCCCTACGCGAAGCATTGACTAGAGAAGCCCATGGGGGAGGTTTAATGGGTCATTTCGGAGTATTCAAAACCCTTGAGACTCTTAAAGAACATTTCTATTGGCCCCACATGAGAGTAGACGTCGAGAGGTTGTGTGGTAATTGCATCACTTGCAAACAAACCAAATCCAAGTCCCAACCACATGGCCTTTACACGCCTTTACCCGTCCCTGATTCCCCTTGGATTGACATTTCTATGGACTTTGTTTTAGGACTTCCTAGGTCTCGGGGAGGACGCGATAGCATTTATGTTGTGGTTGATCGATTTTCAAAAATGGCACATTTCATTGCATGTAGAAAAGTTGATGATGCCACACATGTTGCTGATTTGTTCTTCAAAGAAATTGTTAGATTGCATGGCATGCCACGTACAATTGTAAGTGATAGAGATACGAAATTCTTGAGTCATTTTTGGCGTGTTTTGTGGGCTAAACTTGGTACACAATTGTTGTTTTCCACCACCGCACACCCACAAACTAATGGACAAACTGAAGTCGTTAATCGTACTCTTTCTCAACTTTTGCATGCCATTTTGCCAAAACACATTAAACATTGGGAAGATGTTTACCATATATCGAATTTGCATATAATAGGAGTGTCCATCACGGTACTTTGCATAGTCTATTTGAAATCGTGTATGGCTTTAATCCCTTGTCTCCCATTGATTTGATTCCTATTCCCGTGCATGAACGTTCTAGTCTTGATGGTAAACAAAAACCGGACAACATAAAGAAACTGCATGAACAAGTTAAAACACAACTAGAAAAGAAAAACAAAGCTTATGAAAGACGAGCTAACAAACATCGGAAAATAGTTGTCTTCAAACCTGGAGATTTAGTATGGTTACATTTGCGCAAAGAACGATTTCCCAATGAAAGAAAGTCAAAATTATTGCCTCGAGGAGATGGACCCTTTAAAGTATTGAAACGCATAGGTGACAATGCATACATCCTCGATCTTCCCGACAGGTATGGTTCAGTTTCACCTACTTTTAATGTTACTGATCTCACCCCTTTCAACGATGACCTTTTTGATTCGAGGACGAATCCTTTTGAGGAGGGGGGGATTGATGAGGATCAAGGGTCCGATGAGGATCAAGGGCCCCATCAAGAGGTCAAAGGTCCTATAACAAGAAGGAGGGCAAGGGAACTTTGTCACCAAGTTGCCACCTTCTTGTACAAGCATGTTCAAGATGAGCCTAAGACTCCTTGGGTTCATTTCATTGAACCTTCAACTTGAGCATGTATCACATGCTCGTCTACACTCTTTGTTTCTTTGAATTTTATCTTGTGTCTTGTGATCTTTGTTTTATGTCTTTTCTTTGTAGGTAAATTAGGTACATGAAATGTTTGAAGAGAATGTTTCAAGAGAATGTTTCAAGAGAATGTTTAAGAGAATGTTTCAAAAGAATGTTACAAGAGAATGTTTGTCTACGCTAAGACAAATTCAAAGGTGTCCAAGATAGAATCTCTTGTTCAAATTGAAATCAAACATCATCTACACAAGGGGCGGCCATTTTAAAATGAAGGATAAGGATCACACGCCATTTTTTTTGAAGCAAAGATGAGATAGCAATTCAAATTTGAATCCAAGTTTAAATTCAAGTTCAAGTTAAACTCAATCTCCAACCAGCATTTGAATTCAACATCTCAACCATTTGAAGACATCTCACACGCCTAGATATCCTTTCACACGCCACTTGAAGATCAAAAAGGATGGGATCATAATTCAAAGATTGAATTCAAGTTTGAAGTCAAATTGAATCCAATCTTCAACTAGCCTTTAAATTCAAGTGCAACCACATCTCCAACGCCAATTTCAACATCTCCAACGCCAATTTCATCACTAAACATGACTAGATTCATTGAAGATAACATCTTGCAAGCATTTCAAGTTTTAGCTAGAATTATCTTAGTTTAAATTTTCAAGCAAAGTTCAAATTCAAACATTTGTGAGATAGCTTTATTTGAATTATCTCTAGCCATCTCAAGCTAAAGGGGGCGTCTTCTAGGCCTATAAATAGACCCCTTTGGCTGGTTGTAAACTCAACTTTTGATGAATAAAAAAATTCTTGATATTTCTTTCACTTTGTGTGAGACTTTGTTTTCTTGGTTTTGCATTAAAAACCTAGGTTAAGATCCTTCAAAGTTGAGCATTTTGAAGGTGTTGCCATTGCTAAAAGGTACCGTCCAGGAGGGCCTTATTGGTTTGCCTGATCAACGACCATCTTGTAGTGTTGGTCTTGCTCGTTATCCACACGTTTTGATCACAAGGAAGCAAGGGGAAGTTTACTTCTTTGTGCCTAACCCTTGTGAAGGACGTTTGGAAGGTGGAATTGTTGGAGCCCACGAGTAGCACGCATAGGGTTGGGTTGGGGTGGGGGTGGTTGGGCCGTGGGGTGTGGGGCTGGTTTTAGGGTTTGGTTTGTGTTGTGAAGACAAGCACACGTATGACTACCAGATTTATAGCATGAAATCAATTACAATGCGAATCATAAGATGCATACAATCATCACCAACTAAAAGCTTCGGTAGAAACAAGATGACTTGAAACCGAGGTAGCTTTATAGGATGATGGTTGGAATATTTTGAAGAAGGCTGAATGTAACCTAAAAATGCAACGAACCCTAATTTGTTCAAGTTTGAACGACTCAAAATCAGATTGTGATGCGAAAAGGAAATAATGGAAATGACACTTGAATGATGAAAAGCAAAATGCAGCAACGTGTAAGGACTCAAAGCAATGTTTTTGTTTTGGACGTTTTTTTTGTGGAATGAAATGCAAGACAAATGACGTGTAGAGGGAGGAGTAGAAGAAGGACTCAACTGAAATTGAAATGACTAGACTCAAAAAAAAGGAAAATGATAGATGGTAGAATAGAGTAACCTGGCTCTAATACCAATTTGATGCGTGCAACTCGTGGGCTCCAACAATTCCACCTTCCAAACGTCCTTCACAAGGGTTAGGCACAAGGAAGAAGACTTCCCCTTGCTTCCTTAATGAACAAAACGTATGGCTTTAAACGAGCAAGACCAACACTTCAAGATGGTCGTTGATCAGGCAAACCAATAAGGCCCTCCTGGATGGCACCTTTAAGCAATGGCAACACCTTCAAATCGCTCAACTTTGAAGGATCTTAACCTAGGTTTTTAATGCAAAACCAAGAAAACAAAGTATCACACAAAGTGAATGCAATATCAAGAATTGTTATTCATCAAAAGGTGAGTTTACAACCAGCCAAAGGGGTCCTATTTATAGGCCTAGAAGACGCCCCCTTTAGCTTGAGATGGCTGGAGATAATTCAAATAAAGCTATCTAACAAATGTTTAAATTTGAACTTTGCTTTAAAATTTAAACTAAGATAATTCTAGCTAAAACTTGAAATGCTTGCAAGATGTTATCTTCAATGAATCTAGTCATGTTTGGTGATGAAATTGGCGTTGGAGATGTTGAAATTGGCGTTGGAGATGTCTTCAAATGGTTGAGATGTTGAATTCAAATGCTGGTTGGAGATTGAGTTTAACTTGAACTTGAATTTAAACTTGGATTCAAATTTGAATTGTCATCTCATCTTTGCTTCAAAAAAATGGCGTGTGATCCTTATCCTTCAAAAATGGCGTGTGGCCTTGAGATGATAGCTGAATCCTTTTTGAAATGTAAGCCTCAAATTGGTTGAAACTTGAATTCAAATTATGGTTGAATTTGAATTCAAGTTTATCTTCAAGTTCAAATTCAAGTGAGATGTCATCCTTCATTTTAAAATGGCCGCCCCTTGTGATATGTTGTAGATGATGTTTGATTTCAATTTGAACAAGAGATTCTATCTTGGACACCTTTGAATTTGTCTTAGCGTAGACAAACATTCTCTTGTAACATTCTCTTGAAACATTCTCTTCAACATTCTCTTCAAACATTCTCTTGAAACATTCTTTTGAAACATTCTCTTCAAACATTCTCTTCAAACATTCTCTTGAACCTAATTTACCTACAAAGCAAATACATAAAACTAAGATCACATAACACAAAATAAATTCAAAAACAAGGAATGTAGACGTGCATGCTGAGACATGCTCAAGTTGAAGGTTCAATGAAATGAACCCAAGGAGTCTTAGGTTCATCTTTAACATGTTTGTACAAGAAGGTGGCAACTTGATGACAAAGTTCCTTTGCCCTCCTTCTTGTCATAGGACCTTTGACCTCTTGATGGGGCCCTTGATCCTCATCACCAGAGCCTGCAGGAAATAGCATCGAATGGATCGAGGATGAGCCTAGGGTCCCCTATCCATGAGCGTGCAAGAGAGGATAAATGCAAGACTTAGTATGATGACTTATGATTGATGAACTTATGATGAGATTTGGAGTTGGACATCTCTTTTATTTTGGTGGACATTGATGTAGACAATGTTTTAAATACTCGGCATGTTTTTATTTTAAAGTTTTTATTTCTGCCTCTATTTTGCTTACTTGATGATGTGTAAGCAGAAAAGTCCATACATTATGTTATGGATGACGATATGATATGAACCGTCATCTAGAAGTCTATGTTTATGACTTTAGAAATCTATGTTTGACTTTAGACCTAAGTCACGATCCTAGAAGAGAGTTGATCTTAGACTACGATGACTTAGACTGGAAAAATTAGGGTCTTGACCTGATAATGACATTTTATATGTCCTAGAATTCAATACGTATCGTATCTTCTTGCATGCCCACTTGGAATTTCCATTGGATTACGAATTAAATTTTGTTGCTTATTTGGATATGTTCATCTTGAATGAACATGAACGCTACATAGTGCAGATGGCACGACCACGAGGCAGACCTGCTAGGGCTAGACCGGAGGTGCAGGAGCCTATTCCTCCTCCATCCGTTCAGGTTCCCCCACCACCTCCACCACAGGACCAGAATCCACCCCCGGCCCAGAATAACCCACCTCCCCAGGGGCCTCTGCCCCAGATGATTCTAGACATTCAGGCTTTTCAGAAGTTTTGTCAGACCGTGACCCAGATCGGCCAGGTGATGCTAGATCAAAATGCTCCTCCCCAGCCTCACGAGCCAGTAAGGGATGCTCAATACTATTTTGAGAAATTGAAAAGAGCTAACGCCCCGCCCTTTGAGGGAAAGTCGGACTCGGATGCTGCTGAGAAATGGCTTGATGAGGGGGAAAATTGTTTTGAGTTGATTCGTGCACCTGAGGAGGTGAAGACTCAAGCTGTCAGGCCATTCCTACTTGGGGAAGCGAACCAATGGTGGAAGGCTAATTTACAATCTTTGTCAAGGCCAATCTCATGGGAGAGATTTCTTCAAGAATTTAACAAATTCTACATACCACCTTCTGTAAAGAAGCAAAAGAGACGAGTTCGAATCGCTGGTGCAAGAGCAAGGAATGACGGTTGCGGAGTATGCCAATAAGTTCATAGCCTTGGGCAGGTTTCAGCCATCTACCATGAATGACGAAGAGACGAAAATGTTAAAGTTTGAGAGAGGGTTAAATCCGAGGATCAGGACATGGTTGGTCAATGCAAATCCAACCAATTTCGGTACTCTGCTGTATGCTTGCTACAGAATCGAGAGGGATATTATTCTTTGAGACGATATGGGGCACAAGAGAGGAAGGGAAACGTCAGGAAATGGAGGGTCCCACAAGGCAGCAAATCAGAATTCCAAAGGCCCTGGACGACAAGGAAAGAATCGGTTCCAGCGCTATTCTCAGCAGAAAAATCAGACAAAGAATCAGGGCCAACAGCCAGCTATTCCGACAATCTCCCACTGCAAGAACCGCCACGTTGGGAAATGCTATATTCAAGCAGGTAAATATTTTGGGTGTGGCAAGGTGGGCCACATCCTCAAAGACTGTTTGGATAAGGGGACAACATGCTTCGGATGCGAAAAAGTTGGACACATGGTCAAAGACTGCCCAGAGAAAGGGGCCCTGCAGTAGCAACAACCCAAGAACCAGCGTCAGCGTGTAAATGCGAGAGTCCAGGTTATGACTGATGCCGCCGTTGAGGAGGCTAATAACGTTGTGGCAGGTATATTTTAAAATTTTTTGCAATACTTAAAATTTTACAAGATATTGTTGCTTTGCTGTTGCTTAGTAGATCTTGCATAAATCAGGAACTATTTTAGTATGTTCTGTGCCTGCCAATGTACTGTTTGATAGTGGCGCCAGACACTCGTTTATCTCGAGGAAATTCGCAAAGAATATTGATCACAAACCAATCCATATTGAGACACCCTATAGAGTTCAAGCAGCTGGGGATCAGGTGCTTGTCTCTCATCACATCTTCCGAAATTGCGCGCTTGAGTTTGAGGATCAACGGTTTGAAGCCGACTTAATCCCCATATCCATGAGTGATTTCGATGTAATTCTTTGAATGGACTGGCTCTCCAAGAATTTTGCACATGTCGATTGCAGTGAAAAGCGGGTTACTATTGAGGACCCAACGCGCAAGGAAGTAAATTTTCAGGGAGGTTCGAAATTAAGGAAGTGTCCTAAGAACATCAATGTAAATGCGATCCATTCCAGTAAAGCGTTAAGGAAAGGACACGAAGGATTCCTTGTTTATGCACTGAATGTCGATCAAGTGCACTCCGACCTTTCTCAAGTTCCAATGGTCCGAGAATATCCTGATGTTTTTCCAGAGGAATTACCGGGTCTTCCCCCAGATCGGGAAATCTCTTTTGAGATTAATCTAATCCTGGGATCTGAGCCGATATCGAAGGTTCCCTATCGGATGGCGCCTGCAGAATTAAAAGAATTGAAGGAGCAGTTACGGGAGCTGCTGGAGAAGAAACTCATTCGCCCAAGTGTCTCGCCTTGGGGTGCTCCTGTGTTATTTGTAAAGAAAAAGGATGAGAGTATGCGCCTATGCATTGACTATAGAGAACTCAACAAAATCACAATAAAGAACAAATACCCATTGCGTAGGATCGACGACCTGTTCGATCAGCTTCGGGTAAGCGAATAAAAGTTTTATTTCAATGACAATTCTACTTTGAACACTGTCTAAAAGTATCTTGAAACAGGGGGCACAAATTTTCAGTAAGATTGATCTTCGTTCGGGATATTTCCAATTGAAGATCAAAGCTGAGGATGTCCCGAAAACCGCATTCAGGATACGTTATGGATATTACGAATTTCATGTAATGCCATTTGGATTAACCAACGCCCCCACGACATTTATGGATATGATGAATCGAGTATTTCAAGAGCAACTGGACAAGTTTGTTGTGGTTTTCATTGATGATATCTTGATCTACTCACCGGATGAAGAGCCCATGTGACCCAGTTAAGGACTGTCCTCGACATTTTACGGAGAAAGCAACTATATGACAAATTCAGTAAATGCGAATTTTGGTTACGCAGTGTAACATTTCTGGGACATGTTATATCGGAGGATGGAATATCTGTAGATTCCAAAAAGATCGAGGCAATTACAGAATGGCCAAGGCCAACAAATGTTACGAAAGTACGGAGTTTCCTTGGTCTCGCTGGCTATTATCGCAAGTTTGTTGAAGGGTTTTCTCGGATTGCGATGCCTCTCACCCGTTTGACCCAGAAAAAGACAAAGTTTGAACGGACCTCATACTGCGAAAGGAGTTTTACTGAACTAAAGGAAAAGTTGACTTCTGCTCTAGTGTTGGCGCAACCAATTCCGGGGGAAAATTCATAGTGTACAGTGATGCCTCGAAAAACGGACTGGGATGTGTGCTAATGCAAAGAGACCGAGTGATTGCATACGCATACCGACAGCTGAAGCCGTTTGAGCAGAATTACCCAGTACATGACCTCGAGCTTGCAGTTGTAGTGTTTGACTTAAAAATATGGAGACACATTTGTACGGTGAAAGGTGCGAGATCTTCACAGATCATAAGAGTCTTAAGTACCTTTTCACTCAGAAGGAATTAAATATGCGTCAACGTCGATGGCTAGAGTTAATGAAGGATTACGATCTCTCTATTTAGTATCATCCGGGAAAAGCTAATAAAGTTGTCGACGCCTTGAGTCGAAAGACAAGCCACCCGCGTCAACCACCTTTGCAGCGTGATATGGAAGAATTTGATCTCGAGGTGGTTGATTCCATTAATAGCGTGCTTGCTAAGTTGGTATTAATTCCTTCACTGATTGACAAGATTAAGGAGGGACAAGGAAGAGATGAAGCCTTGAAGAAAATTAAGGACAAAGTGAAGACGAAACCATCTGAAGATTTTGAGATCAGAAGCGATGATAGTTTGTGGTTTAAAGGACGACTGTGTGTACCTAATGACGATGACAGAAGGAATGAGGTTCTTCGGGAAGCTCATAATTCTCGTTTATCTATTCATCCCGGAGCCAACAAAATGTACCAAGATTTAAAGCAAAAACACTGGTGGCAGGGTATGAAGAGACAAATCGCAGAATTCGTGGAGAAGTGCTTGGTTTGCTAGAAAGTGAAAGCGGAACATCAGTGACCCGCTGGATTGTTGTAGCCTCTTGAGGTCCCTGAGTGGAAGTGGGACCACATCGCTATGGACTTTGTAACTGACCTGCCAAGGACAAAGAATGGACATGATGCCATTTGGGTGGTCGTCGATCGTTTAACAAAATCTGCTCACTTCATGGCTATTACCATCGTAACCTCTATGCAGAAGGTTACGATGTATGTCGATCAGATCGTGAGCCTTCATGGAGTACCCATGAGCATTGTTTGTGACCGCGACCCCCGCTTGACATCCCCATTTTGGACAGCTTTTCAAAAAGCGATGGGTACCGAGATACGAATGAGCTCTGCATTTCACCCTCAGACGGATGGCCAATCGGAGAGAATCATCCAAACGCTGGAAGACATGTTGCGAGCTTGTACACTTGACTTTGGAGGAAGTTGGGACAAGAGTCTCAAACTGATGGAGTTCTCTTATAATAATAGTTATCATTGATCTATTGGAATGGCTTCGTATGAAGCACTCTACGGAAGAAAGTGTCGCTCTCCACTTTACTAGGATGAAATCGGAGATAAAGTTTTCACAGGACCTGACCTAGTAGAACAGACTCGAGAGAAAGTAATGATCATCAAGCAAAGGTTGCAAGCGGCCCAAGATAGAAGCAAGATTTGGGCAGACGAGAAACGGCGGCCATTGGAATTTCAAGCCAGAGAAACGGTGTTCTTGAAAGTGTCGCCATCAAAAGGAGTTAAGAGATTTGGTATCAAAGGAAAGTTAAGCCCCGGGTTTACTGGACTATACGAAATTCTTAAAAAGATTGGGGAAGTTGCTTACCGGCTAGCACTACCGCCATCGTTGTCTCAATTGCATGATGTGTTTCATGTATCCTAGCTTCGCCGGTACGTGCATGAGCCTGGCCATATCATTGAGGAGCAACCTTTGAAAGTTGAAACCGATGCGACATATGAAGAAGAGCCGAAGAAGATCGTGGACCGCAAGGAAAAGACACTAAGGAAACGATCCATCCCTATGGTTAAGGTGTAGTGGAGGCACCATTCGATTGATGAAGCTACTTGGGAGACGGAGGAAAGCATGAGAAGATTATACCCGTACCTTTTTTATAAGTACCCTTAAGTTTCGAGGACGAAACTTGTAATAAGGGGGGGAGGATGTTGTACCCCAATGAAAGATCGTATTGTACTTGAGATTGTATGAATGAATTAATGGAAGGATGGACTCTTCGAGTGCAATTTTATTAAGTTTATTACGACTACTTTAATTAATTCTCCTTAAGGTAAGTCCCATAAATAATGGAAATGACAAGAGTATGTCTTACGTGAGATGACAATTTTACCCTCCCAAGATTCTTCATAATCTCGGCCATAAGGGTAATGGGGATATTAAAATAAGGCTTCTTTTACTACAAGCAACAAACCCTTAGTAGTCTTAGTAAAAGAAAGCATGAAAAGTTTGTAGGATCTGCAAGGCACCACTAGAAGGGGGGGTTGAATAGTGGGTGCGGAAAATGTGGTTTTTAAAATTTGTTTAAAACCAAAAACCCAACTTCTGAAAACAGTTTCTGTTTTCAGGACCAGTTTTAAAACGTTTTGAAAACTAGGTTGTAGACCTTCAAAAATTCTGAAATTTGAAGAGGACTTAGACTCAGATGTTATGAGTATCTCCTAAAAATATCAGATTTAAATTCAACCTCTAACCCCTTGAAAATTCGTTGGTGGTCAGATTGCACAAATCTACCAGAACCGATACACTGATTTGAAAAATTAATTCCAATTTGTACACAACTCCAAATGCTTTGAAAATTTAACCACTAACCCCTTATATGTTATATTTAAATGGATTGAAACAGTTTTGAAAAATTCTTTTGGGAAGTTAGTCAAATACGATCAAAGTCTCAACCTTTGAAAGCCTGAAAATCAGACTGCACTAGTCTCAGAACTTTGGACGTTTGAATGACTTATACTTATCCAAAAGGGTTGAAACTTGCGCCAAAAGAACCCTAGAACGTGTGACTATGTTTTCTGAAAGTTTCGTAATTTTTGAAATTCGTTTACTATTTTTAAGAACGTGATTAAAAACAGTAAACAGTGCTGAAACAGAAAATCAGTGCTGAAAGTAAATGACACCAAGAATTTTATACTGGTTCGGTTATCAACAACCTACTCCAGTCTTCAAGGAACACCTTCCTTGGTTCACACTAATCACACAACTCAAAAACACCTTACCACAGGGTTGATGGAGTTACACACCAACTCCAATCCTTTACAAACCTTGTATGTTCAATACAATTGCGCACGAACACTACCACCTCGCAAGAATGAAGATTGATCACACCTTGATCAATCTTTTACAAAGATATAAAATGAATGGTGGTTTATATCAAGCCTATTCAAGATTGAAAGAATATGAATACAATAGGCTTACAAGAAGAAAGAAAGAAAGAGAGAATGTAGAAGAAGAAGGCTAGAACACTTTTGATCTTTGAATGTGCAACTCTTGTTCTTGTTCTTGTTTTGCTCTTCTTCCTTCCTTTTTAACATGTAATGGCCGACCCCTATTGCTCTTCCCCCTCTTGAAAATTGTCTTCTAAGTCATTGGGAGAATGTAAGACATCATTGTGACATGGTCTTGCTTACTTGTCACCTTCTCATTGGATGATCACTTAAGCTTTTGCTTACTTGGCACTCATTGATTGGTTGGATGTTGTCATCACTTGATGACTAGACAAATCTGAGAATAACACTTAAAACATGTGCCAAAACAATCATAAAAACATTGCCAATTATCTCACAATCAATCCCACATAATTTGGAGAACAAATTGGTCTCATTCATGACCATAAAATCGGCCAACTCATTCCTTCACATGCTGAAATTTTCAGCATGTGCAATATTCTAGACATATTCAAAATATTGCCATAGTAGTATTATATCAATCCCTTGAAAATGAAGAGCCAAATATATCACAATTAAGATGCAATTTTCGGCCACTATTCACATGTGCTGAAAATTTTCAGCATGTGTTGCATTTTTGAAATCTTTCCTTGTGTGTTGCCCCCTTCAAAGTCACCCATCATGTGTGGCTTATTTTCCACCAATTAAAATGACAAATAAGTGTCAAATAAGCTCCACCTAAGCTCCATCATGGCTGAAGTGGCGTGTGATATGGCATATACATGTGCTGAATTTATTTTTGCAAACTTTGTCAAATAGTGCACATTTAATAATACACACATGTTATATTCCAATCAGCCCTTAATTTAATTTTCTAGAACACTTTAAGATGTATAACATATGTAAAAAGTGTCTAAATACATGTCACATGATGTACCAAAAATGTTCCATGTGTTGTGTACGTAGAAAACCGAATTTTCGATATTTATCGATTACCCGATTTTTCTCTAATTTAAATTCCAACTTTTGCACATGTTATATATATTATGTTATACATAATATATATAATATATACTTTAAATCTCAGCATTTGGCTGGTCTAAAATGGTACCATTAACATGTGACAAAATTAAACTTGGAATCTTCACATTTTGGCCTTAATGTGGGGTGATATGTGTGTGCCAACATGGAAAGTATTTTTGGCTGAACATATGGTCATGTGCACGAAATTTTTATCACTTTTTGAAGTATAGGGGCTGGCCATTTATTTATGGCAAGTACGTGACACGTTGGCGAAGTTTCGGTATTCGCCCGATACGACAATTTTCGGTTTAGAACCTTTTATCGTGTCGTATTTAATTTGTCATCACCATATCTTATATCATATGATATAAGACCTGAATATACTCATAAATATGAGTTAAGTATAGTGGTGTGACGTTAACATACGTACTTAAGATATATAACGTGTCGGTAGTACGTTGGAATATATGTGTATGTGCCTTTTTCAAAAAATCTGAAAATATATGTATATATATATGTGTATGGCGTGTATATTTAATAAGGAGAGGAGGAGGAGACTTTTCTTCCTTAGCCTTGTTGCCTTTGTGCCTTTTCCAAATGTAGCTTCCTTTAATGAACTACTTAGTTTAATTAACTAAGTACTTCACTTAATGAACTAGTTTAGTTCATTAATGGTGGCACCTGAAAATATTGTAAACACAACAAATGTTTGCCATATGATGTAAGCTTTAACGCTTCATGGCTCGTTAGTCCGGCAACATTATATATAAGCTAAATAAGGCAAGTAATAGGAATGTATCATGCATACATGTATATATATCATGCACGTTTATGCTATGTTCGTTTTTGTGCGCATTTAAATCATGTATTTGAAAATCACTCAAACCCCTTTTTCTCTACAAAGTTCATTCTAGAATTTAGTGTCCTACTAAATGGGATTAAAAAGTAAAAAGAGGAAAAGTACTACTTTTCCTCCACCAATCCGTCGGGTAGAGGGTAATTAGGAGGCCACCTTTTTGTTAAAAAGGCCAACTACACACTTTAGTTGCTTATTTAAGCAATAATATAAAATAGTTATGCTGATGTAGTCACAATATGATATTATTATAAGGATGGGTAACTCACTAAAATTCCCATTCAAAACCGTGGGTTACATGGAAACTAGGGAATTAGGGATCAATTTTACTATAAACGTTTCCCTCAACTACCTAGTAGCTTTTCCATTAAACCCTCTTAAAAGTGGCTCAAGCATGATGGAGCCTACTAATTGCACCCTAACTGTCGGTTTTAACCATGGTGCAACCAAGAGACATCTTAAACTTTACCGTAGTTACTTTATGCTAACTACAACTCAAAAGTAACCCTAGTTTGCTAAAGTAACTCAAGTTAGCAATAAATTAACCCTAGTTTGCTAAAGTAACTCAAGTTAGCAAACCTAATTAGCATAACCATGCAAAGGAAATTCTCTTCTTCTCCCTTAAGCTCCCAACGGCTAAACCCTTAGCCTTTGAAGAAAAATCCTCTCCAAGAATTCTAGAATTCTCTCAACTCGACCACTCAAGAACTCACAAAGAACAAAAGAATCAAGAACTCATCATCCACCTCACAAGGCCAACAAGGAGTCAAGGAGACCTAAGAATCATTCAAGTTCAAGGTTGGTCTCGGTGAGTACATTCTAAACTCCTTAAGAGAATTCTAAATCTTACATAGTGAAGCTCACAAGATATCCCCTTTTCTTGTGAAGACCGTGACCTTCAAGAGGTAACTAGGTGAAGATTTTCGAAGTGCTAAGAGAGATTAGCTTCTTGGTGGGTTAGAATCATCTCAACCTCCATTCAAGGTTCAATTTGGTAAGACCATCTAGCCTCAAACTAAGATGTATTGTGTATTTAAATAGTGGCTAACAAATATTCCTACCCCTAAAACCGTGTATGATAAGAAGGGGTGGAAGGAAGAATTTCTTGTTTCAACAAGGTTCAAGCATGATCTAAGATCCAAGAAGGCAAGTACACTATAAATATTCTTGACTTATGTGTGAAAGTATATGCTTGAATGTCTAGCTATTACTAAGATTTAATCTTAGATGGAAAATATTAAGCTTGAAGCATGAAAGTTTCGGATTCTTAAGCTAAGTGACTTGCATGTGTGAAAATCCCTCAAAGATAAGTTCTTTGTCTCCTTTGAATATGAATATGTTGCATACCTATGATAGATGGGGTAAAGTTTTTCTCTCTCACCATGAAAATAGGACGGTGGAGGAAGGAGATGTGGTTGAACAATACTTCAAGTGAAAGAATATGTTTTGGGAGGTGAAAGATATATGGAAATTGTATGTTTGAATGTTCCATTGCTTAGAGGTGTTATGTTCATTAGGAAAATGAAATGTAGCCCTTCTCATGTATAAAGACGGGCTGTTTGGGGGGGGGGGTTAGGTAGTGCCTAAGTAAATTATGCCAAAGTAGACTCTACGATGTACAAAATGTGCATTGTCAAATTGTACTATGTGTTATCTTCAAAACCATTATTGAAGGGGTTGTATGTAGCTTTTAGAATTTATTAGAACCTGTAATATTTATGTTAAAAAGTGTATTTGATGGTTAGTAAGCTATTTTAGAAGGATAAAGTGTAGTTGGTACACATTTAGCAAGAAAAGTGACAAACAGGAAAAATTACTGGTACAGGCCAGATTCATGTGACATTTTGTAAGACTCAAAAATGGACCTTGGAAACGTACAAATGGGCTAATTTTTGATAGGATGCTATCCTTATGTGTTTATTAAATTTGTGAGTTGGAATTTTGGAAGAAGGACTCGTGGTTTATTTAATATAAAATGTTTAGTGAAGGCTGGTCATTCCAGATTCTGCACGTACCTGTCTTTAGAAAAATAATTAGATGACCACCTTAGACCTATTGGATTGCTCTAAAATTTTTATGGCAATCACTTAAGACATAGAGGAACATGTCTATGTAAATAAATCAACCTGGAATCACCATTTTAAGGGTTAATAACTGAGGTGAAGTTAACGGTATACAAAACTGGAAACAGAACAGAATTATGGCATGATGTTGTGAGGCCTTATTATTTCGAATTTGGGCTCATAGATGTTATTGGACTTATGAATATCACTTCTTGGTATGTCCATTATGATTTTTGGGTATTGGCCCAAAATAAATAAGTTTTTGGGCTTTAAAGCAAGGTAAGGGCTGGGCACTGCACAGCTAAATCCAGCCGTGCCCTTTTTTGGTAATTTAATGATTTGAGTGTTCTATAAGTCCTGAAACTTGACGAAATTTTTACGGCATGTAAATAAGACTCCGTTATGCTCACGTATGTCATGAGATCATGAAAATGGGCCGAAAATATGAGGTTTGAGGCCGCGTGAACAAAACGTTAAATTCTGGAACTTTTTTCCAGCTTATGAAATAAGGCATGACGAGTATTATGTGTTTCATATAGCCATGAGTTCCATGTTGCACGTCATGGATTACATCATCATCCTTTGCATGATTTATTATACTGATTTTATGACAAAGAACGATGAAAAAGCGCTTTCAAAGAAAAGATTTCAGTTTTGAAAAGAACGATTTCCATTGGTACCATTTAATTCTTGCCAGCATAACCTGCTCCAAATCCGGGCTTAATTGATCTGTTGATGATTATGACCGTACAGGCTCGGAGAGAATAGACTTGGTTATGATGATTATGACCGTTCAGGCCCGGAGAGAATAGACTTGATAATGATGATTTATGACCGTACAGGCCCGAAGAGAATAGACCTGATAACGATGATGGATGGTATGACCGTTTTCAGACCCGGACATAATAGATCTAAAGAGGATGTTACGACCGCCTCAGATCCAGATATAATAGATCTGAATATTCACTCCTCTCGTTTTATTTACAATGATATTTTGAAAGAAAGAATGAAAGAACTTGTCCTCATTTTCATCATGACGCATCGCATATGCATACGCATACATACGGCATTTTGTATGGCTAGTTGAATAATTGATGTACTATCACTTAGGCTATGATGGTATATTTTGAAATTTCCGAAGTTAGGATCTAATAAGATGTCTTATCTCTTAAGTTATGATCCTATGTCCTTACAAATGATGAAGTGAAAGTCAGGTATGTGGCAAATCCAAATTTTTTGGGGTTTGGTTCTGGTGTGTACTTTCCATTTAATTCATGATAATTTATTGTTTACTTGCCGGTGACGTTGTCACTCACCCTATTATTTTTCCTCCCAGAGCCTGTAGGAAATAGAGTCGAATGGATCAAGGATGAGCCTAGGGTCCCCTATCCATGAGCGTGTGAGAGAGGATTGTTGGACCTGTATAGCACCACTAGAGGGGGGGTGAATAGTGGGTTAGCGGAAATTACACTACAATTACCTTCAAAAACTTGTTTGAAGACCCCTTTGCCTCTTTAACCTCAGGTTCTGAAAATTCCAGAAACAGTTCACTACTTTGAACGTTTTGGTTGAACCACTTATACACCTGTGCAAGCTCTCAAACTTGGCAGAGATCAAGTTTAGAATGTTTATAATATGTCATAAAAATTTCAGTCAATTCCAAGCAAGTTAGCACGTTCAAATAAGCAAGAGAAGTAAAGTGTGCAATTCTGGCAGTTTCAGACAGAATGTTAGCTTAACTTCAAACAACAATATCTCAAAATCTACCCGTGCTATTTTGATGAATCTTATGTCAAATTAAACCTCACGATGTCTAGTTTAATTTGATATAAGGCTCACTCCAAGATTCGAAGGATAGCCTATTCAAATTGCACAAGTTTGCACACTGGTCAGAATTGTTCACAGAATGTAGCAACAATTTTGTGAAGATGATTTGAATGAGCTAAACTCCTCAGAATTTAGTGATTCTTGCGGCTACTGAAAGCTAACACATTGAAGTATAATATATCCAAAATTCATGCAATTCTAAGACTGTTTGCTTGTTCAATTATGCGTGCCAAGTTAGTGTAATTCTCAGGCAGAAAACAGTAAGTGCAGGAAATAAGTAAAGAACACAAGGAATTATCCTGGTTCGGTCAATGTGACCTACTCCAGTCCCAAGAGACACCTTCTCTTGGATTTCACTAAACACCAAACACCAAAGTCACCTTACAAAGCCAAAGGAAGAAGCTTTTCACCAACTTCTTCAAGAGGCTGCACCAAAACTGAAAATCAGCACTAGTTTGTTTCACCTTTGCACCTTTGCACCTTTTGCTCACCTCTAAGGAGTAAGCTTTATACACCAGCTTCTCCCTTACAATATGTCGTTTGAAAGGTGTTGAAATGACAAGAAATGAAGAACTATACAATCATAAAGCTTGCTGCAAATGTGTTCTTCAATAGAGAAGAGAAGAAGAGAAGTATGGAGACAAAGAGCTGATTTGTCTTGCTTGCTTCTTTGCTTTCGTTGGTGTCATTTGCTCTTCATCTTTGGTGCTATTTATAGCCAAGAGGACAGCCTAAAGGCTCCTCAAAGTGAACGTTGAAATGGATGAGAATGGGAGAAAATTCAGCACCTTTTTAGCTACCAAAATTCATCATTTGACTTTCAAGATAAATCTGAATTTTTGAATGCTTTGAAATAGTCTTCCAACCTGAACTTTTATCCCATTATGGCCGTTGGAATGAGATAGACAATGGCTCCATTTGAATGTTTAAAAGGCAGCTCCAATCAACAATTTCCATGTGTAAATAACTTGCCATGTATGCAGCTGAATTGGCATGTGTTTTGAACAAATTTTATCTCCTCATTTTGAACACAAATAAACGTTGAGATGGAGCTAAAAGATAGAGAGAAATCAGCTTGACTTGAGTTTGAATTGGTCTTCAACTTTTGAACATATAGCCGTTTGGTTGAGAGAGTTTTGCTCCAACTTTGCTACATTGTAGGACTTGCTTTTTGTCACACATCATAATCTGAATTTTGATCATATATCACACGAAATGTTGCTCCATTCTTGAGCCAAGATAGCCGTTGAAAAAGGCTCCAAATATACAAGAATAATCATTTGAAATCAGCACCAAAATAGGATGTAATTCAACTTGCCTTGACTTGTTCAAAAGCTGAAGATTTGTGCGCCAATTACCATCCATATCCGTGTGCACACATATAATATATAGTCACCAACATGTAGCATAGAAAACCATATGAAGAATACCAAGAATTCCAAGAAAACCATAGATGTGATAACCATGATATAAGAATTCCAATTGATAGACCATGCTGCCCGTTTCCATAAAAATAGGGCACGTACCATATGTGACATAAACACATATAAACATCATATAAGCAATATATAACATGTTGGAAGATCCATTGGCAAGTGAAAAGACCAGAATACCCCTTAGCACAAAAATAGGAATTTTGTCCTAGGATGAACCTAGACATGGTGCTGCTCCAGATTCATTTTTGCCATGATGTGACATGACTTATAAATGTGTCATATGATCATATAAGTCCGTTGGAAGAAGACCAAATAAGAATGAGAAGTCCAAATGGTGAAATTACCAAAATAGCCCTTATATAGGTCAATAAGCTTCCCACCGGGTCAATTCAGTTTTAACCCGTGCCAAGCATGCCTTTCCTCAGCCAATTAGATTCTAAATTGAATAAGGATCATGTGGGCTTTTGAATGACTCAATTTGGAGTTCATTTGCCCAAGATATGAACCAAAACCTGCAATAGGATACTAAACCGAACAATTTGCCTTATATTGTAAGTCATGTGACTTCAAGGCTTGGTTAGATCATATTATCAACATGTATTGGCATATATATCTTCTAAGATCAGTTTGAACAACATGTATTGGCATATATAATCTAAGATCAGTTTGAACATGTCTTGATTAAGATATGTGATTGAATTGGCCAAGTTCAATCTCATGATCTTAATCAAACTTGTTCAATCTTGATTCATTCAAGCAATTTCACATTTAGCTCATAAGTTCATAAGTTCATGCCTTGCCAAAACAATTTCACATTTAAACGTTACACATACATGCTCACATATGCATCTTCCAATCATTCAAACATGATATATCTATTTGCAATCATCATAACAATTACACATATGCACACATATACATTTTGCACAACAATTACACATATGCTCACATATACATTTTGCACAACAATTACACATATGCTCACATATACATTTTGCAATCACTCAAACATAATATATCACAACAATCTCCCCCTTTTGATGATTTGCAAAATTACCCCACATATGTGTATATTAAGCATTTAAATCAAGTGTGCATCAAGTGTTGTAATCTGTGTAATCAAGTAAGCATCTAAATCAAGTGTAAGCTGCTCCCCCTTAATGTGTTATCTCCCCCTTAACAGGATATCTATCTTCCCCTTAACATGATATATATACACATTTATTTCTCCCCCTTAATTTTGTAAATTATGCAAAAGACTGAATGGTGTAGTAGTCAGTTGTAAGCAATTAATCCAAGTCTTGCACGTAAAGTCTCAAAGATAGCTTGATTAAGGGGTTTAGTGAATATATCAGCTACTTGTTGATCAGTTCTAACATGTTCAATGTGTATATGTCCAAGATTAACATGATCACGGAGAAAATGATAACGTACTTCTATATGCTTTGCCTTAGAGTGTAGTACAGGGTTTTTAGACAAATTTATAGCACTTGTACTATCACAATAGATGGGGATATTATTTACTTGTATTTCAAAGTCTGAAAGTTGTTGTTTAATCCATAATAGTTGAGTACAACATAGACTTAAAGCCATATATTCTGCTTCAGTAGTAGAAAGTGCAACACTAGATTGTTTCTTTGAAAACCAAGATATTAGTGAGTTTCCTAGGAATTGACATGTTCCACTAGTGCTCTTTCTATCTACTCTACATCCACCATAATCTGCATCTGAATATGCATGTAGATTTAGACTAGATTGTCTATCATACCATAAGCCTAATGTTGGTGTATGTTGAAGATATCTAAATATTCTTTTTACAGCTTTAAAGTGTGACAACTTAGGCATACTTTGAAATCTTGCACACATACATACTGCAAACATAATATCAGGTCTACTAGCAGTTAGATATAGCAATGAACCAATCATAGACCTATATAGTTTTTCATCAAATGCAACACCATTTTCATCTTTGTCTAATTTTGTTGAAGTACACATTGGTGTTGGAGATGGTTTCAAGTTTTCAAAGTTGAATTTCTTTATCATATCTCTTATGTATTTGGCTTGATTGATATGTATACCACTTGATGTTTGTTTTATTTGCAAGCCTAAGAAATAGTTTAATTCACCAACCATAGACATTTCAAACTCAGACTTCATACAATCTTCAAAGTCTTTTACTAAGTTAGGATTAGTTGAACCAAAGATTATGTCATCTACATATATTTGTATTACAAGCAAATCTTTGTCTTTCTTTTTCAAGAATAAGGTACTATCTATGGTTCCTCTTTGAAAGTTGTTACTTAGTAAAAAGTTGGCAAATCTTTCATACCATGCACGGGGGGCTTGTTTCAAACCATATAAGGCTTTCTTAAGTTTATATACATGATCAGGGTTCTTTGGATCTTCAAAGCCTGGTGGTTGTTTAACAAAAACTTCTTCTTGGATATAGCCATTTAAGAATGCACTCTTAACATCCATTTGGAATAGTTTGATGTTATTATAACATGCAAAAGCTAATAAGAGGCGTATGGATTCTAATCTTGCTACGGGGGCAAATGTTTCATCGTAATCAATACCCTCTTCTTGATTATATCCTTGAGCTACAAGTCTTGCTTTATTTCTTACTACAACCCCTTGTTCATTCATTTTGTTCCTAAACACCCATTTAGTTCCAATGATTGATTTATCCTCGGGTTTAGGTACTAAATCCCACACATTGTTTCTTTCAAATTGGTTTAACTCTTCATGCATTGCATCTATCCAATATGCATCGTTTAAGGCATCATTCACATTCTTGGGTTCAATTTGGGATATAAGTGCATGCCATTGATCATATTCATTAGGATCTATTTGCCTACGTGTTCTAACCCCTTGATTTACATCTCCTATGATAAGTTCTTGAGGATGCTTTTGTTTATCTCTTATTTGCCACCAATTACTTGGTTGTGCATCTTCAATAGGTTCATGATGTTCAATAGGTTGGTTAGGCACATTTTCTTCATTATGTTCTTGTGTAGGGGGAGTTTGAACTTCATGCATTTCAAGAGTTTGATTTGGTGTTTCAACTTGATCATGTGTAGGTGGTAGGATAAGTTCATCTTCATCATAAAGTATTTGATCATTTGGTACATAGATTTCATGTTGATTACTTGTTTGGAGATATGCATTTTCATTGAACTTCACATGTATAGATTCAACTATCTTTCTTGTTTGTGCATTATAACATCTATATGCTTTAGAGTTCATTGAATATCCCACAAATATATGTTCATCAGACTTAGGATCAAACTTATCTAAGTTATCTTTTGTGTTCAATACAAAGCATTTACAACCAAAGACTTTCAGATAGTTTACTTTTGGAAGTCGTCCATTTAAGATTTCAAATGGTGTTTTGTTCAATTTCTTTCTTATTGATAGTCTGTTGATCATATAACTTGAAGTGTTTACTGCTTCAGCCCATAAGAATTTAGGTACTTTGTTTTCTACCATCATTGTTCTTGCTACTTCTTGAATAGTCCTATTCTTTCTTTCAACTACACCATTAAGTTGAGGAGTTCTTGGTGGGGAGAATTCATGTTTTATACCCTTTTCATTACAGAATTTGATTAATTCACTATTTTTAAACTCACCACCTCTATCACTCCTTATCTTAATAACATGTGATTCATGTTCATTTTCAAGTTGTCTAATTAGATTAGCTATAGATGATGCACTTTCATCTTTTGAAGCAAGAAACAATGTCCAAGTATATCTTGAGAAATCATCAACTATTACACATACATAATAACTTCCACCTAAGCTTCTTGTTCTACATGGACCAAATAAGTCTATATGCAAGAGTTCTAGTATTCTTAATGTTGTGACCTCGGTTTTAGGCTTAAGGGATTCTCTAACATGTTTGCCTTTGATACAAGATTCACATAGTTGAAAATCATTCAAGTTAAGTTTAGGCAATCCTTTAACAAGACTTTTAGCGTGTAGTTTTTCTAAGGTTGATATACCTATGTGTCCTAAACGTCTATGCCAAAGATTGGGATCAGATTCATGTGAAACAAGACATTTTGTGTTACTACTTAGCATATCATCCATGTTAAGCACATATATGTTTCCTTCACGTTTTCCTTTTAACACAACTTGATTGTTTTTATCCATTATCTTACAAGAAGTGGAGGAGAAGAGAACATTCAAGTTGTTGTCACATAGTTGAGAAACACTTAAAAGCTCAAAGGTTAAGTTACTTACAAGTAGGACGTTTTTGATCTCAAACTTGTTTGGATCACCAACCTTGCCTTTGCCAATTATTTGGCCCTGGTTGTTGTCTCCAAAAGTGACTTTGCCACCTTTTGCAACGTTTTTAAGTGTGCTAAACAAATTTTTGTTGCCCGTCATATGTCTTGAGCAACCACTATCAACTATCCAATTGGTTTTGTTCTTTTCATCTTCTTTGTTGTTATAACCAGCAACTTGTCTTTCTTTGATGTTATGTACCTACAAATGTAAATAACAACTTAGGTACCCTTTGATTTTGGGTCCTTTCAAGGTTAGACAAGTTAAGTTCATGTTAGTGTACCTTTAGGTACCCAAACTTGAACAACCTTTCTTGGTTTTGAAATGTTATAATCATGTTGAACAAATAGTGGATTTTGATACATAGAATATGATGGAAAAGGGGCTGCACGTTTATGTCTAGTTGGATAAGCATGATAAGTTCGATATGCATTTGAATGTTGCCATGTATATGAGTTATATCTTGGCCGTGTATAAGCATTGAATTTAGGCCGTGTATAAGCAAGATGTTGTGTGTGTCTAGGCCGTGTGTTGTAAACTAATTTAGGCCAAAAGTATGTCATGTTCTTCACATAAGCATGTTGTTGCATATAAGGCATAACTTGAGCAGATTTCATACTACTTTGTTTAGGCATTCTTGTATACATGTAAGCATGGTTTCTAGGTGTATTTGCCTTCCTATATGTTGATGCATTTTGCAATCTTTGTGATGAAGGTGGTGTGGGCAGAATAGGTTCATTTCTAAATGCATTTGGCCTATATTTCATGTTGGTTGAAGATGATACAAATGTTGTTTTCTTAGGTGTGTATTCAGCTTCTTTAACATATCCAAGACCTTGTTTGTCATTTCCATGCTTTTGAGATGCAATAAGAGTGTCTAACATGTTGGAACCATTCTTAAATTGTTCTAAAGATTTGTTCAAGTCTAGGTTGCATGCTTTTAATGATTCAAATTCAGTTTGTATTTCATGTAATTTAGACTTTAAAACATTGTAATCAACACATTGCACACATTGCACATTTTCATGTTTGTTCTTAAGTTCCTTAATCTGATTTTGCATTGAACTAATAGTGTTAGATGATTCAAGTTGAAGAACTTCTAGTTGAGAAGTTAGATTCAAGTTAGACGTCTCCAACTTGTTCTTCTCCTCAACTATTCTTTTCTTCTCCTTGGATAGCTTCTTATATCTATCATGCAACTTTTCTAATTCATCCAACAATTCATCTTGAGTAAAATCACATTCGGAGTCAGAATCGAATGTTACCTCATTTGTAGACTTTGAAGCCAAACATGTTTGTGCAACTTCAGGTTCCTCCTCGGATTCGGATGAAGATGTGTCATCCCAAGTGCTTGAACTTGCCTTGAGAGCTTTCTTCCTCCTTTGCATAGGTTCTACTCTAGTTTTTGTCCTTGTCTTTTCATCCATGTCACGGTTTTTGTTCTTGTTTGGACAATCATATGAGATGTGTCCTTGTTTGCCACATTCATAACACTTAAGTTCTTTATCATACCATTTACCATCTTGTTTGTTAGATTTCACATTGATAGGAGCAGCTGATTTTGCTTGTCTTTTAGTTGGTCTTTTCTTGAAAAACTTCCTTAAACGCCTAGCTAACAACATTATGTCTTCTTCATCACTTTCATCATCACTTTCATACTCGGCTTGATTAAATGATTCGGGTTCATTTGTTACAAATGCAAGTGATTTAGACTTGTTACTAGTTTCAGCCTTTCTTATATTCAACTTGTTTTCATAAACTTTTAAAGAGCCTATCAATTCATCAAGTTTTATTTGAGAAAGATCTTTGCTTTCTTCAATGGCACTAACTTTGGCATCCCATTCAATTGGCAAACTTCTCAAAACTTTTTGCACTTTTTCTTTCATCAAAAACGTTTTACCAAGGGATTCAAGTGAGTTGTATAAGTTTGTAAGCCTTAAATCCATATCAACAATTGATTCATTAGGCAGTAAATGGAATGATTCAAGTGTAGTCATTAACATGTTAATCTTTGATTCCTTTACTTGATTAGTTCCTTCATGCTTCATTTCAAGACATTTCCACATATCCTTAGCACTTAAACATGAAGAGACATAGGCAGATTCACTCCTACTTAAACCATTCAACAATAATTGCATTGCTTTAGCATTAAGACTCATTTTCTTTTTATCTTCATCACTCCAATCTTTTCTATATTTCTCAACTTCTTGTGATAAGCCATCAATTATAACATGCTTAGTAGGCACATAAGGTCCATCTTCAATGATAGACCATAAGTCTATATCAATAGCCATTAAGAACAATTTCATCCTAAGTTTCCAATGACTAAAGTTTTCTCCATCAAAAAGAGGTGGTCTTTGTGTGGACATGCCTTCTAATTCTATTTTCATGTGTGACTTAGACATGCTTCTTAGTGTGTGAGAAAACGTTTAAAACACTTATAAGAAGGAAAGAAAGTGTCACCTTGTTGTAGATACCAAATATGAAGAATATAAGACAACCAGAAAATTTCCAGCAACTTTGCAACTTGGAGTGTAAACTGTTTTCAGCTCAAATAAGAATATGGTGCTCAACCTTGCTCTGATACCAATTGTTGGACCTGTATAGCACCACTAGAGGGGGGGTGAATAGTGGGTTAGCGGAAATTACACTACAATTACCTTCAAAAACTTGTTTGAAGACCCCTTTGCCTCTTTAACCTCAGGTTCTGAAAATTCCAGAAACAGTTCACTACTTTGAACGTTTTGGTTGAACCACTTATACACCTGTGCAAGCTCTCAAACTTGGCAGAGATCAAGTTTAGAATGTTTATAATATGTCATAAAAATTTCAGTCAATTCCAAGCAAGTTAGCACGTTCAAATAAGCAAGAGAAGTAAAGTGTGCAATTCTGGCAGTTTCAGACAGAATGTTAGCTTAACTTCAAACAACAATATCTCAAAATCTACCCGTGCTATTTTGATGAATCTTATGTCAAATTAAACCTCACGATGTCTAGTTTAATTTGATATAAGGCTCACTCCAAGATTCGAAGGATAGCCTATTCAAATTGCACAAGTTTGCACACTGGTCAGAATTGTTCACAGAATGTAGCAACAATTTTGTGAAGATGATTTGAATGAGCTAAACTCCTCAGAATTTAGTGATTCTTGCGGCTACTGAAAGCTAACACATTGAAGTATAATATATCCAAAATTCATGCAATTCTAAGACTGTTTGCTTGTTCAATTATGCGTGCCAAGTTAGTGTAATTCTCAGGCAGAAAACAGTAAGTGCAGGAAATAAGTAAAGAACACAAGGAATTATCCTGGTTCGGTCAATGTGACCTACTCCAGTCCCAAGAGACACCTTCTCTTGGATTTCACTAAACACCAAACACCAAAGTCACCTTACAAAGCCAAAGGAAGAAGCTTTTCACCAACTTCTTCAAGAGGCTGCACCAAAACTGAAAATCAGCACTAGTTTGTTTCACCTTTGCACCTTTGCACCTTTTGCTCACCTCTAAGGAGTAAGCTTTATACACCAGCTTCTCCCTTACAATATGTCGTTTGAAAGGTGTTGAAATGACAAGAAATGAAGAACTATACAATCATAAAGCTTGCTGCAAATGTGTTCTTCAATAGAGAAGAGAAGAAGAGAAGTATGGAGACAAAGAGCTGATTTGTCTTGCTTGCTTCTTTGCTTTCGTTGGTGTCATTTGCTCTTCATCTTTGGTGCTATTTATAGCCAAGAGGACAGCCTAAAGGCTCCTCAAAGTGAACGTTGAAATGGATGAGAATGGGAGAAAATTCAGCACCTTTTTAGCTACCAAAATTCATCATTTGACTTTCAAGATAAATCTGAATTTTTGAATGCTTTGAAATAGTCTTCCAACCTGAACTTTTATCCCATTATGGCCGTTGGAATGAGATAGACAATGGCTCCATTTGAATGTTTAAAAGGCAGCTCCAATCAACAATTTCCATGTGTAAATAACTTGCCATGTATGCAGCTGAATTGGCATGTGTTTTGAACAAATTTTATCTCCTCATTTTGAACACAAATAAACGTTGAGATGGAGCTAAAAGATAGAGAGAAATCAGCTTGACTTGAGTTTGAATTGGTCTTCAACTTTTGAACATATAGCCGTTTGGTTGAGAGAGTTTTGCTCCAACTTTGCTACATTGTAGGACTTGCTTTTTGTCACACATCATAATCTGAATTTTGATCATATATCACACGAAATGTTGCTCCATTCTTGAGCCAAGATAGCCGTTGAAAAAGGCTCCAAATATACAAGAATAATCATTTGAAATCAGCACCAAAATAGGATGTAATTCAACTTGCCTTGACTTGTTCAAAAGCTGAAGATTTGTGCGCCAATTACCATCCATATCCGTGTGCACACATATAATATATAGTCACCAACATGTAGCATAGAAAACCATATGAAGAATACCAAGAATTCCAAGAAAACCATAGATGTGATAACCATGATATAAGAATTCCAATTGATAGACCATGCTGCCCGTTTCCATAAAAATAGGGCACGTACCATATGTGACATAAACACATATAAACATCATATAAGCAATATATAACATGTTGGAAGATCCATTGGCAAGTGAAAAGACCAGAATACCCCTTAGCACAAAAATAGGAATTTTGTCCTAGGATGAACCTAGACATGGTGCTGCTCCAGATTCATTTTTGCCATGATGTGACATGACTTATAAATGTGTCATATGATCATATAAGTCCGTTGGAAGAAGACCAAATAAGAATGAGAAGTCCAAATGGTGAAATTACCAAAATAGCCCTTATATAGGTCAATAAGCTTCCCACCGGGTCAATTCAGTTTTAACCCGTGCCAAGCATGCCTTTCCTCAGCCAATTAGATTCTAAATTGAATAAGGATCATGTGGGCTTTTGAATGACTCAATTTGGAGTTCATTTGCCCAAGATATGAACCAAAACCTGCAATAGGATACTAAACCGAACAATTTGCCTTATATTGTAAGTCATGTGACTTCAAGGCTTGGTTAGATCATATTATCAACATGTATTGGCATATATATCTTCTAAGATCAGTTTGAACAACATGTATTGGCATATATAATCTAAGATCAGTTTGAACATGTCTTGATTAAGATATGTGATTGAATTGGCCAAGTTCAATCTCATGATCTTAATCAAACTTGTTCAATCTTGATTCATTCAAGCAATTTCACATTTAGCTCATAAGTTCATAAGTTCATGCCTTGCCAAAACAATTTCACATTTAAACGTTACACATACATGCTCACATATGCATCTTCCAATCATTCAAACATGATATATCTATTTGCAATCATCATAACAATTACACATATGCACACATATACATTTTGCACAACAATTACACATATGCTCACATATACATTTTGCACAACAATTACACATATGCTCACATATACATTTTGCAATCACTCAAACATAATATATCACAACAAGGATAGCTGCAAGACTTAGTATGATTACTTATGATTGATGAACTTATGATGGGATTTGGAGTTGGACATCTCTTTTATTTTTCTGGACACTGATATAGACAATGTTTTAAATGCTCGGCATGTTTTATTTTAAAGTTTTTATTTCTGCCTCTATTTTGCTTACTTGATGATGTGTAAGCGGAAAAGTCCATATATTATGTTATGGATGACGATATGATATGAACTATCGCCTGGTACTCTCCGTAGTGAAGTACGTCAGGCGCACCATACGCGGGCGAGCCGGTGCGGGGCGCTACACAAAGCTTTGGAAGCAAAGCTGTTCATTGGACATATTGTTTGCTGAACTTGCGCCTGGTTGTCTTGCTTGGCCAAGTTGATTTAGGCATCTTCCTTGTGATTGGTTTACATGGTTCAGCAGCTTAAGATGTCTTCTAAAATACATGTTAGCCTGCTTGGACGTTGGCCTTGTGATTGGCTCACTATTCAGCAAATACTGCAGACTATACAAAACAGAACCAATCTGGACAGTTGAATTTGTTTCGCCCAAATGACCATCCTAGCCTTCGAATTAGATTTTCCAATACAAATCACATTGTAGATCTTTTCAAAAATTTGAATTTAGGTGCTGATTGGACGTCATTGGGAGGTCAGATGAGTGAGGTATGGCCATTTGAAGATTGACCTCCTTTGGATGTGGACCTTTGGAAGCAAGCGACTAAACAGCCTGCTTGTGGAGGATGATTATGGAGCTTGTTACATGCCTCTACTGGAAAAGGGATACACAAAAAGTTGTAGATAATATTTTTAGCTTTCATCTCCAACTGGAATCAGATCAATTAGACTTGTGGTTGGAGAGATATGGCCAAAATACTAACAAGGTATCAAGCTCCCTACTTCACTGTTTGAAATCAGCTTGGTGTTTGAACTTTAGGATTTGATTGAACCTTGCTTCCTTGAGCTTGAATGAGTTCAAACACACACAAAACAACATATGCAACATATACAACATGTCCTAGGGTTTTTTAGACTATAAGAGACATAAACATATAGTTATAAGAGACATAAACCTTAAATGTTCATACAAGTGCTATATGTCCTAGAGACCTAACGAGTGCAATGTTTGACATGTTGTTGATGCCTCATAGGCATGCATCATTCCCTTCCCCTTCGAAAATGATTCATCCTCGAATCTAAACATTAATAGGGGATTGGATACAAGGATGTACACGTATGTTTAACTCCACCTGAATTAAATATGAACATTATAAAACAGTAGGGTGAAGATGATGTACCTTGGTGCACCCTTATCTTTTCCAACGAAAGTATAAGGTGTGTACACATTTCCTAAAGTGTTTAGGATGTACCAAAAGTAAGATAGCAAAAAGTTTGCACCAGGAACATCCTAATAAGTAAAACAACATCCAAATGATATATGGCCACATATTTATATCAAATGTATAGTTCAAACATATATATGCAATACTTAGACTAGGCGTATCGAACAAGATGGAAACATGAATATATTCAACTAAATTAAGGCTAGGTGATATTTCAACAATGTCTTCATCTAAGGTGAATGGTCAAGCAATTCATCAACTAGATCATTCAACGATTTATATTCGTATGCAAATGTATTTGTGTCAACGAAATCATGATCAAGTTCTACATCAAGTAGACTATCTAGTTCAGCTAACAATTCTTTATATGAATCTAGTTTGACATTGTAATTCTCATTAGGCACATTTACATCAATGTCATCAACAATTTGTTCAGGATGTAATTCACTTTCTAACCCAAAAATAAGCATCTCAGGGATATGCAATCATGCATAGGAATTTTATTTATATGCATGTTGAGGTTTAAAACATTTTTAGAAAAAATGTTATCAAGTTCAATAACAGATATAGGCATGTTGTTAACACTTTGTAAATTACCAATTTCAATATCAAGTGAAGTATCTTCTTCAAATTCAAATACCTCATATGGTTGAACATGCATATCATGTAAAGGAGTTTCAGTTTGATGCATGTCAGGGGTCAATTCAAGTTCACACAAAGCATTACTTTCAAACACATTGGTTTGCAAAGCTTTTGTTGTTTCAGAATCTTTTTTCATCGTATGCAACATATCATTAAGTCTAAGAATTTCCTCTTCAAAGGCATTCATTTTCACAATCAAATTGCTTAACTTATCTAAATCAGTTTGATCGTTTGGTTTGTCACTTTGCAAATCACACGATTTCTGCTCACGCCCATAGTTTTGGTTAAAATGCCAAATGATCACATTCGATTGAATAAGTTTTGCCTTTTCAAACATGTCATGAAGCAAAGAAAATGTCTCCCTTAACAAGCAATCAGCAATCTCTTCATCTAATGCGGCAAAGAACCTAATCATGCTTAGTTCCTCATGTTCATTAATATTAGCATAATACAAATCCTTGAGCATTTCATTATAATATGCTTTAACATCTTTATTGCATTGACTGGTTTGATACCTTGGAGTTTTACACTCCCAATATCTCACCCAAAGACCATTTGTATGTCCAAAAGAGTCCATACATTGGTTGAGGTTATCATAGTCATTTCTATGACATTCAACTCCCAAAATGGTTCTAAGCATCATGTTTAATCAAAACAATCAACCAAATAAGTACAAATTGTGAGATAACCAAATTAGATCATAAGCAAGTAAAATCAAATTATAAATTTAACAAAACGTAATACTTTAGTTTGACAATTGAATAAACAACAATCTTGGACTATCTAAGATTCAAAGAGATAGAAGTCAAGTGATGTTTTTAGGCTGAATCAAGAAAGCTAAGGGTTTGGTCAAGACAATCATTTAACTTACTTTAAACTTTTATGCAAATTCAATTGTAAATAAATTGAAATGACAGCACATCACACAAGGGTTTGTTCTAGGAACCTTTCAATAACAGTCAACACTTTTGGATGTAGGTATCTGTTGCTTGCACAATTTTGATATATCCACTTTTGTGAATTTGAATTTTTGTACAAGGCTATATCTCATTTTATTGTGCAATCACTCATACGTCCTGCCTCTTGCATTTTGAATTTAGATAGGCTTTTCTCTCAGTTTCTTTGACAAACAAGTCCTTATTGTTAATCTTTGGCTTTTCTTTGTTTGTTTTGTGAGTAGCTCACGGCCTTTATGAGACATTGCTCACGGCCTTTTTGGATTACTTGCACAATATTTTGGTGTGTCTTTTGCGAAACGTTCCTTTAACAACACAAAAAAACACTAATGATATGACAACTGTTTCATAATTTTAACAACCAAATATGAAAGAAAGTTCAATGCAAGTTTGAAGAAGTGTAAAACCAACAAGATGATAAACGGGGTTGGCAATATAATAGTGTGGGGATGAAAGTTAGACAACTTGATTCTAAGTAAGAACTTAAGTCCAACAATGTCTTTAATCAATTGAAACAACCTAAAGTAAATATAAACGCAAACCAACATTAAAACTTGATGTTAATTATTGTTTCTTTCAAGTTTACTTCACCTTTTCAAGCTTTAAAGTCAATACGTTTGATTAAAGTTCAGCCAACCTTAGAGCGTTTATCTTTTGTTCAATGACTTAAAGTGAGTTTGAGACGGTTAGATTAATTTGCAACGGGCAGCACCTCGTCTAAACTTATTAAATAAACGTTTGTGATCAAAAAAATTGCAAAGACTTGTAAATGGCGCGACTTGAAACAAATTACTCAAACTATGACTAGCAAATTGTACCAAGTTCGCATATGCTACAGTATTGATCTAAACAGTTTATAAACGTACTCTTTTTGTGCTTTTTTTGACACTAAAACAACTTAAACACATGACACGCAAACAAATCTTATACCAGATGATGTTGGTTTTAGGTTAAGACAAGCTTAAACAACATAATCTAGTATATGGCTTTAAAACAGAAAACATGTGTCTCCCTTTTCTGGTTTTTTCTAGTTTCAAACGGCATCAAACTTCAAACAAACACCAACACATTAAATTTCAACATCTTAAGTGTCTGTTTGAGTGATGTTTGAATAGACTTTGACAAGGAAAAACGCAAGAACAACGAGATAGAAACTGATTGCTACTCGGTTTAGACAAACAGTGACATACATTACGTATCTCAGGTTTTACATGTATCAAACATCAACAAAACTGTCAACAAATGCTAAGATAACATATTCAGACATTAAAGAGATGATTAAACAAGTTTTGGGTCAAAATTGATGAGAAAAACGCAAGATAAAACAGTTTAAACTTAGACACAACAATAGTTTGTATTTGGCCAGAAAACAGAAAACTTGCCGGAGGTTCCTTGCACTTTCTGAGTTCTAAACGACCCTAAACCTCAAACAAATTTTACCACATTATATTTATACATGTTAAGTATGATCATGCAAAATTTGAGAAGAAATACATAAGAAAAACAATATGAAAACAGTTGCTAAACTCAAACTATACGGCAGAAACAAAACAGTTACACCTTGATGTTTTTTTTCCTAGTTTAGGTTCCAAACAACAACAAAACACCAAACAACTTCTATCATATCTTAATTAAACATTAAAGAGATGTTCAACAAGGGTATGACCAGAAATTGCAAGAAAAAATGTGAAAACAACAAGACACAAAACACAACACATAACTGGAAAACATAACACTTAGAAACTAGCTAACTATTTTTGTGTTTTTGGGATTTAATGACCACTAAGACGTCTAAACAAACACTACACACTTAGTCCTAACACCTTAAGTATGTTTCGAGCAAAGATTAAGTGTTGTAATGTCCATATAAAATGGACAACACAACAAAAACAACAGGGCTACAAAATAGATTGCTAAGACACAAAATAGTTTACAAAACGAAACGATTTGGAGTTAAAGTGTACCTTAGGCTCTGATACCAATTGATGAGGAAACAAGAAGGGACATTCCTTTAACTCCTTAACATAGATTGGACAAGAATTGGGTGGAGCACAGGTTCTGTTTTGCTGTGATGGTGAACAATGGCTAACAAATGGCTTCAACTCATCTAGGCAAGCCTCAACCATCCGAAATGATATTCACCCCAAGTGTATAAGCCTACAAACAAGGTTTCTCGATCCTTGAATGGATCCAAAAGCCCTTGAATCAAAGGTTGAAGAAGAAGAACAAAAACTGTTCTTTCAAGCATCTCTCGGCTGAATATGTTATAAACTGATTTTCTCTGTTTTGATCTGTCTTTGTACACGGTTTTAACACTTGAATTTATAGAAAATCTATCATATCTTTAGTCTAAATATCTTGCATGGATGGTCCAATGAAAATAAAGAAGGAAAATTGATTTACAAAGCTTTGGAAGCAATGTTGTTCATCGGACAGATTGTTTGCTAAGCTTGCGCCTGGTTTTCTTGCTTGGCCAAGTTGACTTAGGCATCTTCCTTGTGATTACTTTACATGGTTGAGCAGCTTGAGATGTCTTCTAAAAGGCCTTGCAGGTTGCTTGGACGTTGGCATTGTGATTGGCTGACAATTTGGCAAATATTACAGAATATACAAAACAGGACCAATCTGGACAGTTGATTTTCTTTCACCCAAATGACCATCCTACTTTCAAATTAGATTATTGATGAGGATCAAGGGTCCGATGAGGATCAAGGGCCGCATCAAGATGTCAAAGGTCCTATGACAAGAAGGAGGGCAAAGGAACTTTGTCATCAAGTTGCCACCTTCTTGTACAAACATGTTCAAGATGAACCTAAGACTCCTTGGGTTCATTTCATTGAACCTTCAACTTGAGCATGTCTCAGCATGCACGTCTACATTCCTTGTTTTTGAATTTATTTTGTGTCGTATGATCTCAGTTTTATGTATTTGCTTTGTAGGTAAATTAGGTTCAAGAGAATGTTTGAAGAGAATGTTTGAAGAGAATGTTTGAAGAGAATGTTTCAAAAGAATGTTTCAAGAGAATGTTTCAAGAGAATGTTGAAGAGAATGTTTCAAGAGAATGTTAGAAAAGAATGTTTGTCTACGCTAAGACAAATTCAAAGGTGTCCAAAATAGAATCTCTTGTTCAAATTGAAATCAAACATCATCTACAACATATCACAAGGGGCGCCCATTTTGAAGGATAAGGATCACACGCCATTTTTGAAGCAAAGATGAGATGGCAATTCAAATTTGAATCCAAGTTTAAAATTCAAGTTCAAGTTAAACTCAATCTCCAACCAGCATTTGAATTCAACATCTCAACCATTTGAAGACATCTCACACGCCTAGATATCCATCCACACGCCACTTGAAGATCAAAAAGGATGGGATCATAATTCAAAGATTGAATTCAAGTTTGAAGTCAAATTGAATCCAATCTTCAACTAGCCTTTGAATTCAAATTCAACCACATCTCCAACGCCAATTTCAACATCTCCAACGCCAATTTCATCACCAAACATGACTAGATTCATTGAAGATAACATCTTGCAAGCATTTCAAGTTTTAGCTAGAATTATCTTAGTTTAAATTTTCAAGCAAAGTTCAAATTCAAACATTTGTTAGATAGCTTTATTAGAATTATCTCTAGCCATCTCAAGCTAAAGGGTCTTCTAGGCCTATAAATAGGACCCCTTTGGCTGGTTGTAAACTCACCTTTTGATGAATAACAATTCTTGATATTTCATTCACTTTGTGTGATACTTTGTTTTCTTGGTTTTGCATTAAAAACCTAGGTTAAGATCCTTCAAAGTTGAGCATATTGAAGGTGTTGCCATTGCTTAAAGGTGCCGTCCCGGAGGGCCATATTGGTTTGCCTGATCAACGACCATCTTGAAGTGTTGGTCTTGCTCATTCTTAATCCATACGTTTTTATTCATTAAGGAAGCAAGGGGAAGTCTTCTTCCTTGTGCCTAACCCTTGTTAAGGACGTTTGGAAGGTGGAATTGTTGGAGCCCACGAGTTGCACGCATCAAATTGGTATCAGAGCCCAGGTTACTCTATTCCACCATCTATCATTTCCTTTTCGTTTGAGTCTAGTCATTTCAAGTTCAGTTGTGTCCTTCTTCTACTCCTCCCTCTACACGCCATTTGCCTTGCATCTCATTCATTCAAAAAAAAACGTCATTTACTTTGAATCTTTGCAAGTTGCTGCATTTTTCTTTTCATCATTCAAGTGTCATTTCCTTTATTTCCTCTCATATCACAATCTGATTTTTTTAGTCATTCAAACTTGAACACATTAGGGTTCGTTGCGTTTTAGGTTACATTCAGCTTTTTTTAAAATAGTCCAACCATCAGCCTATAAAGCTACCTCGGTTTCAAATCATCTTGTTGCTACCGAAGCTTTTAGTTGGTGATGATTGTATGCATCTTATGATTCGCATTGTGATTGATTTCATGCTTTAAGACAAGTAGTCATACGTGTGTTTCCCTTCCCGAACCATTTTCAAAACCCTAATTCCACCACCCCACCCCACGGCCCAACCAACCCCACCCCAACCCAACCTTAAAACGCACCAACCTGGTCCAAAACAACTCTATTTACACCCCAAACAAAAAGCCCCAAACCAATTTACCCAAAAACAATCAGATTCTAAAGATCCTAATTCATTCAAATAAACCCTAACCCTAGAATTTGAATTTTGCTCAAATTCTGTCCTAGACCAACCAATATCCAAATTGGCCACACCAATCATCAATTACCAACCCAAATAGTCAATCTACAACACCCGTTCCGTTCCTACAACCACATTCCGCAAAATCCCAAAACGTTCAAAAAACACCCTAAATCAAAAACCCTAACCCTAACCCCTATTCGGCCTTACTCAATTTCCCTCACCTTCCAAGGTCAATTTTGTTGCAAGTCCAAGACACAAATTGCATTTTAAATACATTGCACTATTCTGGCCAAAAACGCAAGTGCTAACTGCAAAACAGGTGAAATCCCAATTCTGCCCTTAGCCAAAAAAAAAGGAGAATCTGAACCTTGCTCAATTGAAATAGCAAGGAAGAAAAAGAAGAAAAAAAGAACAAGAAAAGAAAGAGGGCAAAACGTTTGTGCATTGCGTGGAAAATTTTTTGGTACGACTTGCAAACCTTGGATACCATATTACCCACATTGCCGTCCCCTATTCCCAATTCTCCAACTCTTGATCTTCTTGAACCAATCACACATTTGGTTGCTCGATTGTTGCATGACTTGAACCATTTTGTGGATAGTAAGTGCATAGAATCAAAATTAACTAAAGATTGCCCACGGCAACCCTTAGTTCATCTTTGGTTCAGCCTTATACATCAACTTTGGTTGCTTATTTTCTTTGAATCTTAGTAGAAAGTTCAAGTTTGAATTCATTTCAATTGATTCTACTTTGATACTAATTGGTGCAACTTGAAAGCAAAAAGGAAGAAACAAGCGGAGAACATTGTGGTTTGAAGAAGCCTTAGCAATACACTTCCTTATTGATCACTTTGAGACTTCTTAACTTCAGGTTATCCAAGAACCAAAGTGGTAAGAGAGTGGAAAGAATCGAAATCGGAGTGTCCATAGCTTATTTTTTTTACTAATCCCTTAACGTTTGTTTGTCTTTGTGTTAGTTTGCTTCTTCTTTTTTTCCTTTGTTTCGTTCAATTCCTTAGGTACAATGGCCAGCAGCAATTCCGCATCTAGCAAGTCTAAAGGAGCCGAAACTGTTGACAATACTCAGCAACAAATGCTGGAGATGCTTAAGAAACTCATGCATGACAATGAGATAATCAAGCATCGCTTGGAAGACGTAGAGCGAAGCTACAAAACATGTGATGGCCAAGGAACAAGCAGGACCGTTCCACCACCACAACCAAGGTGCCATCCTCCAGAAGAAGTTGAGGACGATAACATTCGACCCCCACACACCGAAGCAAGACGGTTTGCTCCTCCTACACAAGCAAGAAGGTACGCTCCGAGAAGGTACAATGATGATTACATTCCCTTTGAGCATGATGATTATGACTTTGATGACCACCATCCCCGTGGTTACCAAAGACGCCAAAATCCCCTTTTCCTGCAAGATGACGATTTTCTCAAAACCAAAATAAGTATTCCCACGTTTTATGGTAAAAGTAATGCGGAGGAATATTTAGAATGGGAAACGAAAGTGGATTTGAACTTTTCTTGTACCAATTATAGTGAATTGCAAAAAGTGAGGTATGCTTCCATTGAATTTTCTGGTTATGCACTTAATTGGTGGACGAATTTGTGTCGAAATAGAACTAAGACGAGACAACCCCCAATCGCCACTTGGGAAGAAATGAAGTTTGAAATGCGTCAACGTTTTATTCTAAACAATTATGAGAGTTCTATTTTCACGAGTTTGCATAACTTACGACAAGGTTCCAAAAGTGTAGACGAGTATTATAAAGAGTTAGAAATTTTGTTGGAAAGGTCTAACTTGCAGGAACCTGAAGAAGCCACCAAGGCTCGATTCTTACATGGTTTAAACAGGGAGATTGCGCAAAGGGTTGACCTTCAACCTTACCTCGACCTCACAACCATGGTCCATATGGCTGAAAAGATTGAAGCACAATTAAAGGTACGTAACTCCTCCAATTTCAATTCCAATTATCGTACTAATCAATCTTCATCAAGATTTCACAGCAAGCCTTCAGGAACAGGAAGTTCACGACCTACAGGAGGCCAAGCACGTGCCCAAGGTGCGTCACAAAGAATGGACAATCGCGTGCAATCCACACAAAGGAGAGATGAACGCACCCAACAAAAGGCTCCTACCGGAAATCCTTCGGATTCCTCAAACAGGTTTAGAGACATTAAATGTTATAAATGTCAAGGACGTGGTCACATAGGAAAAGAATGTCCTAATGCAAAAAGAATCAAGTTAATTGAAGAGACAAACGAAGATGTGTCCGAGTCCGAGCATGAAAACGAGTCTGAGCATGATAATGAAATTGAACCTGAAGAGGATCTAGGCGCATTAGATGATTTTGACACTAAAGAGTTTCTTGTTGTGCGTAGAGCTTTAAATGCATATCCGAAATTAGATGATCACGAACAACATAGAGAAAACATTTTCCATATTCATTGCATGATAAATGGTAAAGTGTGCACCATGATCATTGATTCCGGTTCTTGTGCGAATGTGGCTAGCATCGAATTAGTAAGAAAACTGAATTTGCCTATGACTAATCATCCGCACCCTTACAAACTTGCATGGCTAAATGACTGCGGTGAAGTTAGCGTAAGTAAACAAGTTTTGATTTCTCTTAGCATTGGTAGTTACAAAGATGATGTTTTATGTGATGTCGCCCCAATGCATGCTAGTCATATCTTACTTGGTAGGCCATGGCAATTTGATAGACATGTGACATATGATGGTTATTTGAATCGTTATTCTTTCAAATTGAATGGCAAATTGTACAAACTGCATGCACTTCCACCACACAAAGTCCACGAGGATCACCAACGCATGTCCAAGTCTAGAGCCGATCCTAAGGAAAAAGAAGCCGAGAGAAAATTCGTGGAGTGTATGAAAAGTGAGAACAAAAAAAATGAGAGCAAGGGAAAAGAGGTAGTGCCCCTAAGTGTCAACGAGTCAAAAAAGAAGTGTGGGTATTTCGCAAAGAAAAGAGAGGTTACACGTGCACTTTATAACAACCAAACTGTCTTCATCATCATCCCAAAGTCATGTCAACTTGCCCTTGAAGAACTCCCACCAAACTTACCTACCTCAGTTGCGTCCCTTATCCAAGAATATGAAGTTCTATTTCCTTCCGAACCACCATCCGGATTACCACCCATTAGAGGGATAGAACACCAAATCGACTTTGTCCCAGGAGCCGTGTTACCCAATCGCCCAGCCTATCAAGCAAACCCCGAAGAAACCAAAGAAATCCAAAGGCAAGTAGAAGAGCTCCTAGCTAGTGGACAAATCCGAGAGAGTCTGAGCCCATCTGCCGTCCCCGTCATTTTAGTACCCAAAAAGGATGGAACGTGGAGAATGTGTACCGATTGCCGAGCCATAAACAAGATTACCGTCAAGTATAGGTACCCCATACCTAGGCTAGACGATATGTTAGACATGTTGCACGGATCCAAATTCTTCACCAAAATCGACCTTAAGCAAGGGTACTTCCAGGTACGCATTCGAGAAGGGGACGAATGGAAGACTGCATTCAAAACCAAGTTTGGGCTCTATGAGTGGTTAGTGATGCCCTTCGGGCTCACCAACGCCCCTAGTACCTTTATGAGGCTAATGAATGAAGTCTTACGTGCGTTCATAGGACGCTTTGTCGTTGTCTATTTCGATGATATCCTAATCTATTCCCACACCATAGAAGATCATCTTGACCACATTAGAGCCGTTTTTGAAAAGCTTAAGCAAGAACAACTTTACGCCAACTTTAAGAAGTGCTCTTTCTGTTTAGAACGCGTAGTTTTTCTAGGCTTTGTCATTTCAGCTGAGGGAGTAGAGATGGATGAGGAAAAGGTTAGGTCAATTGTGGAGTGGCCTATACCTAAGAATGTAGGGGAAGTTCGCAGTTTTCATGGACTAGCAAGCTTTTATAGACGCTTTGTCAAAGATTTTTCTTCCATAGCTGCACCCCTAAACGAAATTGTGAAAAAAGATGTGCCTTTTAGGTGGGAAGAGCCACAACAACAGGCATTTGATGAACTCAAACGTAGGCTGACCACTGCACCCATACTTAGACTACCAAATTTTGACGAGACCTTTGAGATCGAGTGTGATGCAAGTGGAGTGGGTATAGGCGCAGTTTTGACCCAAAGTATGCCCTTGTGAGATCATTGAATTACTCTACCTATGATAAGGAACTTTATGCCCTTGTGAGATCCCTACAAACTTGGCAACACTATCTTCAACCTAAAGAGTTTGTGATCCACACTGACCACGAAAGCCTTAAGTATCTTAAAGGGCAAGGAAAGTTGAACAAAAGACATGCCAAATGGGTAGAGTTCATAGAACAATTCCCTTACGTGATTAAGTACAAACAAGGAAAGGATAATATAGTTGCCGATGCCCTCTCTAGGAGATACACGTTAGTGACTACATTATCTTCACGCTTCTTAGGATTCGAATCACTAAGGACTTGTACCCCAATGACCATGACTTTGGCACCATTTTCGAGGCATGTAAAGGAGCACCATTTGGGAAATTTTACATACACGAGGGTTATCTTTTCAAAGAACAAAAATTGTGCGTTCCCCAATCATCCCTACGCGAAGCATTGACTAGAGAAGCCCATGGGGGAGGTTTAATGGGTCATTTCGGAGTGTTCAAAACCCTTGAGACTCTTAAAGAACATTTCTATTGGCCCCACATGAGAGTAGACGTCGAGAGGTTGTGTGGTAATTGCATCACTTGCAAACAAGCCAAATCCAAGTCCCAACCACATGGCCTTTACACGCCTTTACCCGTCCCTGATTCCCGTTGGATTGATATTTCTATGGACTTTGTTTTAGGACTTCCTAGGTCTCGGGGAGGACGCGATAGCGTTTATGTTGTGGTTGATCGATTTTCAAAAATGGCGCATTTCATAGCATGTAGAAAAGTTGATGATGCCACACATGTTGCTGATTTGTTCTTCAAAGAAATTGTTAGATTGCATGGCATGCCACGTACAATTGTAAGTGATAGAGATACGAAATTCTTGAGTCATTTTTGGCGAGTTTTGTGGGCTAAACTTGGTACACAATTGTTGTTTTCCACCACCGCACACCCACAAACTGATGGACAAACTGAAGTCGTTAATCGTACTCTTTCTCAACTTTTGCGTGCCATTTTGCAAAAACACATTAAACATTGGGAAGATTGTTTACCATATATTGAATTTGCATATAATAGGAGTGTCCATCACGGTACTTTGCATAGTCTATTTGAAATCGTGTATGGCTTTAATCCCTTGTCTCCCATTGATTTGATTCCTATTCCCGTGCATGAACGTTCTAGTATTGATGGTAAACAAAAAGCGGACAACATAAAGAAACTGCATGAACAAGTTAAAACACAACTAGAATAGAAAAACAAAGCTTATGAAAAACGAGCTAACAAACATCGGAAAAGAGTTGTGTTCAAACCTGGAGATTTAGTGTGGTTACATTTGCGTAAAGAAAGATTTCCCAATGAAAGAAAGTCAAAATTGTTGCCTTGCGGAGATGGACCCTTTAAAGTATTGAAACGCATAGGTGACAATGCATACATCCTCGATCTTCCCGACAGGTATGGTTCAGTTTCACCTACTTTTAATGTTGCTGATCTCACCCCTTTCAACGATGACCTTTTTGATTCGAGGACGAATCCTTTTGAGGAGGGGGGGATTGATGAGGATCAAGGGTCCGATGAGGATCAAGGGCCCCATCAAAAGGTCAAAGGTCCTATGACAAGAAGGAGGGCAAAGGAACTTTGTCATCAAGTTGCCACCTTCTTGTACAAACATGTTCAAGATGAACCTAAGACTCCTTGGGTTCATTTCATTGAACCTTCAACTTGAGCATGTCTCAGCATGCACGTCTACATTCCTTGTTTTTGAATTTATTTTGTGTCGTATGATCTTAGTTTTATGTATTTGCTTTGTAGGTAAATTAGGTTCAAGAGAATGTTTGAAGAGAATGTTTCAAAAGAATGTTTCAAGAGAATGTTTCAAGAGAATGTTGAAGAGAATGTTTCAAGAGAATGTTAGAAGAGAATGTTTGTCTACGCTAAGACAAATTCAAAGGTGTCCAAAATAGAATCTCTTGTTCAAATTGAAATCAAACATCATCTACAACATATCACAAGGGGCGCCCATTTTGAAGGATAAGGATCACACGCCATTTTTGAAGCAAAGATGAGATGGCAATTCAAATTTGAATCCAAGTTTAAAATTCAAGTTCAAGTTAAACTCAATCTCCAACCAGCATTTGAATTCAACATCTCAACCATTTGAAGACATCTCACACGCCTAGATATCCATCCACACGCCACTTGAAGATCAAAAAGGATGGGATCATAATTCAAAGATTGAATTCAAGTTTGAAGTCAAATTGAATCCAATCTTCAACTAGCCTTTGAATTCAAATTCAACCACATCTCCAACGCCAATTTCAAAATCTCCAACGCCAATTTCATCACCAAACATGACTAGATTCATTGAAGATAACATCTTGCAAGCATTTCAAGTTTTAGCTAGAATTATCTTAGTTTAAATTTTCAAGCAAAGTTCAAATTCAAACATTTGTTAGATAGCTTTATTAGAAGTATCTCTAGCCATCTCAAGCTAAAGGGGGCGTCTTCTAGGCCTATAAATAGGACCCCTTTGGCTGGTTGTAAACTCACCTTTTGATGAATAACAATTCTTGATATTTCATTCACTTTGTGTGATACTTTGTTTTCTTGGTTTTGCATTAAAAACCTAGGTTAAGATCCTTCAAAGTTGAGCATATTGAAGGTGTTGCCATTGCTTAAAGGTGCCGTCCAGGAGGGCCATATTGGTTTGCCTGATCAACGACCATCTTGAAGTGTTGGTCTTGCTCATTCTTAATCCATACGTTTTTATTCATTAAGGAAGCAAGGGGAAGTCTTCTTCCTTGTGCCTAACCCTTGTGAAGGACGTTTGGAAGGTGGAATTGTTGGAGCCCACGAGTTGCACGCATCAATTTTGTAATACAAAACACAGTTGTAGATCTTTTTTCTGAATATGAATTTTGGTGCTGGTTGGACAGCATTTGGAGGTCAGATGAGTGAGTTATGACCGTTTGAAGAATGCCCTGCTTCGGATGTGGACCTTTGGAAGCAGGTGACTAAACAGCCTGCTTGTGGACGATGATTGTGGAGCTTGTTACAGGCCTCTACTGAAAAAGTGATACCCAGAAAAGTTGTAGACAATATTCTTAGCTTTCACCTCCAACTAGAATCACATCAATTAGACTTTTGGTTGGAGAGATATGCCCAAATACCAATAAGGTGTCAGCTCCCTACTTCACTGTTTGAAATTAGCTTGGTGTTTGAACTTTAGGATTTGATTGAACCTTGCTTCCTTGAGCCTGAATGAGTTCAAACACACACAAAACAACATATGCAACATATACAACATGTCCTAGGGTTTGTTAGTGTTGTGATATATTATGTTTGAGTGATTGCAAAATGTATATGTGTGCATATGTGTAATTGTTGTAATTGTTGTGCAAAATGTATATGTGTGCATATGTGTAATTGTTGTGATTAGAAAATGCATATGTGATATATATATGTGTAACGTTTACATATGAAATTGATTGTGCAAGACATGAACTTATGAGCTAAATGTGAAATTGATTGATTGAATCAAGATTGAACAAGTTTGATTAAGATCATGAGATTGAACTTGGCCAATTCAATCACATATCTTAATCAAGACATGTTCAAACTGATCTTAGATTATATATGCCAATACATGTTGTTCAAACTGATCTTAGAAGATATATATGTCAATACATGTTTATTATATGATCTAACCAAGCCTTAAAGTCACATGACTTACAATATAAGGCAAATTGTTCGGTTTAGTATCCTATTGCAGGTTTTGGTTCATATCTTGAGCAAATGAACTCCAAATTGAGTCATTCAAAAGCCCACATGATCCTTATTCAATTTAGAATCTAATTGTCTGAGGAAGAGCATGCTTGGCACGGTTAAAACTGAATTGACCCGGTGGGAAGCTTATTGACCTATATAAGGGCTATTTTGGTAATTTCACCATTTGGACTTCTCATTCTTATTTGGTCTTCTTCCAACGGACTTATATGATCATATGACACATTTATAAGTCATGTCACACCATGGCAAAAATGAATCTGGAGCAGCACCATGTCTAGGTTCATCCTAGGACAAAATTCCTATTTTTGTGCTAAGGGGTATTCTGGTCTTTTCACTTGCCAATGGGTCTTCCAACATGTTATATATTGTTCATATGATGTTTATATGTGTTTATGTCACATATGGTACGTGCCCTATATTTATGGAAACGAGCAGCATGGTCTATCTATTGGAATTCTTATATCATGGTTATCTCATCTATGGTTTTCTTGGAATTCTTGGTATTCTTCATATGGTTTTCTATGCTACATGTTGAAGACTATATATTATATGGTTACATACGGATTTGGGCGCATATATTATGTTCAAACATTCAAATTTTGAACAAGTCAAGGCAAGTTGAATTACATTCTATATTGAAGCTGATTTCTATCTATATTTGACCTATTATCCAATGCCTATCTTCAAGGCCCTTTCAACGTCATTTTGGCATTCAAATGTGGAGGAAAAATCTCTTGATTCAAACGGCTATTTTGTTCAAAAAGATGGAGCAACATTTTGTATATTATATGATCAAAATTCAGATTGTGATATGTGTTCAAAAGTTGAATAGCAAACGGCTATATGATAAAGAATTGAAGACCAATTCAAACTCAATACAAACGGCTATAGGTTTGAAAGTTGAAGACTAAGTCAAGCTGAATTTTCTCTATCTTTTAGCTGATTACAAACGGCCATATTTGTTCAACTTTGGAGCAAAGATCTCTCAAGGCAACGGCTATGTGGTTTAAAGAGTTGAAGACTTATTCAAATTCAAAGCTACACACATGGCAAGATATTTACACATGTACATTGCTGTTTGGAGTTATTTTTTAAACATTCAAATGGAGCCAATTTCTATCTCATTCCAACGTTCATAAGAGGATAAAAATTCAGATTGGAAGACCATGTCAAAGTATTCAAAAATCAGATTTATCTTGAAATTAAAAGGCTGAAGTTTGATAGCTAAAAAGGTGCTGATTTTATCCTTATCTCAACTCATTCCAAACGGCTATATGGAGGAGCCTAAAGGCTGATCTCTTGGCTATAAATAGCTCCAAAGGGTGAAGAGAAAGAGCATCCAAACGAAAGCAAAGAAAGCAAAGCAAGACATTAGCTCTTTGTCTCCATTATTCTCTTCTTCTCTTCTCTATTGAAGAACACATTTGTAGCAAGCTTTATGATTGTATAGTTCTTCAATTCTTGTCATTTCAACACCTTTCATACGACATATTTGTGAAGGAGAAGCTGGTGTATAAAGCTTACTCCTTAGAGGTGAGCAAAAGGTGCAAAGGTGCAAAGGTGACGTTTTGGTGCAGCCACTTGAAGAAGTTGGTGAAAAGCTTCTTCCTTTGGCTTTGTAAGGTGACTTTGGTGTTTGGTGTTTAGTGAAATCCAAGAGAAGGTGTCTCTTGGGACTGGAGTAGGTCACATTGACCGAACCAGGATAATTCCTTGTGTTCTTTACTTATTTCCTGCACTTACTGTTTTCTGCCTGAAATTTACACTAACTTGGCACGCATAATTGATCAAGCAAACAGTCTTAGAATTGCATGAATTTTGGATATGTTATACTTCAATGTGTTAGCTTTCAGTAGCCGCAAGAATCACTAAATTCTGAGGAGTTTAGCTCAGTCAAATCGTCTTTACAAAATTGTTGCTACATTCTGTGAACAATTCTGACCAGTGTGCAAACTTGTGCAATTTGAATAGGCTATCCTTTGAATCTTGGAGTGAGCCTTATATCAAATTAAACTAGACATCTTGAGGTTTAATTTGACATAAGATTCATCAAAATAGCACGGGTAGATTTTGAGATATTGTTGTTTGAAGTTAAGCTAACATTCTGACTGAAGCTGCCAGAATTGCACACTTTACTTTTCTTGCTTATTTGAATGTGCTAACTTGCTTAGAATTGTCTGAAATTTTTATGACATACTATAAACATTCTAAACTTGATCTCTGCCAAGTTTGAGAACTTGCACAGGTGTATAAGTGGTTCAACCAAAGCAATCAAAACGGTGAACTGGTTCTGAAAAATCCAGAATCTGAGGTTAAAGAGGCAAAGGGGTCTTCAAACAAGTTTTTGAAGGTAATTATAGTGTAATTTCCGCTAATCCACTATTCACCCCCCCCCTCTAGTGGTGCTATACAGGTCCAACAATTGGTATCAGAGCCTGGTTGAGCACCATATTCTGATTTGAGCTGAAAACAGTCTACACTCCAAGTTGCAAAGTTGCTGGAAATTTTCTGGTTGTCTTATATTCTTCATATTTGGTATCTACAACAAGGTGACACTTTCTTTCCTTCTTATAAGTGTTTTAAACGTTTTCTCACACACTAAGAAGGCATGTCCACACAAAGACCAACTAAAAGACAAGCAAAATCAGCTGCCCCTATCAATGTGAAATCTAACAAACAAGATGGTAAATGGTATGATAAAGAACTTAAGTGTTATGAATGTGGCAAACAAGGACACATCTCATATGATTGTCCAAACAAGAACAAAAACCGTGACATGGATGAAAAGACAAGGACAAAAACTAGAGTAGAACCTATGCAAAGGAGGAAGAAAGCTCTCAAGGTAAGTTCAAGCTCTTGGGATGACACATCTTCATCCGAATCTGAGGAGGAACCTGAAGTTGCACAAACATGTTTGGCTTCAAAGTCTACAAATGAGGTAACATTCGATTCTGACTCTGAATGTGATTTTACTCAAGATGAATTGTTGGATGAATTAGAAAAGTTGCATAATAGATATAAGAAGCTATCCAAGGAGAAGAAAAGAATAGTTGAGGAGAAGAACAAGTTGGAGACGTCTAACTTGAATCTAACTTCTCAACTAGAAGTTCTTCAACTTGAATCATCTAACACTATTAGTTCAATGCAAAATCAGATTAAGGAACTTAAGAACAAACATGAAAATGTGAAATGTGTGCAATGTGTTGATTTCAACGTTTTAAAGTCTAAATTGCATGAAATACAAACTGAATTTGAATCATTAAAAGCATGCAACCTAGACTTGAACAAATCTTTAGAACAATTTAAGAATGGTTCCAACATGTTACACACTCTTATTGCATCTCAAAAGCATGGAAATGACAAACAAGGTCTTGGATATGTTAAAGAAGCTGAATACACACCTAAGGAAACAACATTTGTATCATCTTCAACCAACATGAAATATAGGCCAAATGCATCTAGAAATGAACCTATTCTGCCCACACCACCTTCATCACAAAGATTGCAAAATGCATCAACATATAGGAAGGTAAATACACCTAGAAACCATGCTTACATGTATACAAGAATGCCTAAACAAAGTAGTATGCAATCTGCTCAAGTTATGCCTTATATGCAACAACATGCTTATGTGAAGAACATGACATACTCTCGGCCTAAATCAGTTTACAACACACGGCCTAGACACACACATCATCTTGCTTATACACGGCCTAAATTTAATGCTTATACACGGCCAAGATATAACTCATATACATGGCAACATTCAAATGCATATAGAACTTACAAGGCTTATTCAACTAGACATAAATGTGCAGCCCCTTTTCCATCATATTCTATGTATCAAAATCCACTATTTGTTCATTATATGCAACATGATTTTAACATTTCAAAACCAAGAAAGGTTGTTCAAGTTTGGGTACCTAAAGGTACACTGACATGAACTTAACTTGTCTAACCTTAAAAGGACCCAAAATCAAAGGGTACCTAAGTTGTTATTTACATTTGTAGGTACATAACATCAAAGAAAGACAAGTTGCTGGTTATAACAACAAAGAAGATGAAAAGAACAAAACCAAATGGATAGTTGATAGTGGTTGCTCAAGACATATGACTGGAAATGAAAATTTGTTTAGCACACTTAAAAACGTTGCAAAAGGTGGCAAAGTTACTTTTGGAGACAACAACCAAGGTCAAATAATTGGCAAAGGCAAGGTTGGTGATCCAAACAAGTTTGAAATCAAAAACGTTCTACTTGTAAGTAACTTAACCTTTGAGCTCTTAAGTGTTTCTCAACTATGTGACAACAACTTGAATGTTCTCTTCTCCTCCACTTCTTGTAAGATAATGGATAAAAACAATCAAGTTGTGTTAAAAGGAAAACGTGAAGGAAACATATATGTGCTTAACATGGATGATATGCTAAGTAGTAACACAAAATGTCTTGTTTCACATGAATCTGATCCCAATCTTTGGCATAGACGTTTAGGACACATAGGTATATCAACCTTAGAAAAACTACACGCTAAAAGTCTTGTTAAAGGATTGCCTAAACTTAACTTGAATGATTTTCAACTATGTGAATCTTGTATTAAAGGCAAACATGTTAGAGAATCCCTTAAGCCTAAAACTGAGTTCACAACATCTAGAATACTAGAACTCTTGCATATAGACTTATTTGGTCCATGTAGAACAAGAAGCCTAGGTGGAAGTTATTATGTATGTGTAATAGTTGATGATTTCTCAAGATATACTTGGACATTGTTTCTTGCTTCAAAAGATGAAAGTGCATCATCTATAGCTAATCTAATTAGACAACTTGAAAATGAACATGAATCACATGTTATTAAGATAAGGAGTGATAGAGGTGGTGAGTTTAAAAATAGTGAATTAATCAAATTTTGTAATGAAAAGGGTATAAAACATGAATTCTCCCCACCAAGAACTCCTCAACTTAATGGTGTAGTTGAAAGAAAGAATAGGACTATTCAAGAAGTAGCAAGAACAATGATGGTAGAAAACAAAGTACCTAAATTCTTATGGGCTGAAGCAGTAAACACATCAAGTTATATGATCAACAGACTATCAATAAGAAAGAAATTGAACAAAACACCATTTGAAATCTTAAATGGACGACTCCCAAAGGTAAACTATCTAAAAGTCTTTGGTTGTAAATGCTTTGTATTGAACACAAAAGATAACTTAGATAAGTTTGATCCTAAGTCTGATATTTGTGGGATATTCAATGAACTCTAAAGCATATAGATGTTATAATGCACAAACAAGAAAGATAGTTGAATCTATACATGTGAAGTTCAATGAAAATGCATATCTCCAAACAAGTAATCAACATGAAATCTATGTACCAAATGATCAAATACTTCATGATGAAGATGAACTTATCCTACCACCTACACATGATCAAGTTGAAACACCAAATCAAACTCTTGAAATGCATGAAGTTCAAACTCCCCCTACACAAGAACATAATGAAGAAAATGTGCCTAACCAACCTATTGAACATCTTGAACCTATTGAAGATGCACAACCAAGTAATTGGTGGCAAATAAGAGATAAACAAAAGCATCCTCAAGAACTTATCATAGGAGATGTAAATCAAGGGGTTAGAACACGTAGGCAAATAGATCCTAATGAATATGATCAATGGCATGCACTTATATCCCAAATTGAACCTAAGAATGTGAATGATGCCTTAAACGATGCATATTGGATAGATGCAATGCATGAAGAGTTGAACCAATTTGAAAGAAACAATGTGTGGGATTTAGTACCTAAACCCGAGGATAAATCAATCATTGGAACTAAATGGGTGTTTAGGAACAAAATGAATGAGCAAGGGGTTGTAGTAAGAAATAAAGCAAGACTTGTAGCTCAAGGATATAATCAAGAAGAGGGTATTGATTACGATGAAACATTTGCCCCCGTAGCAAGATTAGAATCCATACGCCTCTTATTAGCTTTTGCATGTTATAATAACATCAAATTATTCCAAATGGATGTTAAGAGTGCATTCTTAAATGGCTATATCCAAGAAGAAGTTTTTGTTAAACAACCACCAGGCTTTGAAGATCCAAAGAACCCTAATCATGTATATAAACTTAAGAAAGCCTTATATGGTTTGAAACAAGCCCCCCGTGCATGGTATGAAAGATTTGCCAACTTTTTACTAAGTAACAACTTTCAAAGAGGAACCATAGATAATACCTTATTCTTGAAAAAGAAAGACAAAGATCTGCTTGTAATACAAATATATGTAGATGACATAATCTTTGGTTCAACTAATTCTAACTTAGTAAAAGACTTTGAAGATTGTATGAAGTCTGAGTTTGAAATGTCTATGGTTGGTGAATTAAACTATTTCTTAGGCTTGCAAATAAAACAAACATCAAATGGTATACATATCAATCAAGCCAAATACATAAGAGATATGATAAAGAAATTCAACTTTGAAAACTTGAAACCATCACCAACACCAATGTGTACTTCAACAAAATTAGACAAAGATGAAAATGGTGTTGCATTTGATGAAAAACTATATAGGTCTATGATTGGTTCATTGCTATATCTAACTGCTAGTAGACCTGATATTATGTTTGCAGTATGTATGTGTGCAAGATTTCAAAGTATGCCTAAGTTGTCACACTTTAAAGCTGTAAAAAGAATATTTAGATATCTTCAACATACACCAACATTAGGCTTATGGTATGATAGACAATCTAGTCTAAATTTACATGCATATTCAGATGCAGATTATGGTGGATGTAGAGTAGATAGAAAGAGCACTAGTGGAACATGTCAATTCCTAGGAAATTCACTAATATCTTGGTTTTCAAAGAAACAATCTAGTGTTGCACTTTCTACTACTGAAGCAGAATATATGGCTTTAAGTCTATGTTGTACTCAACTATTATGGATTAAACAACAACTTTCAGACTTTGAAATACAAGTAAATAATATCCCTATCTATTGTGATAGTACAAGTGCTATAAATTTGTCTAAAAACCCTGTACTACACTCTAAGGCAAAGCATATAGAAGTACGTTATCATTTTCTCCGTGATCATGTTAATCTTGGACATATACACATTGAACATGTTAGAACTGATCAACAAGTAGCTGATATATTCACTAAACCCCTTAATCAAGCTATCTTTGAGACTTTACGTGCAAGACTTGGATTAATTGCTTACAACTGACTACTACACCATTCAGTCTTTTGCATAATTTACAAAATTAAGGGGGAGAAATAAATGTGTATATATATCATGTTAAGGGGGAGATAACACATTAAGGGGGAGCAGTATAACACATTAAGGGGGAGCAGCTTACACTTGATTTAGATGCACACTTGATTTAAATGCTTAATATACACATATGTGGGGTAATTTTGCAAATCATCAAAAGGGGGAGATTGTTGTGATATATTATGTTTGAGTGATTGCAAAATGTATATGTGTGCATATGTGTAATTGTTGTAATTGTTGTGCAAAATGTATATGTGTGCATATGTGTAATTGTTGTGATTAGAAAATGCATATGTGATATATATGTGTAACGTTTACATATGAAATTGATTGTGCAAGACATGAACTTATGAGCTAAATGTGAAATTGATTGATTGAATCAAGATTGAACAAGTTTGATTAAGATCATGAGATTGAACTTGGCCAATTCAATCACATATCTTAATCAAGACATGTTCAAACTGATCTTAGATTATATATGCCAATACATGTTGTTCAAACTGATCTTAGAAGATATATATGTCAATACATGTTTATTATATGATCTAACCAAGCCTTAAAGTCACATGACTTACAATATAAGGCAAATTGTTCGGTTTAGTATCCTATTGCAGGTTTTGGTTCATATCTTGAGCAAATGAACTCCAAATTGAGTCATTCAAAAGCCCACATGATCCTTATTCAATTTAGAATCTAATTGTCTGAGGAAGAGCATGCTTGGCACGGTTAAAACTGAATTGACCCGGTGGGAAGCTTATTGACCTATATAAGGGCTATTTTGGTAATTTCACCATTTGGACTTCTCATTCTTATTTGGTCTTCTTCCAACGGACTTATATGATCATATGACACATTTATAAGTCATGTCACACCATGGCAAAAATGAATCTGGAGCAGCACCATGTCTAGGTTCATCCTAGGACAAAATTCCTATTTTTGTGCTAAGGGGTATTCTGGTCTTTTCACTTGCCAATGGGTCTTCCAACATGTTATATATTGTTCATATGATGTTTATATGTGTTTATGTCACATATGGTACGTGCCCTATATTTATGGAAACGAGCAGCATGGTCTATCTATTGGAATTCTTATATCATGGTTATCTCATCTATGGTTTTCTTGGAATTCTTGGTATTCTTCATATGGTTTTCTATGCTACATGTTGAAGACTATATATTATATGGTTACATACGGATTTGGGCGCATATATTATGTTCAAACATTCAAATTTTGAACAAGTCAAGGCAAGTTGAATTACATTCTATATTGAAGCTGATTTCTATCTATATTTGACCTATTATCCAATGCCTATCTTCAAGGCCCTTTCAACGTCATTTTGGCATTCAAATGTGGAGGAAAAATCTCTTGATTCAAACGGCTATTTTGTTCAAAAAGATGGAGCAACATTTTGTATATTATATGATCAAAATTCAGATTGTGATATGTGTTCAAAAGTTGAATAGCAAACGGCTATATGATAAAGAATTGAAGACCAATTCAAACTCAATACAAACGGCTATAGGTTTGAAAGTTGAAGACTAAGTCAAGCTGAATTTTCTCTATCTTTTAGCTGATTACAAACGGCCATATTTGTTCAACTTTGGAGCAAAGATCTCTCAAGGCAACGGCTATGTGGTTTAAAGAGTTGAAGACTTATTCAAATTCAAAGCTACACACATGGCAAGATATTTACACATGTACATTGCTGTTTGGAGTTATTTTTTAAACATTCAAATGGAGCCAATTTCTATCTCATTCCAACGTTCATAAGAGGATAAAAATTCAGATTGGAAGACCATGTCAAAGTATTCAAAAATCAGATTTATCTTGAAATTAAAAGGCTGAAGTTTGATAGCTAAAAAGGTGCTGATTTTATCCTTATCTCAACTCATTCCAAACGGCTATATGGAGGAGCCTAAAGGCTGATCTCTTGGCTATAAATAGCTCCAAAGGGTGAAGAGAAAGAGCATCCAAACGAAAGCAAAGAAAGCAAAGCAAGACATTAGCTCTTTGTCTCCATTATTCTCTTCTTCTCTTCTCTATTGAAGAACACATTTGTAGCAAGCTTTATGATTGTATAGTTCTTCAATTCTTGTCATTTCAACACCTTTCATACGACATATTTGTGAAGGAGAAGCTGGTGTATAAAGCTTACTCCTTAGAGGTGAGCAAAAGGTGCAAAGGTGCAAAGGTGACGTTTTGGTGCAGCCACTTGAAGAAGTTGGTGAAAAGCTTCTTCCTTTGGCTTTGTAAGGTGACTTTGGTGTTTGGTGTTTAGTGAAATCCAAGAGAAGGTGTCTCTTGGGACTGGAGTAGGTCACATTGACCGAACCAGGATAATTCCTTGTGTTCTTTACTTATTTCCTGCACTTACTGTTTTCTGCCTGAAATTTACACTAACTTGGCACGCATAATTGATCAAGCAAACAGTCTTAGAATTGCATGAATTTTGGATATGTTATACTTCAATGTGTTAGCTTTCAGTAGCCGCAAGAATCACTAAATTCTGAGGAGTTTAGCTCAGTCAAATCGTCTTTACAAAATTGTTGCTACATTCTGTGAACAATTCTGACCAGTGTGCAAACTTGTGCAATTTGAATAGGCTATCCTTTGAATCTTGGAGTGAGCCTTATATCAAATTAAACTAGACATCTTGAGGTTTAATTTGACATAAGATTCATCAAAATAGCACGGGTAGATTTTGAGATATTGTTGTTTGAAGTTAAGCTAACATTCTGACTGAAGCTGCCAGAATTGCACACTTTACTTTTCTTGCTTATTTGAATGTGCTAACTTGCTTAGAATTGTCTGAAATTTTTATGACATACTATAAACATTCTAAACTTGATCTCTGCCAAGTTTGAGAACTTGCACAGGTGTATAAGTGGTTCAACCAAAGCAATCAAAACGGTGAACTGGTTCTGAAAAATCCAGAATCTGAGGTTAAAGAGGCAAAGGGGTCTTCAAACAAGTTTTTGAAGGTAATTATAGTGTAATTTCCGCTAATCCACTATTCACCCCCCCCTCTAGTGGTGCTATACAGGTCCAACAGTTAGACTATAAGAGACATAAACCTATAGCTATGGATGATCAAATGATCCTTAAATGTTCATGTAAGTGCTATATGTCCTAGAGACCTAACAAGTGCAATGTTTGACATGCTTGACATGTTGTTGATGCCTCACAGGCATGCATCAACAACACTACAAAACAAAGAAACCGAGTGGGATGGTGAAAACAAAAAATATTTTGCACACTCTCCTAATTTTCTTTCCACTCTTTTACCACCTTGTTTTCTTGACCAATCTGAGGCTAATAAGGGTCAAAGAGAGCAACAAAGGTAGGTGTATGCCAAGACTTTCACCAATTGATTCGGTTTTGCACTCTTTTGCACAATTTTGCTCCAACCTTTGCCAAACTGTTTTGAACACTTGTTGTACCCTAAACAGGTCAATATACCACCTAAACAACTTTCAAATGATGCCAAAAATGATGTCCAAATAGTAACAAAAGTGGTTAGATACAGCAGCAACAAACAATTCATAAATTGTGCTCAAATTGTTCCAAACAAGCTCAATTTCTTCTCAACTTCTTCCTGGACCAAATAAGGTATGTCCACTACTTATATTACCTTAAAAAATACCTAAAATAGTAATCAACAGTTCCAAAAAGTGCCAAAATCTGAGAATAGCAAATAGCCCACTTTTGCACGCAATTTGCACCAAAAGGGTACCACATCACACCAAAACGGATTCAAATAATAGGAACACCAACTTGAACGACTCAACTAAGATTCAAAGATGAAATGAGACCGAAATGATGTTAAAATCTGAACCAAAGAAGAACTAGGGGTTGTCGTGGTCAATCTTTAGTCAACTTTGATCTATGCACTCAAAATCACAATATGGCTCAATCCATGCACTAATCAAGCATTAAAGTGTATAATCAATGTATGAGGTTCAGTGCATGCTGTGGGATAGGTAAGGTAAGGGCAGAATTTTCAAGGTTTTTGCAAGGCACACAAAATTGTCAAGATTGCACAAATGAGAACCAAACTTGTCAAGGTTTTTGCAAGGGCAGAATTTTAAAGGTTTTTGCAAAGGCAGAATTTTCAAGGTTTTCCCCTTTCCTTTTCACTCTTTTTCTTTTGTTTTTCCTTGCTCTTTTTCTTCTTTTCTTGCTGTTTTCAGTATGTGATGCGGTCCAAGGTGTGCAAAATACAAGACAAAGTTCGTCTTAGTCTTAGGTTGCATTCCATGCATCACTTTTCATGCATATGGGCTTCTTTCAATAAAATAAACAAATGTATGTCTTGTTTTCTTGGGATCCTTGCTTCCTTGTGTTTGCTTTGCAGGTAAATTAGGTACATGAAATTTCCAAGCCTAATGGAAGCTCAAAAGGGCATTACAGGCGTGTGCTTCAAAAAGGGAGACAAAAGGAATGTTGTCTTGAGAAGAATGTTTGTCTCCACAAAAACAAATTCAAATGTGTCCAAGATGGAATTCCATTTTCAAAATCCAGCTCAAATTATCTCCATAGTGGCGCCCAACTTGAAGTTCAAAGATGGAGATTAAATCGCATTCAAACTTGAAGACAAACTTGAATTTAAATTCAACCATTATTTGAATTCAAGTTTCATCCAATTTGAGATTTACATTTCAATAAATTCTCAGCCTAGGTCCATTCCACTCGCCATCTTGGAGGTTAAGAGGAAGATGAGCCTACAATTCAAAGTTGAACCCAAATTTGAATTCAAATTCAAACTCAATTTGAATTCAAACTTCAACCAACATTTGAATTCAACATCTTAGCCACCTTGAAGCCATCTACACGCCATTCTTGACGCAAGGAGGAGATGAGATCACAATTCAAAGTTAAACCCAAATTTGAATTCAAATTCAAACTCAATTCGAATTCAAATTTGAACCGACCTTTGAATTCAAATCCAACCACCTTATCATCATCAAATCAGGTCTCAAACACCTCCATTTAGTCATCATACACGGCTGGAAGAGAGAAGTTGGCATTCTACAAGCAAATTCAAGTTTTAGCTAGAATTTATCTTGGTTTGAGCTTCAACCAGATTTTAAATTTAAACATTTGGTAGCTAGCATTATTTGAAATAATTTATAGCTATTCTAAGGCTTGAGGAGAACGTTTTCTAGTCTATAAATAGGGCTTTTGGCCGAACGTTAGGAAGAACTTTGGATGAATAACAATTCTTGATATTTCCTTCACTTTGTGTGAAACTTTGTTTTCTTGGTTTTGCATTAAAAACCTAAGTTAAGATCCTTCAAAGTTGAGCATTTTGAAGGTGTTGCCATTTCTAAAAGGTGTGACGTCCAGGAGGGCCATATTGGTTTGCCCGATCAACGACCATCTTGAAGGTTGGTCTTGCTCATTTGATCCACACGTTTTTATCACTAAGGAAGCAAGGGGAAGTCTTCTTCCTTGTGCCTAACCCTTTGTGAAGGATGTTTGGAAGGTGGAATTGTTGGAGCCCACGTCTTGCACGCATCAAATTGGTATCAGAGCCCAGGTTACTCTATTCCACCATCTATCATTTCCTTTTCGTTTGAGTCTAGTCTTTTCAAGTTCAGTTGTGTCCTTCTTCTATCCCTCACTCTACACGCCATTTATCTTGCATTTCATACAAAAAAACAAACAAAAACGTCCAGTTGTTTGAACCATTTGGATTTTGTTGAGTCTTGTTTGAGTCATTTGCATTTTGTCTAGCATCTTTGTTGATTCTTGTTCAGTGTCACGTTTATCCAACTTGTGCATCAAACATCTGAAATTTTATCATTCAAACTTGAACAATTAGGGTTTGAGCATTTAGAGTACATTCAGCTCTTTTAATTACTACAACCATCAGCCTATAAAGCTACCCCGGTTTCAAATCATCTTGTTGCTACCGAAGCTTTTAGTTGGTGATGATTGTATGCATCTTGTGATTCACATTGTGATTGATTTCATGCTTTAAATCAAGTAGTCCTACGTGTGCTTGTCTTCACAACCGATTTTCAACATCAAACAAACCCTAAAACCACGTAATACCCCACGGCCCAACCACCACCCACCCCTACCCAACCCTAAAACTCACCAACCTAATTCTAAACTACCTTCTTTACGCCCTTAACAACAAGCCCCAATCCAATTTTACCAAACAAAATCAGCATCCAAAGTTCCCAATTCATTCAAAAAACCCTAACCCTAGAATTTGAATTTTAGTTCAATTCTGTCCTACAACCATCCATTATCCAAATTGACCACACAAATCATCAATTACCAACCCAAATAGCCAATTCACACCGCCCATTCAGTTCCCACAACCTCATTCCACAAATTCGCAAAACATTCAAAAAACCCTAAATTGAAAACCCTAACCCTAATCCCAATTCTGCCCTACCCCAATTTCCCTCACTTTCCAAGGTTATTTTGTTGCAATTCAAGGTTGCAAACTGCAATTTAAAGACATTGCACTATTCTGCCGAAAAATGAAAGTGCTTAGTGCAAAACGCGTGAAATTATAATTCTGCCCCTAGTCAAAAAAAGGAGAAAGAATCTGAACCTTGCTCAATTGAACTAGCAAGGAAGAAAAAGAAAAACAAAAGAACAAGAGAAATGAAAAAGGGCAAAACATTGTGCATTACGTGGAAATTTTTTTGGTACGACTTGAAAACCTTGGATACCGTATTTCGTTCCTTGCTACATACAACCGTCCTCCCACATCATATTCTCCTTATCCTACTCTTCTTGAACCAATCACACACTTGGTTGCTCTATTATTGCATGACTTGAACCATTTTGTGGATAGTAAGTGCATAGAATCAACATTAACTAAAGATTGTCCACGGCAACCCTTAGTTCATCTTTGGTTCAGCCTTATACAACAATTTTTGTTGCTTACTTTCTTTGAATCTTAGTAGAAAAGTTCAAGTTTGTTTCCATTTCACTTGATTCTGTTTTTGATATTATTTGGTGCAACTTGAAAGCAAACAGAAGAAACAAGTGGAGATCGTTGTGATTTGGAGAAGCATTAGCAAAACACTTTCTTAATTGATCACTTTGAATCTTATTAACTTCCGGTTGTCCAAGAAGAAAAGTGGTAAGAGAGTGGAGATTAAAGAAAGAGGAGTGCCCGTATTTTATTTTCTTTTCCCACTAACGTAACGAAATCTCTTTCATCTTTGTATTAGTTTTTCCTTTCTTTGTTGCTCGATTAATTTCAGGTTACTCATGGATTCCATGGAAGATGACATTAGAGACTTCTATCACGTAATGGTAAAAGGCTTCAATCAAGCTTATTACGAAATTGATTCGCTTGATTTTAGTGTTGGTAATGAGCATGTTCTTATGATGATGATGCTGAAATTTCGATTGATAAACATGTCGGTCATGATGCTAAAGTTGATGTGCTGAATGAACATAACTCTGTGAAGTTCTTAGAACGTAATGCTGACATTCGTAAGAAATTTCTAGCACAAAAAGAACGCAACTCTGAAATCCTTTTAGAAGCAAAAGAACAAAAGGTACACAGATTAGACCTCCTTAATAAATTGCAAGGTCTTAGGAGACTTTTTGATGTTCATAGTGTTCATATGCATGAGACTGACTTGCATACTGAAAGTGATGAGCATGAATCTAAAGTTGTTTGTGCTTTGCATCATTCACTTGATTTGCTTGATTTACATGCTGATTTACAAGATGATTGGAGTGATATTTCAAGTGAGAATAATGATGTCTTAGGTGACAAACATGATAATGTTGAGAAGCATGAATGGTTTGTCTATAATAATCCTTTGTTTGAGTGTTTTGATAGTGACATTCCACCCCATGAAAATTCCAATTTACATGAGTATGACTATGGAATTCCACTTGACATTACGTTGCAAACTGATTTTGAGGATAATAATCCGGAAGTTAGTACTGATTTGTGCTTTAATGAGCATGATAGTTTAAATTCACCGGATTTGGAAGTTTTAAGGAGCGTCAATGACAATAATGGCGACATGAATATCACAACTCCAAAACCTCTATTTTTGTCACCACATCATGATACATCATCTGACATTCATGTGCTGACCTTGTGTGAGGATCAAATGCACAATAACTATGAGCTTTTATTGGTTATACATCCTAAAAACACTATAAAGAAACCTCTGTTGAACACCTCTTGTCATGCACCCCCTATAGGATTTGATGATGCGTATTATCAACTAAAATTTGAAAATCAGATCCTAGTGCATCCAAAACATGTGAGGAAGAGGACTTACTTATTGTTGATGCATGACCGAATCAGCTTTTATGAGTTGCGAAGAACATGTTTTGTCATTGCATTACTCATTCACCCTAAACGTCTTCGGATGAAAGTGTGCATACGTGTGTGTCTTGTATCTTTGTTGCATTATTGAGGATCTTTCTCCCGCATGACATACATGCTAAGATTCGGGACGAATCTTTTTTAGGAAGGAGGGAATGATGCGGTCCAAGGTGTGCAAAATACAAGACACAGTTTGTCTTAGTCTTAGGTTGCATTCCATGAATCACTTTTCATGCATATAGGCTTCTTTCAATAAAATAAACAAATGTATGTCTTGTTTTCTTGGGATCCTTGCTTCCTTGTGTTTGCTTTGCAGGTAAATTAGGTACATGAAATTTCCAAGCCTAATGAAAGCTCAAAAGGGCATTATAGGCGTGTGCTTCATAAAGGGAGACAAAACGAATGTTGTCTTGAGAAGAATGTTTGTCTCCACAAAGACAAATTCAAATGTGTCCAAGATGGAATTCCATTTTCAAAATCCAGCTCAAATTATCTCCATAGTGGCGCCCAACTTGAAGTTCAAAGATGGAGATTAAATCGCATTCAAACTTGAAGACAAACTTGAATTTAAATTCAACCATTATTTGAATTCAAGTTTCATCCAATTTGAGATTTACATTTCAATAAATTCTCAGCCTAGGTCCATTCCACACGCCATCTTGGAGGTTAAGAGGAAGATGAGTCTATAATTCAAAGTTGAACCCAAATTTGAATTCAAATTCAAACTCAATTTGAATTCAAACTTCAACCAACATTTGAATTCAACATCTTAGCCACCTTGAAGTCATCTACACGCCATTCTTGACGCAAGGAGGAGATTAGATCACAATTCAAAGTTAAACCCAAATTTGAATTCAAATTCAAAAATTCGAATTCAAATTTGAACCGACCTTTGAATTCAAATCCAACCACCTTATCATCATCAAATCAGGTCTCAAACACCTCCATTTAGTCATCATACACGGCAGGAAGAGAGAAGTTGGCATTCTACAAGCAAATTCAAGTTTTAGCTAGAATTTATCTTGGTTTGAGTTTCAACCAGATTTTAAATTTAAACATTTGGTAGCTAGCATTATTTGAAATAATTTCTAGCCATTCTAAGGCTTGAGGAGAACATTTTCTTGTCTATAAATAGGGCCTTTTGGCCGAATGTTAGGAAGAACTTTGGATGAATAACAATTCTTGATATTTCCTTCACTTTGTGTGAAACTTTGTTTTCTTGGTTTTGCATTAAAAACCTAAGTTAAGATCCTTCAAAGTTGAGCATTTTGAAGGTGTTTCCATTGCTAAAAGGTGCCGTCCAGGAGGGCCATATTGGTTTGCCTGATCAACGACCATCTTGAAGCGTTGGTCTTGCTCGTTTGATCCACACGTTTTTATCACTAAGGAAGCAAGGGGAAGTCTTCTTCCTTGTGCCTAACCCTTTGTGAAGGACGTTTAGAAGGTGGAATTATAGGAGCCCATGTCTTACATGCATCAGTATGAGCAAGATCCAGAAAAAAAATTTGACTAGGGGTAAAATGGTAATTTTACACCTTTGCCTTAAAAATTTTCTTTCTGGACAAAATGATGCAATTGACTACCGAACTCAGTATGGTAACTTTAATTGCAATAAAATAACCTTGGAAATGATGGAAATTGTGGTTGGACCGAATTAGGGCTAGGGCTAGGGTTTTTCAATTTGAACGATTTGGGGCCTTTTGATTCCGGGGTAATCTGGTTCAGTTGAATTGGGGGTTTTGTTTAGGGTTTCAATTGGGTTGTGAGGGATCTGATTTGAGGTGTAGTAGGGTTGGATTAGGCCTGATTTGAGCAAGGTTCAGAATTAAGGTTTGTAGCATAGGGTTTTGGTTTCTAACAAATTGGGAACTTTGGAATCTGATTTTGTTTGGTAAAATTTTGTTAGAGGTTTTACTTGAGGAATCGGATAAGAGTGTTTAGGGTCTGATTTAGTGGTTTGTGGGGTTGAAATTTTGGGGTTTAGGGCCGTTGAGGTGTATATTACTAGTGTAGGGTTTTGGTAGTGCAAATTCAGTTTGAGAGATGAGCAAATCACGCTTGAACAACAAGTTTACGACATAAATTCAATCACATAATGTAATTTAAGACACAAGAATCAACCAAAAGCTTCGGTAGCAACAAGATTAATTATGACTAAGTGGCTTTTTAAACAAAATAACGCAGGTTTTGTAAAGCGGAAAGTTTAATCTAGATGCAATGCTCTCTGTTTTCAAGTTTGACAAGCAAAGTTCAGATCTTTAAGCATATAAGACGTGCCAAATGAATGTTAACAAGAAAAAGAAGATCAACAAGTTGTGTGAGGTCTGACGCAAAATTTCAGTTTTACTCCAATGTTGAACTCACGGTTTTTTTGTAATTAGACACCAAACACATACAGAAAGGATGGAGAAATGAATTGGAAGGGAGAACAAATGAACAACATGCAAAACTAGGGTTTTTAACACAAAAATTTCAGCTTTTAACACAATTAAGAGGGGTCGGTTTTAAGACTCAATGAGGGCTCAAAGATTGATGCACAAACACTCAGCTATTTAGGACCTTTCTTCAACTCATATATCCCAGCTAGAACCAAGGTGGAAGAAGCAAAACAATCCAAGAACACCAAGCTTGCATCCGTCTAGTTTTCAGCCAAGACTGGGAAGAACACTCCAGCAAATGATTTCAACTTGGTTGAGAGGCCTTAACCCTCTCAAACAATATCCATCCCATGCATTTGAAGTAATACACTCAACAACTTGTTCAATTTTCTTGAAGGGAATCAAAAGATTCAATGACAAAACAGAATTCTGTTTGGAGTAAAAACCACGGTTGTTTTCTATAATCTGAATGTACCTTTACAAAACGTCCTAAGCTAGTTTAAATAAGCCAAACAAGGCTTCTAATGGAAGATACAAGGGTATATGGTCCAATACGAGCAAAGAAAGAAGTTCAAACAAACTACAACTTGGAATAAAATTGATTGGTTCATCACTTGTCTTCTCAGCTGAACATTCCTTTTGTTTTGCAAGTTGTTTTGCCTTTGATTTGTGATTGGTTCAGCTCCTCCTTGCTTTGGGATATCATTTGCACGTCCTTGACGAGTTGGATAGTTCATTTGCATCTGATTGGTTGAGATACCCACTTGAACAATCAAGAAAACAAAATCGGTCCAGATTTGACCCCTGAATAATTTTGCAATATAACTTTATCTTCCAATCAAACTCAGCTCTTGCACATAAAATAAAAGTTGTAGATCTTTTCTTGCAGATGTGTTTAGATACCAAAATGACGTCGTTTGGAGCTGAAATGCATGAGTTATGCTCGTTTGAAGTTGACCTGCATCGTATGTGGACCTTTGGAAGCAGGTGACTAAGCAGCCAGCTTATTTCAACGATTGTGTAGCTTGATACAGGCCTTCTATGGGAAAGTGCTGGGCATCAACATTGTAAATTATTCTATTAGATTTCACCTCCAACTTGAATGATGTCAATTGAAGTTGTGGTTGGTGAGATATGGCTGAAGTAACAAGAGGGTGTCATGCTGCCAGCTTGCCCTTTTATCTCAACTTGGTGTTTGAACATTTGGCATGGTTTCCATCAAGCTTCCTTGGCCTAAAATCAGTTCAAACATATACCAAATTCATATGCAATATACAGGACATGTCTAGGCTAGTTTTCAACAATTTATAATGGAAAGAAAGCTAATCACTCAACAATATGAACAAGACACACAAGATTACCTAGTATATTACAACGTGATTCAAAACTAAGTTAAAGCTTGCAACAAATGTATCCAATGTAGGCTATCTTGACTTGGTTCATCCTCAACATGCTTGTAAAGGAAGGTTCTCAATTCGTGCATCAATTTCTTGGCCGTGCTCCTTGTTATAGGGCCCTTGTCTTGCATTGGTGTACCTCCCGCTGCGGTTGGTTCTTCTTGGCTTGGCTGGGGCTCACCAAAGAAAAATTTTTTTTGTGATTTTTGGGACACTTAAAGACGTGTGTTAATGGGGAGAATGACACGGAAAATTAGATTAGGAAGGGATAAAAATGACTCAAACGCAAGCTAGAGATGGGGTAGAGTGACCTTTGCTCTGATACTGAATTTGATGCAATCGTGTGGGCTTGATCCACTCTTCCACCTTCCCAATGTCTCCTCTCAACGGCTTAGGCACAAGGAAGACACCTTCCCCTTGCTTCCTTTGAGTAGAAAGTTGCTGGATTGAGCAACACCAAAAAACGTCCAAGTGGTTGTTGATAGGCAAACCATCAAAGGCGCTCTGATGCGCAAACACTCAAGTGGTTGTTGTAGGACCTTTCTTCAACTCAATAAACCAGCTGGAACCAAGAAGGACGGTGCAAAACATTTATGGAACACCAAACACTTTAACCTGTCCAGATTTCAGCCAAGTTAGATGAACATTTCACAAATGACTTCAACTTGATTGAGCAAGCCTTAAACCCTCTCAAACAATATCCATCCCAAGCATATGAAGTAATAAAATCAAGAATTTGTTCAGGTTTCTTGAAGGGAGTCAAATATTCAAAGGGAAAACTGAAATTCAGTTTTGGTGCAAAACTTGCAGTAGTTTTTCTATTTAGATTCTGTATCTTACAATGGCCTAAGCTACTTTAAATAAGCCAAACAAGGCTTCTAAGGGAAGATACAAACATGGATTGGTCCAATAGGAGCAAAGAAGAAAGTTTAAACAAGTTACAAGTGGGAATAAACAATGTTGCTTCAGCAAGTTGTTCCGGCAGAAATTCCCTATTGTTTGCAAGTTGATTTTGTCTTTGAATTTTGATTGGACCAGCTTCTCCTTGCTTTGGAATATTATATTGGACGTCCCTGAAGTGTTGGATAGGCTCCTTGCATCTGATTGGCTGAAATGACCACTTGAATAATCAAAGAAGCTGAAACTATCCAGATTTGACCCCTGAAATGTTTTGCAATATAACTCTATCTTCCAATCAAATTCAGCTCTTGGTCATATAACAAGAGTTGTAGATCTTTTCTTGTAGAAGCGTTTTGACATCGGAATGACGTTGTTTGAAGCTGAAATGAGTGAGTTATTTCCGTTTGAAATTGACATGCTTCGGATGTGGACTTCTGGGAGCAGGTGACTAAGCAGCCAGCTTGTTGCAACGATTGTGTAGCTTGATACAGGCCTTTTCTGGGAAAGTGCTGAACCTAAAAACTGTAGCTTATCCTCTTAGCTTTCACCTCCAACTAGAATCACGCCAATTGAAGTTGTGTTTGGTGAGATATGGCTGCAAGGCTAAGAAGGTGCCAACCTGCCAGCTTGCCCTTTCAACTCAACTTGGTATTTGAACGTTTGGCATGGATTCCATCAAGCTTCCTTGACCTAAAATCAGTTCAAACATACACCAAACAACATATGCAACATACTAGGACATGTCTTGGTTAGTTTACAACAATTTATAAAGGAAAGAAAGCTAAGCACTCAACAATATGAACAGTACACACAAAACTAACTAATATATTACAACATGATTCAAAAACTAAGTTAAAGCTTGTAGCAAATGATCCAATGTAGGCTATCTTGACTTGGTTCATCCTCAACATGCTTGTGAAGTAAGGTTCCAACTTCATGCATCAATTTCTTGGCCATGCTTCTTGCCCTTGTCTTGCATCGGTGCACCTCCCGCTGGGGTTGGTTCTTCTTGACATGGCTGGGGCTCATCATTCCCCCCTCTTGAAAAGGATTTGACCTCGAATCTGGATCAACACTAAATTGAGTAAGGTCAACAACATTAAAAGTTTTAGGGGTAGAACCATACCTTTCGTCAAGGATGTGAAGGACATATGCGTTATCTCCAAGTCTTTGGACAACTTTGAATGGTCCATCGCCTCTTGGCATCAACTTTGATTTCCTTTCCTTAGGAAACCTTTCCTTCCTTAAGTGTAACCAAACGAGATCTCCAGGTTCAAATATAACAGCCTTACGGCTCTTTTCAGCTCTTTTGGCATACACTTTGTTTTTAGCTTCAAGTTGTGACTTAACCTTTTCATGCAAATCTTTGATAAGTTTAGCCTTACGTTCTCATCAAGACTAACACGTTCATGGATGGGAATGGGGACTAAGTCAAGTGGGGATAAAGGGTTAAGCCATAAACAACTTCAAAAAGAGAATGCAAAGTACCGCTATGAACATTCCTATTGTATGCAAACTCAATGAAAGCTAAACAATCTTCCCAATTCTTTAAGTTCTTTTGAATTATGACACGCAACAATTATGACAAAGTTCTATTGACTACTTCCATTTGTCCATCAGTTTGTCGGTGAGCAGTTGTCGAGAAAAGAAGTTTAGTACCAAGTCTACTCCACAGAACAGGCCAGAAGTGGCTTAAAAACTTTGTATCTCTATCCCTTACAATGGTACGGGGCATGCCAGTCAATCTTACAATTTCCTTAAAGAATAGGTCAGAAACATGTGTGGCATCATCCACCTTTTTACACGCAATAAGATGTGCCATCTTAAAAAATCTATCAACAACAACAAAGATGCTATCCTTACGGGTCTTGGAGCTAGGCAATCCTAACACAAAGTCCATTGAAAGATCAGTCCAAGGTGAATTTGAAACAGGTAAAGGAGTGTACAATCCATGAAGTTGTGTTCTATTTTTAGCTTGCTTGCATGTAATACAACTACCACATACCTTCTCAACATTCATGCGCATGTGTGGGCAGAAGAAATGCTCCTTATGCCTCTCTAACGCCTTAAACGAGCCAAAATGACCCATCAAGCCTCCTCCATGAGCTTCCTTGATCAGAAGTTCCCTCATTGAACACACTGGTATACATAACTTTTGCTCCTTAAACAAGAATCCTTCATGCAGATAGAACTTATCAAAAGGGGATTCAAGACACGCTTCATTAATGGAACTAAAGTTATGATCAAAGAAATACAAGTCTTTGATAGTTTCGAAACCAAACATGTTACAAGTCAGCGTAGTAATCAAAGTAAATCGACGAGATAGAGCATCAGCAACAATATTGTCTTTTCCTTGCTTATACTTAATTACATATGGGAATCGTTCAATGTATTCAACCCATTTTGCATGCCTTTTGTTCAGTTTACCTTGGCCTTTAAGGTACTTAAGGCTTTCATGATCGGTGTGGATCACAAACTCCTTAGGTTGCAAATAATGTTGCCAAGTTTGTAAAGATCTAACAGACAAAAAGTTCTTTGTCACAGGTTGAATAGTTCAAGGCTGCTCCTCTTAACTTCTCACTGAAATAAGCTATGGGTTTCTTAGCTTGATTTGGTACAGCTCCAATGCCAACCCCGCTGCCATCACATTCAACTTCAAACGTCTCTTCAAAGTTTGGCAATCTTAGGATAGGTGATGAGGTTAGGCGTTTCTTAAGTTCATCAAAGGCTTCTTGTTGTGAGGTTCCCCATTGAAAATTTACATCTTTCTTAACCAACTCGTTTAGGGGGCAGCAGTGGTAGAGAAATCTTTGACAAAACGCCCATAAAAGATGGCTAGTCCATGAAAACTCCTAATGTCTCCTCCAGACTTGGCGTTGGCTATTCAGTGATGGACTTGACCTTCTCTTGATCCATCTCAATCCCTTCAGCACTGATCACAAATCCTAGGAACACTACTTTCTCTAAACAGAATGAACATTTCTTAAGATTGGCATATAGTTGTTCCTTTTGCAACGTTTCAAACACAGCTCTCAAATGGATACGGTGTTCATTGATGGATTTGGAGTAGATAAGGATGTCATCAAAGTATACCACTACAAATTTCCGAATGAACTTCCTCAAGGCCTCATTCATCAACCTCATAAAGGTACTAGGGGCGTTAGTTAGGCCAAAGGGCATGACTAATTACTCGTATAATCCAAACTTAGTCTTGAAGGCCTTTTCCATTCATCTCCTTCCCTAATTCTTACTTGGAAATATCCTTACTTATGATCTACTTTGGTAAAGTATCTAAACCCATGTAACATGTCCAGCATATCGTCCAACCTAGGAATAGGGTACCTATACTTCACAGTAATCTCATTGATTGCTTTATAGTCGTGCACATCCTCTAAGTTCCATCTTTCTTAGCGACAACTATCACAGGTACGACACAAGGGCTCATGCTCTCTCTCCCCTTGCCTTGGTCTAAGAGTTCCTCAACTTGTCTTTGGATCTCCTTTGTAGGACAGCTCCTGGAATGAAATCTATTTCATGCTCAATGCCTCTTAGAGGCGGTAAACCTTTGGGATCTCCCTCAGAGAACAAATTTGAGAACTCTTGCAGTAGGGAGGTGACTTCACTGGGAAAAGAAGAGGGCAAATCAGATGAAAAAATAAGGTTTCTTTGTAACGTAAGATGTACACAGTTTTGTTGGACTTGATTGAGTGGAACACCTCACTTTGTGATGCAAAGAAAGAACTCTTCTTCTTATCATTATTTTCCTCAGAAATGACAAGTTCTTTTCCCTTTGATACAGCTTTGTCAGAACGAATGTTCTTAAGGAAGATTCTTTCCAATTCCTTTTCCTTTGGACTATTTTGACTTTTGGTCATTCTCTTGATCCTCAAACACCTCCTGTGGGGGTAGTGCGTGCAGCTTAAACAGTTTGTTGTGGTGCCTAAAGGAATACCTATTTAAGTAGCCATCATATGTTGCTTTGTTATCATATTGCCATGGCCTGCCTAACAAGATAAGACTTGAATGCATATGTGCGACATCATATAAGACCTCATCAGAATACCCACCAATTGATAAAGGAACCAAGACTTGTTTATTAACCTTAACTTCTCTACAATCATTAAGCCAAGTGAGCCTATAAGGATGTGGGTGATTGATTAATGGTAAATCAAGTTTCCTAACAATTTCAATGCTTGCAACGTTTGTACATGAACCAGAACCAATGATGAGTGTACACACTTTGCCTCTAACCATGCAATGGATGTGATGAATGTTTTCTCTTTGCAAATCTTGTTCTTCCATTTTGACTTGAACATTTAAAGCATGTCTTAAAACTAAGCACTCTTTAGTTTCACATTCATTACTCTCATCAACTATTTCTTCCTCTTCCTCACACATTTTCTCAACTTCCTCATTCTCTTCCAATTCTTCTTCAGAATAGTACTCATTAGACTCCTCAATGAACAAGATGCTTTTAGGGTTGGGGCATTGATTTGCAAAATAACCTTTACCTAAGCATTTAAAACATTGAATATCACGGAATCTAGTGCTAGAAGTAGTACCTTCCACCTTTGCTTTGCCTTTGTCCACGATTGGAGAGTTGCTTGTTATGTGACATTTTGGAAAGCTTTGTGGCGCCTTCCCTTGAAATCCACGGCCTTGACTCTGTGGGGGTCTGAAACTTGCGCTAGGCTGTACCTTGGAAAAGTTTGAAGGATTAGGACAAAAAGAAGGGACAAAGGTACGTACCTTAAATTGTCTTGCCACTTTCTCAGCTGTGTGAACCATAGAAGACAAATCTGAGTAAGGTGTGAGTTCCACTTTGAATGCAATTTCCTTGTTAAGGCCAGCTAAGAACCTTGTCATTGTGGCCTCCTCAGCTTCTTCTATGTTTGTCCTGGTAAGCAAATGTTCTAAATCTTTATAATATTCATCAACAGATTTGTTACCTTGAGAGAGTTGTTGAAGCTTTTGGTAGACACTTCTTTCACAGGACTGTGATATGAACATCTTCCTCATCTCCTGCTTGAGTTCTTTCCATGTGACAACAAGAGGTTGTCTAGCTCGTCTTTTTGCATTTTGCAGATGTTCCCACCAAAGTAAAGCATAATCTACAAACTCAAAAATAGCATACTGAACTTTGGCCAACTCAGAATAATTAGTACAAGAATACATATGATCTACCTTAAGTTCCCATTGCAAGTATGCTTCAGCGTCACTTTTCCCTTGGAAGGGAGGTATATTCAGTTTAGTTGTAATAAACTCCTCTTCAGGGGGTTCATTTCTTTCCATCCTGTTGTTATAATACATCTCTTCATGATAACAGTCATTATACTCAGGGGGATCATCAAATTTATCCTCAAATGAAATGTTCCTACAACCACCATTTAGACCACGACTCCTACTATGTCCTCTGTGGGACATGTTTCCACGATGTTCAGTCCAAGATTCACCACCAAAAGATGTTCCTTCGTTAAAAGGTACACTTGGAGGTTCTCTTCGACCTTGACTAGCATTTTCTCCCTTGGGAGCTTGAGAATTATTTTTAAGATTTTCAATTTCACTTTTCATGTGACCAAAAGCGTGAATCATGCTAGCAATAGTTTGTGTCAATGTTTCAAGTGTGGCAGTACCTTGGGTATGCTGGGGGTAGAGGGGGGTGAATTTTCTCTTTCTTTTGAAGTAACCATGATTGAAAGCAAGTAAGAAATCCAACCAAAAAGTTGACAAGACATTTACTTCTACTTTAAATTGACAATTGATTAAACAACATCTTGGACTATCTAAGAATCAAAGAAGTATATAAGTCAAGTGATGTTTAGGCCGGATGAAGAAAACTAAGGCTTTGTACAAAACAATCCCTCAATTTACTTCAATCTTTATGCAATCTCAATTGTAATAAAGTGAAAGCTGAGTACACACACATAATTGCTCAGTAAGGGTTTGTTCTTGAAACTTTTTCAACAAAGATCAACACTTTGGGTGATGGTACTTTTTGCACAAATTTCGTTTCTAAGTTCCTCTTTTTGTAAATTTGGAACTTTTCTAATATAGGGCTATTCCTCTCCTCTTGTGCAATCTCCATGCTTCTTGCCTCTTACTTTTGTGACGTAGGTTGGCTTTTCTCTCAGTTTCTTTCTCAAACAAGCTCTATTTTCTTTCTTTGTGCTTTTTGGCTTGTTTGGTGAGACTACTGCTCACAGCCTTTATGAGACATTGCTCATGGCTTTGGGTTTCTTGCACTAGTTTTGGTTGTTCTTTTGTGAAAAAGTTCCCTTTACAACACGACTGAACGCTAGTGAAGTGACAAGTATTTCACAAATATAACAACCAAGAATGTATAAAGTTCAATGCAAGTTCAGAAAGTGTAATGACAACAAGATGATTCGTTCGGGTTGGCAATATAACAATGTGGGCTAAAATATGGGAAGACTGATTTTAAATGAGAACCTAAGTCCAACAAAGTCTTTAATCAATTTAAACTAACACAAAGTAAATGTGAATATTCAGCCAACGTCTAAGTATAACCAATATGCTTGTAATCAATCAATGTGTACTCCTAGGCCATGGTTTGCATGCAAGTTCCTTTTCTTTTTGTTGGATTTTTGGTTTATATGCGTAAGATGATGTAAACAAGTTAAACTACTGAGGTTACACTAGTTTTACACGAATTTGATCTTTGGTTAAGCGACAATGTGTTTGAACTAGTTATATACCCTACGGCTGAATGCAACCTAACGCTAATGTTTCCTTTGTTTTTGGTAATTTTTGTTTTTTATCGAATGACAACAACTAGACAAATTATACAACCTATAATTACCTAAGTACAAGACACACAACTAAAATCTTGGTCACCTACTGAGTTCACATGAGGATGGAAAAGAACCAAAAACCGAAAACTGATTTTAGCCTTAAGTGGTTGTGTTTGTTCCTTCTTGTTTTATCGAATAACCAAGACTAAACAAGCTGTGATCCAATATATTTAACACTTCAAGGGTGTACAAAAACGTTCATGAGCCGAAACTAAAAGAAAAAAATTGAAGGAATACAAGTTTAAACTAGGAAAAATTTGTTTGTGATAGGCAGCTGAAATGCAATTACCCGGGTGCCCTTTTCCTTGCTTTTTTCTATGCCAAACTACAAGCAAACTTCAAACAAACTCTAACACATTATATTTCAGCATTTTATGGATGATCATGCAAAGTTTGAGCAAATTTTGGTGAGAAAAACTAAATGAAAACGGGGCTGCCAATTCAAACTACACGGCTGTGACACAAACATGACACACTTGCATGTTTCTTTCTTTTTCTTAAACCAAACATTATCAAATCACCAAACCAACTTTACCACATCATAAACAAATGTACAGTAGGTCATTGATCAAGGTTTATGCTCGGTTTGTTAGAAAAAACACAAGAAAACAAGATTCAAACTACTACACAAAAACAGAATTTCAGAACCTGGTGACTAGCTGGTTGTTTTTGGTATTTCTGATGTTTATGACTCATAAAACGCCTAAACAAGTGCTAAACATCATTAGCTAACATATTAAACTATGTTTTAGACTAATTTCAAGGGCTGGAATTCTAAGGAAATTGCATGAACACATGAGCTAAACAAATTGCCTATAGTATAAAAATTTCAGGAACATAAACAAAGATAAATGAGATGAAGAATTCCTTATAGCTCTGATACCACTTGATACACAAACACTCAGCTATTTTAGGACCTTTCTTCAACTAAATAAACCAGCTGGAATCAAGAAGGAAGGTGTAAAACATTCATGGAACACCAAACACTTCAACTTGGCTGTCCAGATTTCAGCCAAGTTAGATGAACACTTTGCAAATGACTTCAATTTGATTGAGCAAGCCTTAAACCCTCTCAAACAATATCCATCCCAAGCATATGAAGTAATAAAATAAATAATTTGTTCAGGTTTCTTGAAGGGAATCAAAGATTCAAAGGGAAAACTAAAATTCAGTTTTGGTGCAAAACTTGCGGTAGTTTTTTTGTCTATTTAGATTCTGTATTTTACAATGGGCAAAGCTACTTTTGTTGTGATATATCATGTTTGAATGATTGCAAAATGCATATGTGAGCATGTAGATTGTTGTGATATATTGCAAAATGCATATGTGAGCATATATGTGTGTATAACGTTTAAAGTATATGTGTGCATGAGATTGAATTTATGAGCTAAATGTGAAATTGATTGAATGAATCAAGATTGAACAAGTTTGATTAAGATCATGAGATTGAACTTGGCCAATTCAATCACATGTCTAAATCAAGATATGTTCAAACTGATCTTAGATGATATATATGCCAATACATGTTAATTATATGATCTAACCAAGCCTTGAAGTCACATGACTTACAATATAAGGCAAATTGCTTGGTTTAGTATTCTATTGCAGGTTTTGGTTCATATCTTGAGCAAATGAACTCCAAATTGAGTCATTCAAAAGCCCACATGATCCTTATTCAATTTAGAATCTAATTGGCTGAGGAGAAGCATGCTTGACACGGATAAAAACTGAGTTGACACGGTGGTGAAGCTTATTGACCTTTATAAGGGTTATTTTGGTAATTTCACCATTTGGACTTCTCATTCTTATTTGGTCTTCTTCCAACGGATTTATATGATCATATGACACATTTATAAGTCATGTCACATCATGGCAAAAATGAATCTGGAGCAGCACCATGTCTAGGTTCATCCTAGGACAAAATTCCTATTTTTGTGCTAAGGGGTATTCTGGTCTCTTCACTTGCCAATGGATCTTCTAACGTGTTATATATTGTTTATATGATGTTTATATGTGTTTATGTCACATATAGTACATGTCCTATATTTATGGAAACGGGCAGCATGGGCAGCATGGTATCTCAATTGGAATTCTTGTGTTATGGTTATCACATCTATGGTTTTCTTGGAATTCTTGGCATTCTTCATATGGTATTCTATGCTACATGTTGAAGACATAAATGACTATATATTATATGTGTGCACACGGATATTGATGGATATTGGCGCACAAATCATGTTCAAACGTTCAGATTTTGAACAAGTCAAAGCAAGTTGAAAGAAATCCTATTTTGTTGCTGATTTCAAATGGTTATCCTTGCATATATTTCAACGGCTACTTGGGTCAAAATTGGAGCAAAATTTCGTGTGATATATGGTCAAGGTTCAGATTATATTGTGTGACAAAAACAAGTCCTACAATGTAGCAAGTTTGAAGCATATGCAACGGCTATATGACAAAGAATTGAAGACCAATTCAAACTCAATCATATGCAACGGCTATATGATAAAGAATTGAAGACCAAGTCAAGTTGATTTTTCTCTATCTTTTAGCTATATTCCAACGGCCATTTAACATTCAAAATGAGGAGCCAAATTTGTTCAAAACACACGCTTATTCAGCTGCATACATGGCAAGTTATTCACACATGGACATTGCTGATTGGAGCTGCCTCTTAAACGTTCAAATGAAGCTATTTTCCACCTCATTCCAACGTCTATAATGGGATAAGATGGAGGATAAAAGTTCAGTTGAAGACTAATTCAAAGCAACAAAAGATGAGCTTCATTTGAATAGCTAGAAAGGTGCTGAAATCTCTCCATCTTCTCAACCATTTCAACGTCTCTTTGAGGAGCCTTTAGGCTGTCCTCTTGGCTATAAATAGCTCCAAAGGTGAAGAGTAAAAGTGCACCAACGAAAAACAAAAGAAAAGCAAGCAAGACATTCAGCTCTTTGTCTTCATTCTTCTCTTCTATTCTTCTATATTGAAGAACACATTTGCAGCAAGCTTTATGATTGTATAGTTCTTCATTTCTTGTCATTTCAACACCTTTTAAACGACATATTGTAAGGGAGAAGCTGGTGTATAAAGCTTACTCCTTAGAGGTGAGCAAAAGGTGCAAAGGTGCAAAGGTGAAACAAACTAGTTGCTGTTTGTTTTGGTGAAGTCTCTTGAAGAAGTTGGTGAAAAGCTTCTTCCTTTGGCTTTGTAAGGTGACTTTGGTGTTTGGTGTTTAGTGAAATCCAAGAGAAGGTGTCTCTTGGGACTGGAGTAGGTCACATTGACCGAACCAGGATAATTCCTTGTGTTCTTTACTTATTTCCTGCACTTACTGTTTTCTGCCTGAGAATTACACTAACTTGGCACGCATAATTGAACAGGCAAACAGTCTTAGAATTGCATGAATTTTGGATATATTATACTTCAATGTGTTAGCTTTCATTAGCCGCAAGAATCACTAAATTCTAAGGAGTTTAGCATATTCAAATCGTCTTCACAAAATTGTTGCTACATTCTGTGAACAATTCTGACCAGTGTGCAAAACTTGTTCAATTTGAATAGGTTATCCTACGAATCTTGAAGTGAGCCTTATATCAAATTAAACTAGACATCATAAGGTTTAATTTGACATAAGATTCATCAAAATAGCACGGGTAGATTTTGAGATATCATCGTTTGAAGTTAAGCTAACATTCTGCCTGAAACTGCCAGAATTGCACACTTTACTTATCTTGCTTATTTGAACGTGCAAACTTGCTTGGAATTGACTGAAATTTTTATGACATACTATAAACATTCTAAACTTGATCTCTGCCAAGTTTGAGAGCTTGCACAGGTGTATAAGTGGTTCAACCAAAGCGCTCAAAACAGTGAACTGTTTCTGGAAATTCCAGAACCTGAGGCTAAAGAGGCAAAGGGGTCTTCAAACAAGTTTTTGAAGGTAATTGTAGTGTAATTTCCGCTAACCCACTATTCACCCCCCCCTCTAGTGGTGCTATACAGGTCCAACAAGTGGTATCAGAGCGAGGTTGAGCACCATATTCTTATTTGAGCTGAAAACAGTTTACACTCCAAGTTGCAAAGTTGCTGGAAATTTTCTGGTTTTCTTACATTCTTCATATTTGGTATCTACAACAAGGTGACACTTTCTTTCCTTCTTATAAGTGTTTTAAACGTTTTCTCACACACTAAGAAGCATGTCTAAGTCACACATGAAAATAGAATTAGAAGGCATGTCCACACAAAGACCACCTCTTTTTGATGGAGAAAACTTTAGTCATTGGAAACTTAGGATGAAATTGTTCTTAATGGCTATTGATATAGACTTGTGGTCTATCATTGAAGATGGACCTTATGTGCCTACTAAGCATGTTATAATTGATGGCTTATCACAAGAAGTTGAGAAATATAGAAAAGATTGGAGTGATGAAGATAAAAAGAAAATGAGTCTTAATGCTAAAGCAATGCAATTATTGTTGAATGGTTTAAGTAGGAGTGAATCTGCCTATGTCTCTTCATGTTTGAGTGCAAAGGATATGTGGAAATGTCTTGAAATGAAGCATGAAGGAACTAATCAAGTAAAGGAATCAAAGATTAACATGTTAATGACTACACTTGAAACATTTCATTTACTGCCTAATGAATCAATTGTTGATATGGATTTAAGGCTTACAAACTTATACAACTCACTTGAATCCCTTGGTAAAACGTTTTTGATGAAAGAAAAAGTGCAAAAAGTTTTGAGAAGTTTGCCAATTGAATGGGATGCCAAAGTTAGTGCCATTGAAGAAAGCAAAGATCTTTCTCAAATAAAACTTGATGAATTGATAGGCTCTTTAAAAGTTTATGAAAACAAGTTGAATATAAGAAAGGCTGAAACTAGTAACAAGTCAAAATCACTTGCATTTGTAACAAATGATCCCGAATCATCTAATCAAGCCGAGTATGAAAGTGATGATGAAAGTGATGAAGAAGACATAATGTTGTTAGCTAGGCGTTTAAGGAAGTTTTTCAAGAAAAGACCAACTAAAAGACAAGCAAAATCAGCTGCCCCTATCAATGTGAAATCTAACAAACAAGATGGTAAATGGTATGATAAAGAACTTAAGTGTTATGAATGTGGCAAACAAGGACACATCTCATATGATTGTCCAAACAAGAACAAAAACCGTGACATGGATGAAAAGACAAGGACACAAACTAGAGTAGAACCTAAGCAAAGGAGGAAGAAAGCTCTTAAGGCAAGCACTTGGGATGACACATCTTCATCCGAATCCGAGGAGGAACCTGAAGTTGCACAAACATGTTTGGCTTCAAAGTCTACAAATGAGGTAACATTCGATTCTGACTCTGAATGTGATTTTACTCAAGATGAATTGTTGGATGAATTAGAAAAGTTGCATGATAGATATAAGAAGCTATCCAAGGAGAAGAAAAGAATAGTTGAGGAGAAGAACAAGTTGGAGACGTCTAACTTGAATCTAACTTCTCAACTAGAAGTTCTTCAACTTGAATCATCTAACACTATTAGTTCAATGCAAAATCAGATTAAGGAACTTAAGAACAAACATGAAAATGTGCAATGCGTGCAATGTGTTGATTACAACGTTTTAAAGTCTAAATTACATGAAATACAAACTGAATTTGAATCATTAAAAGCATGCAACCTAGACTTGAACAAATCTTTAGAACAATTTAAGAATGGTTCCAACATGTTAGACACTCTTATTGCATCTCAAAAGCATGGAAATGACAAACAAGGTCTTGGATATGTTAAAGAAGCTGAATACACACCTAAGGAAACAACATTTGTATCATCTTCAACCAACATGAAATATAGGCCAAATGCATTTAGAAATGAACCTATTCTGCCCACACCACCTTCATCACAAAGATTGCAAAATGCATCAACATATAGGAAGGCAAATACACCTAGAAACCATGCTTACATGTATACAAGAATGCCTAAACAAAGTAGTATGAAATCTGCTCAAGTTATGCCTTATATGCAACAACATGCTTATGTGAAGAACATGACATACTCTCGGCCTAAATCAGTTTACAACACACGGCCTAGACACACACAACATCTTGCGTATACACGGCCTAAATTCAATGCTTATACACGGCCAAGATATAACTCATATACATGGCAACATTCAAATGCATATAGAACTTACAATGCTTATTCAACTAGACATAAATGTGCAGCCCCTTTTCCATCATATTCTATGTATCAAAATCCACTATTTGTTCATTATATGCAACATGATTTTAACATTTCAAAACCAAGAAAGGTTGTTCAAGTTTGGGTATCTAAAGGTACACTAACATGAACTTAACTTGTCTAACCTTGAAAGGACCCAAAATCAAAGGGTACCTAAGTTGTTATTTACATTTGTAGGTACATAACATCAAAGAAAGACAAGTGGCTGGTTATAACAACAAAGAAGATGAAAAGAACAAAACCAATTGGATAGTTGATAGTGGTTGCTCAAGACATATGACGGGCAACAAAAATTTGTTTAGCACACTTAAGAACGTTGCAAAAGGTGGCAAAGTTACCTTTGGAGACAACAACCAAGGCCAAATAATTGGCAAAGGCAAGGTTGGTGATCCAAACAAGTTTGAGATCAAAAACGTCCTACTTGTAAGTAACTTAACCTTTGAGCTTTTAAGTGTTTCTCAACTATGTGACAACAACTTGAATGTTCTCTTCTCCTCCACTTCTTGTAAGATAATGGATAAAAACAATCAAGTTGTGTTAAAAGGAAAACGTGAAGGAAACATATATGTGCTTAACATGGATGATATGCTAAGTAGTAACACAAAATGTCTTGTTTCACATGAATCTGATCCCAATCTTTGGCATAGACGTTTAGGACACATTGGTATATCAACCTTAGAAAAACTACATGCTAAAAGTCTTGTTAAAGGATTGCCTAAACTTAACTTGAATGATTTTCAACTATGTGAATCTTGTATCAAAGGCAAACATGTTAGAGAATCCCTTAAGCCTAAAACCGAGGTCACAACATCAAGAATACTAGAACTCTTGCATATAGACTTATTTGGTCCATGTAGAACAAGAAGCTTAGGTGGAAGTTATTATGTATGTGTAATAGTTGATGATTTCTCAAGATATACTTGGACATTGTTTCTTGCTTCAAAAGATGAAAGTGCATCATCTATAACTAATCTAATTAGACAACTTGAAAATGAACATGAATCACATGTTATTAAGATAAGGAGTGATAGAGGTGGTGAGTTTAAAAATAGTGAATTAATCAAATTCTGTAATGAAAAGGGTATAAAACATGAATTCTCCCCACCAAGAACTCCTCAACTTAATGGTGTAGTTGAAAGAAAGAATAGGACTATTCAAGAAGTAGCAAGAACAATGATGGTAGAAAACAAAGTACCTAAATTCTTATGGGCTGAAGCAGTAAACACTTCAAGTTATATGATCAACAGACTATCAATAAGAAAGAAATTGAACAAAACACCATTTGAAATCTTAAATGGACGACTCCCAAAAGTAAACTATTTAAAAGTCTTTGGTTGTAAATGCTTTGTATTGAACACAAAAGATAACTTAGATAAGTTTGATCCTAAGTCTGATGAACATATATTTGTGGGATATTCAATGAACTCTAAAGCATATAGATGTTATAATACACAAACAAGAAAGATAGTTGAATCTATACATGTGAAGTTCAATGAAAATGCATATCTCCAAACAAGTAATCAACATGAAATCTATGTACCAAATGATCAAATACTTCATGATGAAGATGAACTTATCCTACCACCTACAAATGAACAAATTGAAACACCAAATCAAACTCTTGAAATGCATGAAGTTCAAACTCCCCCTACACAAGAACATAATGAAGAAAATGTGCCTAACCAACCTATTGAACATCATGAACCTATTGAAGATGCACAACCAAGTAATTGGTGGCAAATAAGAGATAAACAAAAGCATCCTCAAGAACTTATCATAGGAGATGTAAATCAAGGGGTTAGAACTCGTAGGCAAATAGATCCTAATGAATATGATCAATGGCATGCACTTATATCCCAAATTGAACCTAAGAATGTGAATGATGCCTTAAACGATGCATATTGGATAGATGCGATGCATGAAGAGTTAAACCAATTTGAAAGAAACAATGTGTGGGATTTAGTACCTAAACCCGAGGATAAATCAATCATTGGAACTAAATGGGTGTTTAGGAACAAAATGAATGAACAAGGGGTTGTAGTAAGAAATAAGGCAAGACTTGTAGCTCAAGGATATAATCAAGAAGAGGGTATTGATTACGATGAAACATTTGCCCCCGTAGCAAGATTAGAATCCATACGCCTCTTATTAGCTTTTGCATGTTATAATAACATCAAATTATTCCAAATGGATGTTAAGAGTGCATTCTTAAATGGCTATATCCAAGAAGAAGTTTTTGTTAAACAACCACCAGGCTTTGAAGATCCAAAGAACCCTAATCATGTATATAAACTTAAGAAAGCCTTATATGGTTTGAAACAAGCCCCCCGTGCATGGTATGAAAGATTTGCCAACTTTTTACTAAGTAACAACTTTCAAAGAGGAACCATAGATAGTACCTTATTCTTGAAAAAGAAAGACAAAGATTTGCTTGTAATACAAATATATGTAGATGACATAATCTTTGGTTCAACTAATCCTAACTTAGTAAAAGACTTTGAAGATTGTATGAAGTCTGAGTTTGAAATGTCTATGGTTGGTGAATTAAACTATTTCTTAGGCTTGCAAATAAAACAAACATCAAGTGGTATACATATCAATCAAGCCAAATACATAAGAGATATGATAAAGAAATTCAACTTTGAAAACTTGAAACCATCTCCAACACCAATGTGTACTTCAACAAAATTAGACAAAGATGAAAATGGTGTTGCATTTGATGAAAAACTATATAGGTCTATGATTGGTTCATTGCTATATCTAACTGCTAGTAGACCTGATATTATGTTTGCAGTATGTATGTGTGCAAGATTTCAGAGTATGCCTAAGTTGTCACACTTTAAAGCTGTAAAAAGAATATTTAGATATCTTCAACATACACCAACATTAGGCTTATGGTATGATAGACAACCCAGTCTAAGTCTACATGCATATTCAGATGCAGATTATGGTGGATGTAGAGTAGATAGAAAGAGCACTAGTGGAACATGTCAATTCCTAGGAAACTCACTAATATCTTGGTTTTCAAAGAAACAATCTAGTGTTGCACTTTCTACTACTGAAGCAGAATATATGGCTTTAAGTCTATGTTGTACTCAACTATTATGGATTAAACAACAACTTTCAGACTTTGAAATACAAGTAAATAATATCCCCATCTATTGTGATAGTACAAGTGCTATAAATTTGTCTAAAAACCCTGTACTACACTCTAAGGCAAAGCATATCGAAGTACGTTATCATTTTCTCCGTGATCATGTTAATCTTGGACATATACACATTGAACATGTTAGAACTGATCAACAAGTAGCTGACATATTCACTAAACCCCTTAATCAAGCTATCTTTGAGCATTTACGTGCAAGACTTGGATTAATTGCTCACACCTGACTACTACACCGTGCACATAGTTCAGTCTTTTGCATAATTTACAAAATTAAGGGGGAGAGATATATGTATATCATGTTAAGGGGGAGATAACACATTAAGGGGGAGCAGCTTAACTTGATTTAAAGAGAAGCTTATACTTGATTTAGATGCTTAATATACACATATGTGGGGTAATTTTGCAAATCATCAAAAGGGGGAGATTGTTGTGATATATCATGTTTGAATGATTGCAAAATGCATATGTGAGCATGTAGATTGTTGTGATATATTGCAAAATGCATATGTGAGCATATATGTGTGTATAACGTTTAAAGTATATGTGTGCATGAGATTGAATTTATGAGCTAAATGTGAAATTGATTGAATGAATCAAGATTGAACAAGTTTGATTAAGATCATGAGATTGAACTTGGCCAATTCAATCACATGTCTAAATCAAGATATGTTCAAACTGATCTTAGATGATATATATGCCAATACATGTTAATTATATGATCTAACCAAGCCTTGAAGTCACATGACTTACAATATAAGGCAAATTGCTTGGTTTAGTATTCTATTGCAGGTTTTGGTTCATATCTTGAGCAAATGAACTCCAAATTGAGTCATTCAAAAGCCCACATGATCCTTATTCAATTTAGAATCTAATTGGCTGAGGAGAAGCATGCTTGACACGGATAAAAACTGAGTTGACACGGTGGTGAAGCTTATTGACCTTTATAAGGGTTATTTTGGTAATTTCACCATTTGGACTTCTCATTCTTATTTGGTCTTCTTCCAACGGATTTATATGATCATATGACACATTTATAAGTCATGTCACATCATGGCAAAAATGAATCTGGAGCAGCACCATGTCTAGGTTCATCCTAGGACAAAATTCCTATTTTTGTGCTAAGGGGTATTCTGGTCTCTTCACTTGCCAATGGATCTTCTAACGTGTTATATATTGTTTATATGATGTTTATATGTGTTTATGTCACATATAGTACATGTCCTATATTTATGGAAACGGGCAGCATGGGCAGCATGGTATCTCAATTGGAATTCTTGTGTTATGGTTATCACATCTATGGTTTTCTTGGAATTCTTGGCATTCTTCATATGGTATTCTATGCTACATGTTGAAGACATAAATGACTATATATTATATGTGTGCACACGGATATTGATGGATATTGGCGCACAAATCATGTTCAAACGTTCAGATTTTGAACAAGTCAAAGCAAGTTGAAAGAAATCCTATTTTGTTGCTGATTTCAAATGGTTATCCTTGCATATATTTCAACGGCTACTTGGGTCAAAATTGGAGCAAAATTTCGTGTGATATATGGTCAAGGTTCAGATTATATTGTGTGACAAAAACAAGTCCTACAATGTAGCAAGTTTGAAGCATATGCAACGGCTATATGACAAAGAATTGTTGTGATATATTATGTTTGAGTGATTGCAAAATGTATATGTGTGCATATGTGTAATTGTTGTGCAAAACGTATATGTGTGCATATGTGTAATTGTTGTGATGATTGCAAATAGATATATCATGTTTGAATGATTGGAAGATGCATATGTGAGCATGTATGTGTAACGTTTAAATGTGAAATTGTTTTGGCAAGGCATGAACTTATGAACTTATGAGCTAAATGTGAAATTGCTTGAATGAATCAAGATTGAACAAGTTTGATTAAGATCATGAGATTGAACTTGGCCAATTCAATCACATATCTTAATCAAGACATGTTCAAACTGATCTTAGATTATATATGCCAATACATGTTGTTCAAACTGATCTTAGAAGATATATATGCCAATACATGTTGATAATATGATCTAACCAAGCCTTGAAGTCACATGACTTACAATATAAGGCAAATTGTTCGGTTTAGTATCCTATTGCAGGTTTTGGTTCATATCTTGGGCAAATGAACTCCAAATTGAGTGATTCAAAAGCCCACATGATCCTTATTCAATTTAGAATCTAATTGGCTGAGGAAAGGCATGCTTGGCACGGGTTAAAACTGAATTGACCCGGTGGGAAGCTTATTGACCTATATAAGGGCTATTTTGGTAATTTCACCATTTGGACTTCTCATTCTTATTTGGTCTTCTTCCAACGGATTTATATGATCATATGACACATTTATAAGTCATGTCACATCATGGCAAAAATGAATCTGGAGCAGCACCATGTCTAGGTTCATCCTAGGACAAAATTCCTATTTTTGTGCTAAGGGGTATTCTGGTCTTTTCACTTGCCAATGGATCTTCCAACATGTTATATATTGCTTATATGATGTTTATATGTGTTTATGTCACATATGGTACGTGCCCTATTTTTATGGAAACGGGCAGCATGGTATCTCAATTGGAATTCTTATATCATGGTTATCACATTTATGGTTTTCTTGGAATTCTTGGTATTCTTCATATGGTTTTCTATGCTACATGTTGAAGACTATATTTTATATGGTTACACACGGATGTTGGCGCATATATAATGATCAAATTTTCAGATTTTGAACAAGTCAAGGCAAGTTGAAATACATTCTATTTTGGTGCTGATTTTAGATGATTATTCTTGGCTATTCTTGTGATGATTCAAACGGCTATATTGGTTCAAAATTTGGAGCAACATTTCGTATGTTATATGGTAAAAATTCAGGTTATGATGAGTGACAAAAAGCAAGTCCTACAATGTAGCAAAGTTGAAGCAAAACTCAATCATATGCAACGGCTATATGATAAGTGATGAGCCAAATGGGGGCTGAAAACGTTTGCCAAGGATGTTGTCTCCTATTCCAAATTGATTTGAACCCAAGCTATGTCAAAGAACATCTTAAAGGACACCCTTTGAGCTTTAACCGTGTTCTTGGCTCAATCTACGCCAAACCTCTTCCTCTTGGCATTCCAACACATCTAAAACCTCAATGAGACCCTAAGATGTTGTAAACCAAATGATGAAGTGAATACAAACAAGTTCTAGGCTGGAACTTGTATGAAAACCGTTAGGTGGTTTTAATCCTCAACTTGAAATGTTGAAAACTCCTTTGAAGGAAATTCTGGTTTTGTATTTGATAAGTGTTATTGAATTGTTGTTTGTACAATCTGATTCTAACTCTACTTATAACAAACTAAAATGCTAAGAAGTACAAGTTTTAATGTACAAAGTACTACACTAAAATAAGGTGCTTGCTTTTGTACAACTTTTGCTCCAAGATTGCTGGTTGCTTTGCCGTGTAATCCTCTCCATTTCCAGCCTTCTTTTCTTGATTTTTTTTGATTGGATAAAAGATGGAGCAGCTTGCTTTGAGAAAGCCTTTGATTGGTTGCAACTTGTAGCTTGAATTTTCAAAGAACTTAACCAAAACATACGTTCACTTCTTTTGCAAGATTCAGCCTAGGTTTTGATTGGTTGATGTAGTGTGCTGCTTGCTTGACCTTGGTTTTGATTGGTTCTTACTTTGGTGTTGAATTTTCAAACATAATTCTCTTAGACAACGTTGGTTTCCTTGCTTGAAATCAGCCAAAATTCTGATTGGTTCAAGAAGTGTGCAGCTTGGATAAAACTTGGCTTTGATTGGTTCTTACTTTGTGTTGAATTTTCAAAGATATTATGTTAAGAACCAGCCGAAAATCTCATGCCCTTTGATTGGATCCTTGGTTGAGCAGCTTGTTGAATGTTTCTAACTTGATTGTGATTGGTTAAATCATTTGCAAGACTCTTTCTCATTGGTTGAAGGCTTGAGCTGCTTCCTCATTCTTGTTTTCAACGTGAAGGACATCTTGAATTTGACATGAATGCTTGTCACCACCTTGCTTGTAAGCTACTTGAATATCACCTACTTGCTTGGACAAAAATTCAGATTCTAATTTGCATCTCCAAGCTTTGTTTGAACAATGATATCATTTGATCAAATGGAACATGGATTGATAGGTGTTCATGCTTCTTCAATGTAAAGCTCTCTTTGACCTACCTTCAAAGACACCAAGCAACAAACACAATATGCACAACATATATGACATGTCCTAAGGGTTAGTTAAGACTATAAGACATAAGAACTAGCACTAGTGTGTGCGGAGTGAACAGTGAAATGTCATGTCTTACAGAACTAACATATGACAATAAATGATGCATGAAAATATGTTGTGTTGACCCATCGTGGGCTCATCATTCCCTCCCTCTTGAAAATGATTCGTCCTCGAATCTCAACATGGATAGAATAAGGGATAGGGGTTTAGGATGTACACGTATGCTCAACTACACCATAACCAAATAGGAACATGATAATACAAATGGTGAAGGTGAAATACCTTGGTGCATCCTTATCTTTGAAGAAAGAATAAGGTGTGTACACGCTTTCTAAAATGTTTAGGATGTATTAACAATATGATAACAAAAATTTTAGAACACATACATCCTATCAGATAAAACATCATCCAAAAAGCATATTGCAACATGTTAACACTAAATGTACAAATCTTACAAACATGTGCAATATTTAGACAAGATGTATCAATTGAGATGACAATAGGTAGACATTCAACAAGATGAGATGAAATAGATATTTCAGAAATAGAATCTTCATCTATACTAAAGATGTCATTCAATTCATTAACTAGTTCATCCAAAGATTTATGTTCATTTGTAGCTGAATTTATTTCACTAATGGCATCATGATCAAGCTCTACATCAAGTAGACAATCTAGTTCAGCTAACATCAAATCATAAGAATCTAGTTTATCAATGTCATTCTCAACAGAATTACTTATATCAATGTCATCAATGAAATGTACAGGATGTAATTCAGATTGTAACCCAGAAACACGCATCTCAGTAGAATGCAAATCATGCACAGGGATTTCATTTATATGCATGTCACAATGTAAATCATTTTCGGACAAAGTGTTATCACAATTAACATCAATTCTAAGCAAATGACTAACACTTTGAAAATCACCAACAGACTCAAGTGAAGAGTCTTCTTCAGAGGGTACACAAGGTTGAACATGCAATTCAGATAAAGGAGTTTCAGTTTGAGGCATGTTGGGCCTAATTTCATACAAACCATCATTCACAGAAATGTCAGGTTGCAAGTCTTTGTTCTTTTCAGATTCTATCATTACTTGCACCATGTCTCTAAGTTGAAGCAATGCATTTTCAATATTATCCATAGGCTGACTCAAATTGCTTAACTTAACTGGATTTGGTTTGTCATTTTCAGAATCATAAGAGTTGAGTTCATGCCCATAGTTTTGATTAACATGGCATGGGATTAGGTTTGATTGAACAATCTTTGCCTTTTTATACATGTCATTAAGTGATGAGAATTTTTCATTTAACATGCAATCAACAATTTCTTTATCTAGACCAGCAAAGAACCTAATCATGCTTAATTCCTCATGTTCTTCAACATAAGCATAGTACAAATCATCAAGCATTTCATTGTAATATGCACTAACGTCTTTATTGCACTGAGGAAGAGTTTGATATCTAGGAGTTTTACATTCCCAATATCCAACCCATAAACCATTCGTACGACCAAAGGAGTTCATACGTTTTTCCAGTTCATCATAGTTTCTCCTATGGCATTCAACTCCCCAAATGGTTTTTAGAATCATGTTTAATCAAAACAATCTCAAAAGCCAAATAAAATATTGACAAGATGCAAATACTCTACTTTATGTTGACAATTGTTCAAAACAGCAATTTGGACTATATCTCTCCTAAAGATTCAAGTAAATCACAGAAGTCAAAATTGTTGTTCGGGCTGAAAGAAATCTACGGGGTTGTTTTAAGACAATCCCTTAATTTACTTTACAGCATATGCAATTATCAATTGTAGTAAAGCGAAAGTAAAGACACACAAACAAAGTGCTAGCAAGGGTTTGCTTTAGAAACTTCCAATATTTCAAAACTACAACACTTTGGGGTTTGGTTTGGGTGTTTTCTTTCTTTGGAGCTTTGCACGGGTTTTTCCCTTTATGAAACGTTTAACTTTGGGCTTTTCCTCACTTGGCTTTCTTGTGCAATTCTCTCTTTGTCTTGCCTCTTACTTGTTGACAATTTCTGGCTTTTCTCTCGCGTATTTCTCAATCAAGCTTAATTTTCTTTCTTTGGACGGTTTTGCTTGATTGTTGTGAGACTACTGCTCACGGCCTACATGAGACATTGCCCACGGCCTTTAATTGCACAAGATTGGTTGTATTTGGGATTTGAAAGTTCCTCGTACACAACACGGCTAAACACTATGTAGTGGGAATTCAATTCACAATCACAACAAGATCAAATTGTATACAGTGCAACGTAAGTTTAGAAATTGATCTAAAACAACAATGGGAAAGCTCTTTAACAATGTGGGGCTTAAACAATTCCTAAATTTCAGAATATATCTAAGTCCAACAAGTTGTTTGAAACAATTGAAATCAACAAAAAGGTAAGACTATTAGCATATAGCAAGATTTCAAATGAGCCTTAAAAGGTTGTTTTGATCCACACGGTTTTGGGCTGGTTGTTCTTTTTTTCTTTTCTTGTTTTTGGATGCAAGTGATCTAACTAATTCTAAGATGGATAAATGCAACTTAGTTGAGTCTAAATGAAGTTTACAATTGCTGGTTACTAGTAACTAAAGGGAAATCAGTTTTGATGCCAAGTATGATAACTTGTTTTGTTTTGTTTTCAAGTGATCTAACCTACTTGTTTTTGTTTGGTTTTTGTTTATATGATGCAATCAGGTTCTAACTAAATGAAACTAGATGCAAGTGTTTAAAGCCTACTTATCAAACGTTTATGAACTAGAGAGACTAGGCAGCACACTCTATTTTAGCTAAGCTACTTGTTTTGTTCCTTAGTTTTCGGTTTTCTTAAGCTAAACTAAACAAACATCTTAAACACTTAACTATGTTGTAAACTAGCCAAACTAAGCTAAAGAAGGCAACACTATGACGTCTTGGACAGTTTGCACTCAAATCACTAAAAACAGAATTTTAACTATTTGATTACAAACTAAAGTTCCAACTAATCTAGTTTTGTGTTCAAGTTTTCTGATTTTAAGGACACAACTACACTAACACTCAAACTACTAAATCAAGGTCTAATGATGTTTATCTAAGCTAGATAAGGAAGCATAGAAAACGTTCAAAACAGTTTGCACATAGGAACTAAAAACAGAATTTTCTAACCACTACAACTTGATGAATAACCAAACTATCAACTAGCCTATTTTGTGTTCAAGGTTTTCTGATTTAAGGAGTCAATCAAACTATCATTTAAAACTACTAGATTAGTGTCTAATGAACAATATCTAAGCTAGGTTGAACACATACAAGCTGGTCACACACGGTTTTGTTTCAAACTACACAATCAACTACTAACACACTTAACTCTAGTCTAAGTTGTTTTTGTGGTGAGTTTTCGTTTTGCCTACTTAAATTAAGTTACCAAACTATATTATACTATCTAACAAACACTTTAAAACATAATCTAACTAACTAAACAAACAGCAAACAAAACGCAATATAATCAGTACACATACGGTTGGGCAGCATCATAGTTTATGCAAGTTTAATCAATGTAAACATGAATAGAAGACTAACCAAGGCTCTGATACCAATTGATGAGCCAAATGGGGGCTGAAAACGTTTGCCAAGGATGTTGTCTCCTATTCCAAATTGATTTGAACCCAAGCTATGTCAAAGAACATCTTAAAGGACACCCTTTGAGCTTTAACCGTGTTCTTGGCTCAATCTACGCCAAACCTCTTCCTCTTGGCATTCCAACACATCTAAAACCTCAATGAGACCCTAAGATGTTGTAAACCAAATGATGAAGTGAATACAAACAAGTTCTAGGCTGGAACTTGTATGAAAACCGTTAGGTGGTTTTAATCCTCAACTTGAAATGTTGAAAACTCCTTTGAAGGAAATTCTGGTTTTGTATTTGATAAGTGTTATTGAATTGTTGTTTGTACAATCTGATTCTAACTCTACTTATAACAAACTAAAATGCTAAGAAGTACAAGTTTTAATGTACAAAGTACTACACTAAAATAAGGTGCTTGCTTTTGTACAACTTTTGCTCCAAGATTGCTGGTTGCTTTGCCGTGTAATCCTCTCCATTTCCAGCCTTCTTTTCTTGATTTTTTTTGATTGGATAAAAGATGGAGCAGCTTGCTTTGAGAAAGCCTTTGATTGGTTGCAACTTGTAGCTTGAATTTTCAAAGAACTTAACCAAAACATACGTTCACTTCTTTTGCAAGATTCAGCCTAGGTTTTGATTGGTTGATGTAGTGTGCTGCTTGCTTGACCTTGGTTTTGATTGGTTCTTACTTTGGTGTTGAATTTTCAAACATAATTCTCTTAGACAACGTTGGTTTCCTTGCTTGAAATCAGCCAAAATTCTGATTGGTTCAAGAAGTGTGCAGCTTGGATAAAACTTGGCTTTGATTGGTTCTTACTTTGTGTTGAATTTTCAAAGATATTATGTTAAGAACCAGCCGAAAATCTCATGCCCTTTGATTGGATCCTTGGTTGAGCAGCTTGTTGAATGTTTCTAACTTGATTGTGATTGGTTAAATCATTTGCAAGACTCTTTCTCATTGGTTGAAGGCTTGAGCTGCTTCCTCATTCTTGTTTTCAACGTGAAGGACATCTTGAATTTGACATGAATGCTTGTCACCACCTTGCTTGTAAGCTACTTGAATATCACCTACTTGCTTGGACAAAAATTCAGATTCTAATTTGCATCTCCAAGCTTTGTTTGAACAATGATATCATTTGATCAAATGGAACATGGATTGATAGGTGTTCATGCTTCTTCAATGTAAAGCTCTCTTTGACCTACCTTCAAAGACACCAAGCAACAAACACAATATGCACAACATATATGACATGTCCTAAGGGTTAGTTAAGACTATAAGACATAAGAACTAGCACTAGTGTGTGCGGAGTGAACAGTGAAATGTCATGTCTTACAGAACTAACATATGACAATAAATGATGCATGAAAATATGTTGTGTTGACCCATCGTGGGCTCATCATTGGAATTGAAGACCAAGTCAAGCTGAATTATCTCTATCTTTTAGCTACATTCCAACGTTTATTTATTATTCAAATTTGGAGCAAAAAATTCTCTCAATATTTGAAGTAAAAGGCAACGGCTATGAGATCAAAACGTTGAAGACTTATTCAAATTCAAAGGTGAGCTGATTTATCTCTATCTTGGAACTACTATCCAATGCCTTGATTGTAGGCATACCAACGTTTACTTAACATTCGAAATAAGGAGCTGAATTTGTTCAAAAACACACGCAAATTTGCTATACACATGGCAAGTTATTTACACATGGATATTGCTTATTGGAGCTAGTTTTTAAACGGTCAAATGGAGTCTTTTTCCATCTCATTCCAACGGCTTTAAGAGGATAAATATTCAGGTGGAAGACCATTTCAAAGTAGCAAAAATTCAGATTTGTTTTGAAAGTCAAATGGATAGCTAAAAAGGTGCTGAATTTTCTCATTCTTCAACCATTTCAACGTTCATTTTGAGGAGCCTATAGGCTGTCCTCTTGGCTATAAATAGCTCCAAGGATGAAGAAGAGATGCACACGAACGAAAGCAAAGAAGCAAGCAAGACAAATCAGCTCTTTGTCTCCATACTTCTCTTCTTCTCTTCTCTATTGAAGAACACATTTGCAGCAGGCTTTATGATTGTTTAGTTCTTCATTTCTTGTCATTTCAACACCTTTCAAACGACATATTGTAAGGGAGAAGCTGGTGTATAAAGCTTACTCCTTAGAGGTGAGCAAAAGGTGCAAAGGTGCAAAGGTGAAACATACTAGTGCTGATTTTCAGTTTTGGTGCAGCCTCTTGAAGAAGTTGGTGAAAAGCTTCTTCCTTTGGCTTTGTAAGGTGACTTTGGTGTTTGGTGTTTAGTGAAATCCAAGAGAAGGTGTCTCTTGGGACTGGAGTAGGTCACATTGACCGAACCAGGATAATTCCTTGTGTTCTTTACTTATTTCCTGCACTTACTGTTTTCTGGCTGAGAATTACACTAACTTGGCACGCATAATTGAACAAGCAAACAGTCTTAGAATTGCATGAATTTTGGATATATTATACTTCAATGTGTTAGCTTTCATTAGTCGCAAGAATCACTAAATTCTGAGGAGTTTAGCTCATTCAAATCGTCTTCACAAAATTGTTGCTACATTCTGTGAACAGTTCTGACCAGTGTGCAAACTTGTGCAATTTGAATAGGCTATCCTTCGAATCTTGAAGTGAGCCTTATATCAAATTAAACTAGACATCTTAAGGTTTAATTTGACATAAGATTCATCAAAATAGCACGGGTAGATTTTGAGATATTGTTGTTTGAAGTTAAGCTAACATTCTGCCTGAAACTGCCAGAATTGCACACTTTACTTCTCTTGCTTATTTGAACGTGCTAACTTGCTTGGAATTGATTGAATTTTTTATGACATATTATAAACATTCTAAACTTGATCTCTGCCAAGTTTGAGAGCTTACACAGGTGTATAAGTGGTTCAACCAAAACGTTCAAAGTAGTGAACTGTTTCTGGAATTTTCAGAACCTGAGGTTAAAGAGGCAAAGGGGTCTTCAAACAAGTTTTTGAAGGTAATTATAGTGTAATTTCCGCTAATCCACTATTCACCCCCCCCTCTAGTGGTGCTATACAGGTCCAACAATTGGTATCAGAGCAAGGTTGAGCACCATATTCTTATTTGAGCTGAAAACAGTTTACACTCCAAGTTGCAAAGTTGCTGGAAATTTTCTGGTTGTCTTATATTCTTCATATTTGGTATCTACAACAAGGTGACACTTTCTTTTCTTCTTATAAGTGTTTTAAACGTTTTCTCACACACTAAGAGGCATGTCCACACAAAGACCAACTAAAAGACAAGCAAAATCAGCCGCCCCTATCAATGTGAAAACTAACAAACAAGATAGTAAATGGTATGATAAAGAACTCAAGTGTTATGAATGTGGCAAACAAGGACACATCTCATATGATTGTCCAAACAAGAACAAAAACCGTGACATGGATGAAAAGACAAGGACAAAAACTAGAGTAGAACCTATGCAAAGGAGGAAGAAAGCTCTCAAGGCAAGTTCAAGCACTTGGGATGACACATCTTCATCCGAATCCGAGGAGGAACCTGAAGTTGCACAAACATGTTTGGCTTCAAAGTCTACAAATGAGGTAATATTTGATTCTGACTCCGAGTGTGATTTTACTCAAGATGAATTGTTGGATGAATTAGAAAAGTTGCATGATAGATATAAGAAGTTATCCAAGGAGAAGAAAAGAATAGTTGAGGAGAAGAACAAGTTGGAGACGTCTAACTTGAATCTAACTTCTCAACTAGAAGTTCTTCAACTTGAATCATCTAACACTATTAGTTCAATGCAAAATCAGATAAAGGAACTTAAGAACAAACATGAAAATGTGCAATGTGTGCAATGTGTTGATTACAACGTTTTAAAGTCTAAATTACATGAAATACAAACTGAATTTGAATCATTAAAAGCATGCAACCTAGACTTGAACAAATCTTTAGAACAATTTAAGAATGGTTCCAACATGTTAGACACTCTTATTGCATCTCAAAAGCATGGAAATGACAAACAAGGTCTTGGATATGTTAAAGAAGCTGAATACACACCTAAGGAAACAACATTTGTATCATCTTCAACCAACATGAAATATAGGCCAAATGCATTTAGAAATGAACCTATTCTGCCCACACCACCTTCATCACAAAGATTGCAAAATGCATCAACATATAGGAAGGTAAATACACCTAGAAACCATGCTTACATGTATACAAGAATGCCTAAACAAAGTAGTATGAAATCTGCTCAAGTTATGCCTTATATGCAACAACATGCTTATGTGAAGAACATGACATACTCTCGGCCTAAATCAGTTTACAACACACGGCCTAGACACACACAACATCTTGCGTATACACGGCCTAAATTCAATGCTTATACACGGCCAAGATATAACTCATATACATGGCAACATTCAAATGCATATAGAACTTACAATGCTTATTCAACTAGACATAAATGTGCAGCCCCTTTTCCATCATATTCTATGTATCAAAATCCACTATTTGATCATTATATGCAACATGATTTTAACATTTCAAAACCAAGAAAGGTTGTTCAAGTTTGGGTACCTAAAGGTACACTAACATGAACTTAACTTGTCTAACCTTGAAAGGACCCAAAATCAAAGGGTACCTAAGTTGTTATTTACATTTGTAGGTACATAACATCAAAGAAAGACAAGTGGCTGGTTATAACAACAAAGAAGATGAAAAGACCAAAACCAATTGGATAGTTGATAGTGGTTGCTCAAGACATATGACGGGCAACAAAAATTTGTTTAGCACACTTAAAAACGTTGCAAAAGGTGGCAAAGTCACCTTTGGAGACAACAATCAAGGCCAAATAATTGGCAAAGGCAAGGTTGGTGATCCAAACAAGTTTGAGATCAAAAATGTCCTACTTGTAAGTAACTTAACCTTTGAGCTTTTAAGTGTTTCTCAACTATGTGACAACAACTTGAATGTTCTTTTCTCCTCCACCTCTTGTAAGATAATGGATAAAAACAATCAAGTTGTGTTAAAAGGAAAACGTGAAGGAAACATATATGTGCTTAACATGGATGATATGCTAAGTAGTAACACAAAATGTCTTGTTTCACATGAATCTGATCCCAATCTTTGGCATAGACGTTTAGGACACATAGGTATATCAACCTTAGAAAAACTACACGCTAAAAGTCTTGTTAAAGGATTGCCTAAACTTAACTTGAATGATTTTCAACTATGTGAATCTTGTATCAAAGGCAAACATGTTAGAGAATCCCTTAAGCCTAAAACCGAGGTCACAACATCAAGAATACTAGAACTCTTGCATATAGACTTATTTGGTCCATGTAGAACAAGAAGCTTAGGTGGAAGTTATTATGTATGTGTAATAGTTGATGATTTCTCAAGATATACTTGGACATTGTTTCTTGCTTCAAAAGATGAAAGTGCATCATCTATAGCTAATCAAATTAGACAACTTGAAAATGAACATGAATCACATGTTATTAAGATAAGGAGTGATAGAGGTGGTGAGTTTAAAAATAGTGAATTAATCAAATTCTGTAATGAAAAGGGTATAAAACATGAATTCTCCCCACCAAGAACTCCTCAACTTAATGGTGTAGTTGAAAGAAAGAATAGGACTATTCAAGAAGTAGCAAGAACAATGATGGTAGAAAACAAAGTACCTAAATTCTTATGGGCTGAAGCAGTAAACACTTCAAGTTATATGATCAACAGACTATCAATAAGAAAGAAATTGAACAAAACACCATTTGAAATCTTAAATGGACGACTCCCAAATATAAACTATTTAAAAGTCTTTGGTTGTAAATGCTTTGTATTGAACACAAAAGATAACTTAGATAAGTTTGATCCTAAGTCTGATGAACATATATTTGTGGGATATTCAATGAACTCTAAAGCATATAGATGTTATAATGCACAAACAAGAAAGATAGTTGAATCAATACATGTGAAGTTCAATGAAAATGCATATCTCCGAACAAGTAATCAACATGAAACCTATGTACCAAATGATCAAATACTTCATGATGAAGATGAACTTATCCTACCACCTACACATGATCAAATTGAAACACCAAATCAAACTCTTGAAATGCATGAAGTTCAAACTCCCCCTACACAAGAACATAATGAAGAAAATGTGCCTAACCAACCTATTGAACATCATGAACCTATTGAAGATGCACAACCAAGTAATTGGTGGCAAATAAGAGATAAACAAAAGCATCCTCAAGAACTTATCATAGGAGATGTAAATCAAGGGGTTAGAACACGTAGGCAAATAGATCCTAATGAATATGATCAATGGCATGCACTTATATCCCAAATTGAACCTAAGAATGTGAATGATGCCTTAAACGATGCATATTGGATAGATGCAATGCATGAAGAGTTAAACCAATTTGAAAGAAACAATGTGTGGGATTTAGTACCTAAACCCGAGGATAAATCAATCATTGGAACTAAATGGGTGTTTAGGAACAAAATGAATGAACAAGGGGTTGTAGTAAGAAATAAAGCAAGACTTGTAGCTCAAGGATATAATCAAGAAGAGGGTATTGATTACGATGAAACATTTGCCCCCGTAGCAAGATTAGAATCCATACGCCTCTTATTAGCTTTTGCATGTTATAATAACATCAAACTATTCCAAATGGATGTTAAGAGTGCATTCTTAAATGGTTATATCCAAGAAGAAGTTTTTGTTAAACAACCACCAGGCTTTGAAGATCCAAAGAACCCTAATCATGTATATAAACTTAAGAAAGCCTTATATGGTTTGAAACAAGCCCCCCGTGCATGGTATGAAAGATTTGCCAACTTTTTACTAAGTAATAACTTTCAAAGAGGAACCATAGATAGTACCTTATTCTTGAAAAAGAAAGACAAAGATTTGCTTGTAATACAAATATATGTAGATGACATAATCTTTGGTTCAACTAATCCTAACTTAGTAAAAGACTTTGAAGATTGTATGAAGTCTGAGTTTGAAATGTCTATGGTTGGTGAATTAAACTATTTCTTAGGCTTGCAAATAAAACAAACATCAAGTGGTATACATATCAATCAAGCCAAATACATAAGAGATATGATAAAGAAATTCAACTTTGAAAACTTGAAACCATCTCCAACACCAATGTGTACTTCAACAAAATTAGACAAAGATGAAAATGGTGTTGCATTTGATGAAAAACTATATAGGTCTATGATTGGTTCATTGCTATATCTAACTGCTAGTAGACCTGATATTATGTTTGCAGTATGTATGTGTGCAAGATTTCAAAGTATGCCTAAGTTGTCACACTTTAAAGCTGTAAAAAGAATATTTAGATATTTTCAACATACACCAACATTAGGCTTATGGTATGATAGACAATCTAGTCTAAGTCTACGTGCATATTCAGATGCAGATTATGGTGGATGTAGAGTAGATAGAAAGAGCACTAGTGGAACATGTCAATTCCTAGGAAACTCACTAATATCTTGGTTTTCAAAGAAACAATCTAGTGTTGCACTTTCTACTACTGAAGCAGAATATATGACTTTAAGTCTATGTTGTACTCAACTATTATGGATTAAACAACAACTTTCAGACTTTGAAATACAAGTAAATAATATTCCCATCTATTGTGATAGTACAAGTGCTATAAATTTGTCTAAAAACCCTGTACTACACTCTAAGGCAAAGCATATAGAAGTACGTTATCATTTTCTCCGTGATCATGTTAATCTTGGACATATACACATTGAACATGTTAGAACTGATCAACAAGTAGCTGATATATTCACTAAACCCCTTAATCAAGCTATCTTTGAGACTTTACGTGCAAGACTTGGATTAATTGCTTACAACTGACTACTACACCATTCAGTCTTTTGCATAATTTCCAAAATTAAGGGGGAGAAATAAATGTGTATATATATCATGTTAAGGGGAAGATAGATATCATGTTAAGGGGGAGATAACACATTAAGGGGGAGCAGCTTACACTTGATTTAGATGCTTACTTGATTACACAGATTACAACACTTGATTTAGATGCACACTTGATTTAAATGCTTAATATACACATATGTGGGGTAATTTTGCAAATCATCAAAAGGGGGAGATTTATTGTTGTGATATATTATGTTTGAGTGATTGCAAAATGTATATGTGTGCATATGTGTAATTGTTATGCAAAACGTATATGTGTGCATATGTGTAATTGTTGTGATGATTGCAAATAGATATATCATGTTTGAATGATTGGAAGATGCATATGTGAGCATGTATGTGTAACGTTTAAATGTGAAATTGTTTTGGCAAGGCATGAACTTATGAACTTATGAGCTAAATGTGAAATTGCTTGAATGAATCAAGATTGAACAAGTTTGATTAAGATCATGAGATTGAACTTGGCCAATTCAATCACATATCTTAATCAAGACATGTTCAAACTGATCTTAGATTATATATGCCAATACATGTTGTTCAAACTGATCTTAGAAGATATATATGCCAATACATGTTGATAATATGATCTAACCAAGCCTTGAAGTCACATGACTTACAATATAAGGCAAATTGTTCGGTTTAGTATCCTATTGCAGGTTTTGGTTCATATCTTGGGCAAATGAACTCCAAATTGAGTGATTCAAAAGCCCACATGATCCTTATTCAATTTAGAATCTAATTGGCTGAGGAAAGGCATGCTTGGCACGGGTTAAAACTGAATTGACCCGGTGGGAAGCTTATTGACCTATATAAGGGCTATTTTGGTAATTTCACCATTTGGACTTCTCATTCTTATTTGGTCTTCTTCCAACGGATTTATATGATCATATGACACATTTATAAGTCATGTCACATCATGGCAAAAATGAATCTGGAGCAGCACCATGTCTAGGTTCATCCTAGGACAAAATTCCTATTTTTGTGCTAAGGGGTATTCTGGTCTTTTCACTTGCCAATGGATCTTCCAACATGTTATATATTGCTTATATGATGTTTATATGTGTTTATGTCACATATGGTACGTGCCCTATTTTTATGGAAACGGGCAGCATGGTATCTCAATTGGAATTCTTATATCATGGTTATCACATTTATGGTTTTCTTGGAATTCTTGGTATTCTTCATATGGTTTTCTATGCTACATGTTGAAGACTATATTTTATATGGTTACACACGGATGTTGGCGCATATATAATGATCAAATTTTCAGATTTTGAACAAGTCAAGGCAAGTTGAAATACATTCTATTTTGGTGCTGATTTTAGATGATTATTCTTGGCTATTCTTGTGATGATTCAAACGGCTATATTGGTTCAAAATTTGGAGCAACATTTCGTATGTTATATGGTAAAAATTCAGGTTATGATGAGTGACAAAAAGCAAGTCCTACAATGTAGCAAAGTTGAAGCAAAACTCAATCATATGCAACGGCTATATGACATTGGAATTGAAGACCAAGTCAAGCTGAATTATCTCTATCTTTTAGCTACATTCCAACGTTTATTTATTATTCAAATTTGGAGCAAAAAATTCTCTCAATATTTGAAGTAAAAGGCAACGGCTATGAGATCAAAACGTTGAAGACTTATTCAAATTCAAAGGTGAGCTGATTTATCTCTATCTTGGAACTACTATCCAATGCCTTGATTGTAGGCATACCAACGTTTACTTAACATTCGAAATAAGGAGCTGAATTTGTTCAAAAACACACGCAAATTTGCTATACACATGGCAAGTTATTTACACATGGATATTGCTTATTGGAGCTAGTTTTTAAACGGTCAAATGGAGTCTTTTTCCATCTCATTCCAACGGCTTTAAGAGGATAAATATTCAGGTGGAAGACCATTTCAAAGTAGCAAAAATTCAGATTTGTTTTGAAAGTCAAATGGATAGCTAAAAAGGTGCTGAATTTTCTCATTCTTCAACCATTTCAACGTTCATTTTGAGGAGCCTATAGGCTGTCCTCTTGGCTATAAATAGCTCCAAGGATGAAGAAGAGATGCACACGAACGAAAGCAAAGAAGCAAGCAAGACAAATCAGCTCTTTGTCTCCATACTTCTCTTCTTCTCTTCTCTATTGAAGAACACATTTGCAGCAGGCTTTATGATTGTTTAGTTCTTCATTTCTTGTCATTTCAACACCTTTCAAACGACATATTGTAAGGGAGAAGCTGGTGTATAAAGCTTACTCCTTAGAGGTGAGCAAAAGGTGCAAAGGTGCAAAGGTGAAACATACTAGTGCTGATTTTCAGTTTTGGTGCAGCCTCTTGAAGAAGTTGGTGAAAAGCTTCTTCCTTTGGCTTTGTAAGGTGACTTTGGTGTTTGGTGTTTAGTGAAATCCAAGAGAAGGTGTCTCTTGGGACTGGAGTAGGTCACATTGACCGAACCAGGATAATTCCTTGTGTTCTTTACTTATTTCCTGCACTTACTGTTTTCTGGCTGAGAATTACACTAACTTGGCACGCATAATTGAACAAGCAAACAGTCTTAGAATTGCATGAATTTTGGATATATTATACTTCAATGTGTTAGCTTTCATTAGTCGCAAGAATCACTAAATTCTGAGGAGTTTAGCTCATTCAAATCGTCTTCACAAAATTGTTGCTACATTCTGTGAACAGTTCTGACCAGTGTGCAAACTTGTGCAATTTGAATAGGCTATCCTTCGAATCTTGAAGTGAGCCTTATATCAAATTAAACTAGACATCTTAAGGTTTAATTTGACATAAGATTCATCAAAATAGCACGGGTAGATTTTGAGATATTGTTGTTTGAAGTTAAGCTAACATTCTGCCTGAAACTGCCAGAATTGCACACTTTACTTCTCTTGCTTATTTGAACGTGCTAACTTGCTTGGAATTGATTGAATTTTTTATGACATATTATAAACATTCTAAACTTGATCTCTGCCAAGTTTGAGAGCTTACACAGGTGTATAAGTGGTTCAACCAAAACGTTCAAAGTAGTGAACTGTTTCTGGAATTTTCAGAACCTGAGGTTAAAGAGGCAAAGGGGTCTTCAAACAAGTTTTTGAAGGTAATTATAGTGTAATTTCCGCTAATCCACTATTCACCCCCCCCTCTAGTGGTGCTATACAGGTCCAACAAGAATTGAAGACCAATTCAAACTCAATCATATGCAACGGCTATATGATAAAGAATTGAAGACCAAGTCAAGTTGATTTTTCTCTATCTTTTAGCTATATTCCAACGGCCATTTAACATTCAAAATGAGGAGCCAAATTTGTTCAAAACACACGCTTATTCAGCTGCATACATGGCAAGTTATTCACACATGGACATTGCTGATTGGAGCTGCCTCTTAAACGTTCAAATGAAGCTATTTTCCACCTCATTCCAACGTCTATAATGGGATAAGATGGAGGATAAAAGTTCAGTTGAAGACTAATTCAAAGCAACAAAAGATGAGCTTCATTTGAATAGCTAGAAAGGTGCTGAAATCTCTCCATCTTCTCAACCATTTCAACGTCTCTTTGAGGAGCCTTTAGGCTGTCCTCTTGGCTATAAATAGCTCCAAAGGTGAAGAGTAAAAGTGCACCAACGAAAAACAAAAGAAAAGCAAGCAAGACATTCAGCTCTTTGTCTTCATTCTTCTCTTCTATTCTTCTATATTGAAGAACACATTTGCAGCAAGCTTTATGATTGTATAGTTCTTCATTTCTTGTCATTTCAACACCTTTTAAACGACATATTGTAAGGGAGAAGCTGGTGTATAAAGCTTACTCCTTAGAGGTGAGCAAAAGGTGCAAAGGTGCAAAGGTGAAACAAACTAGTTGCTGTTTGTTTTGGTGAAGTCTCTTGAAGAAGTTGGTGAAAAGCTTCTTCCTTTGGCTTTGTAAGGTGACTTTGGTGTTTGGTGTTTAGTGAAATCCAAGAGAAGGTGTCTCTTGGGACTGGAGTAGGTCACATTGACCGAACCAGGATAATTCCTTGTGTTCTTTACTTATTTCCTGCACTTACTGTTTTCTGCCTGAGAATTACACTAACTTGGCACGCATAATTGAACAGGCAAACAGTCTTAGAATTGCATGAATTTTGGATATATTATACTTCAATGTGTTAGCTTTCATTAGCCGCAAGAATCACTAAATTCTAAGGAGTTTAGCATATTCAAATCGTCTTCACAAAATTGTTGCTACATTCTGTGAACAATTCTGACCAGTGTGCAAAACTTGTTCAATTTGAATAGGTTATCCTACGAATCTTGAAGTGAGCCTTATATCAAATTAAACTAGACATCATAAGGTTTAATTTGACATAAGATTCATCAAAATAGCACGGGTAGATTTTGAGATATCATCGTTTGAAGTTAAGCTAACATTCTGCCTGAAACTGCCAGAATTGCACACTTTACTTATCTTGCTTATTTGAACGTGCAAACTTGCTTGGAATTGACTGAAATTTTTATGACATACTATAAACATTCTAAACTTGATCTCTGCCAAGTTTGAGAGCTTGCACAGGTGTATAAGTGGTTCAACCAAAGCGCTCAAAACAGTGAACTGTTTCTGGAAATTCCAGAACCTGAGGCTAAAGAGGCAAAGGGGTCTTCAAACAAGTTTTTGAAGGTAATTGTAGTGTAATTTCCGCTAACCCACTATTCACCCCCCCCTCTAGTGGTGCTATACAGGTCCAACAACTTTAAATAAGCAAAACAAGGCTTCTAAAAGAAGATAAAACGTGGATTGGTCCAATAGGAGCACAGAAGAAAGTTTAAACAAGGTACAAGTGGGAATAAATAAAGTTGCTTCAGCAAGTTGTTCCGGCAGAAATTCCCTTTTGTTTGCAAGTTGATTTTGTCTTTGAATTTTTATTGGACCAGCTTCTCCTTGCTTTGGAATATTATATTGGACGTCCCTGAAGTCTAGAAGTTATGGATATCTCAACAAATACTCTTTCAAGTTTTATTGATGATCATGTTGCATATGATGGTTATCTCAACAAATACTCTTTCAAGTTTAATGACAAACTGTTCAAATTGCATGCACATCCACCCCATAAGGTCCATGAAGATCAGAGACGTATGTCTAAGTCTAGAAGTGACCCCAAAGAAAAGGAAGCTGAGAAGTTCTTCGAGTGGGGGAGGGAATGATGAGCTACAGCCTAACCTTGTGGATACAAACACTGACGATGACACCTCATTGCCCCACAATGGTCCCATAACAAGGAGTATGGCTAAGAAATTGTTACATTGTGTTGAATCATTTCTTTACAGGCATGAAGAGGATGAGCCAAGCAAAGATGATGTCCATTGGGTTTATATGATACAAGCTATGATCTAGTTGTATCAAATGCATGTTGTACATATCTTTAGATGTTCTTTTAATATTAATGGTTTGTTAACTTTGTTTTAGGATAGTTTGTGTTGTATTCTTGCCTTATCTTTCAGGTACACGTTTTTAGCTTGAAGATGCAAATCAAACCTGAATTCTTGTCCAAGCAAAGAGGTGAAATACAAGTAGCTTACAAGCAAGGTGGTGACAAGCACTCATGTCAATTTCAAGCAATGTTCTTCACGTTAAATGGGTGTACAAGCTGCTCACATCTTGAACCAATTAGAAGGACTCTTGCAAATCTTCAAACCAATCACAAACAAGTTGAAGTCAAGAATGCAAGCTGCACAACAATTGCTCCAATCAAATTCCTTGAAGAAAAACGTTGGTTTAAGGCCTAGATGTTTTGAAAATTCAAAGATCAACTTGCAACCAATCAAAAGGGAAGTTCAACCAAGCTGCTCACTACAACATCCAATCAGAATTTTTGGCTGAATTCAAGCAAGGAAAGAAACGTTTGTCTAAGGAAAGTTTGTTTGAAAATTCAACACCAAATTGCAACCAATCAAAGGCCTTTCTCAAGCAAGCTGCTCCATGCCTAAACCAATCAAATTGATCAAAGAAAGAAGGCTGAATCTAGCAAAGAATACACGGTAAGCAACCAGAACTTTTGGAACCAAAAGATGCTCAAACAATTTCCAAGCAAAGCATGTCATTTTAGACTAGTACCTTGTACATTAAAGCTTGTACTTTTCTTCATTTTCGTTTGTTATAAGAAGGTTTAGAACCTGAATGTAATTCACAACCATTATCAAACATATTTCAATCAAATTTCCTTCAAGGAGTTCACAACTATTTCTTAGTTGAAGTTTGAAACCACTAACGGTTTTCTTTCAAGTTCCTAGCCTAGAACTTGTTAGTATTTGCTTCATCATTTGGTTTACAGCATCTTAGGGTCTCATTGAGGTTTTAGATGTGTTGGAGTGCCAAAGGGAGAGGTGTTGGCATAAATTGAGCCAAGAACTATGGTTAAAGTTCAAGGGGTATCTTGGAGATGTTCTTTGACATAGCTTGTGATCAAATCAGTTTGGAATAGGAGACAAAGTCCTTGGCAACGTTTTCTAGCCTTCGTTTGGCTCATCAATTGGTATCAGAGCTTTGGTTAGTCTTCTATTCATGTTTACATTGATTAAATTTGCATATGAATGTTGCTGCCCAACCGTATGTTGAAGTGATTTTTATTGCGTTTAGTTGCTGTTTGTTTAGGTAGTTAGTTTATGTTTTAAAGTGCTTGTTAGATAGTATACTATAGTTCGGTAACTTAGTTAAGTAGGCAAAACGAAAACACCCCACAAAAACAACTTGGACTAGACTTAGTGTTGTTAGGAGCTGTTTGTGTAGTTTGGAACAAAACCGTGTGTGAAGCAGATTGTTCTTGTTTAATCTAGCTTAGACATTGTTCATTAGACCCTAATCTAGGAGTTTTAAATGGTAGTTTAATTGACTCCTTAAAACAGAAAAGTTTGAACACAAAATAGATTAGTTGATACTTTAGCTTGTAATCAAGTAGCTAAAGTTCTGTTTTTAGTACTTGTGAGCAATCTGTTTAAAACGTTTTTAGTGCTGCCTTGTTTAGCTTAGTTAGAATAGATTACAACATAAGTATTTAGATGGTTGTTTAGTTTAGCACAAGAAAACCGAAAACCAAAGAACAAAACAAAATAGTTTTAGCTAACTAAGTGTGCTGCCTAGTTCTAGTTCATACACGTTTGTTAGGAGCTGCATCTAGTATCATTTAGTTTAGAACCTGATTGCATCATACAAACAAAAACCAAACAAAAACAAAGTAGGATAGATCACTTAAAAACCAAACAAAACAAGTAAGCTTAGTTGCACCAAAACTGATTTTCCATTAGTTGATATAGTAATCAGCCTTATAGATTGCATTTAGAAACAAATAAGTTGCATTTAGCCATCTTAAGATTACTTAGATCATTTGCATCAAAAACAGAAAAAGGAAAAAGAACAAACTGCCCAAAACCGTGTGGATTAAAACAACTTTTAAAGCTCATTTGAAATCTTGGTGTATGCTAATAGCTTTATCTTTTTGTTGATTTCAATTGTTTCAAACAACTTGTTGGACTTAGATATATTCTGAAAGTTAGGAATTGTTTAAGCCCCACATTGTTAAAGAGCTATCCAATTGTTGTTTTAGATCAATTTCTGAACTTACATTGCACTTTATACAATTTGATCTTGTTGTAATTGTGTATTGAATTCCCACTACATAGTGTTTAGCCGTGTTGTGTACGAGGAACTTTCAAATTCCAAATACAACAAACCTTGTGCAATTAAAGGCCGTGGGCAATGTCTCATGTAGGCCGTGAGGAGTAGTCTCACAACAATCAAGCAAAACCATCCAAAGAAAGAAAATTAAGCTTGATTGAGAAATACGCGAGAGAAAAGCCAATATTTGTCAACAAGTAAGAGGCAAGACAAGAGAGAATTGCACAAGAAAGCCAAGTGAGGAAAAGCCCAAAATTAAACATTGCATAAAGGGAAAATCCCGTGCAAAGCTCAAAAGAAAGAAAGTGCCCAAACCAAACCCAAAGTGTTGTAGTTTTGAAGTATTGAAAGTTTCTAAAGCAAACCCTTGCTAGCACTTTGTTTGTGTGTCTTTACTTTCACTTTACTACAATTGATAATTGCATATGTTGTAAAGTAATTGAGGGATTGTCTAAAACAACCCCGTAGATTTCATTCAGCCCGAACAACAACTTGACTTCTGTGATTTTACTTGGATCTTTAGGTAAAATAGTCCAAATTGCTGTTTTGAACAATTGTCAACATAAAGTAGAGTATTTGCATCTTGTCAATATTTTAAATTGGTTTTTGAGATTGTCTTTTGAATCATGGGTCCCCAACAGAAAGATAATGCACCATCCCCGTCCCCATCTACTCCTGTTCCATCTGTTGGACCTGTATAGCACCACTAGAGGGGGGGTGAATAGTGGATTAGCGGAAATTACACTATAATTACCTTCAAAAACTTGTTTGAAGACCCCTTTGCCTCTTTAACCTCAGGTTCTGAAAATTCCAGAAACAGTTCACTACTTTGAACGTTTTGGTTGAACCACTTATACACCTGTGCAAGCTCTCAAACTTGGCAGAGATCAAGTTTAGAATGTTTATAATATGTCATAAAAAATTCAGTCAATTCCAAGCAAGTTAGCACGTTCAAATAAGCAAGAGAAGTAAAGTGTGCAATTCTGGCAGTTTCAGGCAGAATGTTAGCTTAACTTCAAACAACAATATCTCAAAATCTACCCGTGCTATTTTGATGAATCTTATGTCAAATTAAACCTCAAGATGTCTAGTTTAATTTGATATAAGGCTCACTCCAAGATTCGAAGGATAGCCTATTCAAATTGCACAAGTTTGCACACTGGTCAGAATTGTTCACAGAATGTAGCAACAATTTTGTGAAGATGATTTGAATATGCTAAACACCTTAGAATTTAGTGATTCTTGCTGCTAATGAAAGCTAACACATTGAAGTATAATATATCCAAAATTCATGCAATTCTAAGACTGTTTGCTTGTTCAATTATACGTGCCAAGTTAGTGTAATTCTCAGGCAGAAAACAGTAAGTGCAGGAAATAAGTAAAGAACACAAGGAATTATCCTGGTTCGGTCAATGTGACCTACTCCAGTCCCAAGAGACACCTTCTCTTGGATTTCACTAATCACCAAACACCAAAGTCACCTTACAAAGCCAAAGGAAGAAGCTTTTCACCAACTTCTTCAAGAGACTTCACCAAAACAGCAACTAGTTTCACCTTTGCACCTTTGCACCTTTTGATCACCTCTAAGGAGTAAGCTTTATACACCAGCTTCTCCCTTACAATATGTCGTATAAAAGGTGTTGAAATGACAAGAAATGAAGAACTATACAACCATAAAGCTTGCTGCAAATGTGTTCTTCAATAGAGAAGAGAAGAAGAAAAGAATGGAGACAAAGAGCTAATTGTCTTGCTTGCTTTCTTTGTTGCTTTCGTTGGTGTGCTTTTCCTCTTCATCTTTAGAGCTATTTATAGCCAAGAGGACAGCCTAAAGGCTCCTCAAAGTGAACGTTGGAATGGTTTGAGAATGGAGAAAATTCAGCACCTTTTTAGCTACCAAAATTCAGCATTTGACTTTCAAGATAAATCTGATTTTTTAAATGCTTTGACATGGTCTTCCATCTGAATTTTTATCCCATTATAGCCGTTGGAATGAGGTGGAAATTGGCTCCATTTGACCGTTTAAAAACAGCTCCAATCATCAATATCCATGTGTAAATAACTTGCCATGTATGCAGCTGAATTGGCATGTATTTTGAACAACTTTATCTCCTCATTTTGAATACCAAATAAACGTTGGAATGCAGCTAAAAGATAGAGAGAAATCAGCTTGACTTGAGTTTGAATTAGTCTTCAACCTTTGAATCATATAGCCGTTGCATCTTTCTAGGTTGAGAAATTTTTGCTTCAACTTTGCTACATTGTAGGACTTGCTTTTTGTCACACAATACTTGACCATATATCACACGAAATTTTGCTTCATTTTTGAGCCAACATAGCCGTTGAGAACAACTCCAAAATAAACAAGAATAATCACTTAAAATCAGCACCAAAATAGGATGTAATTCAACTTGCCTTGACTTGTTCAAAATCTGAAAATTTGAACATGATATATGCGCCAACATCCGTGTGTAACCATATAATATATAGTCATTTATGTCTTCAACATGTAGCATAGAAAACCATATGAAGAATACCAAGAATTCCAAGAAAACCATAGATGTGATAACCATAACATAAGAATTCCAATTGAGATACCATGCTGCCCGTTTCCATAAAAATAGGGCACGTACCATATGTGACATAAACACATATAAACATCATATAAGTAATATATAACATGTTGGAAGATCCATTGGCAAGTGAAAAGACCAGAATACCCCTTAGCACAAAAATAGGAATTTTGTCCTAGGATGAACCTAGACATGGTGCTGCTCCAGATTCATTTTTGCCATGATGTGACATGACTTATAAATGTGTCATATGATCATATAAATCCATTGGAAGAAGACCAAATAAGAATGAGAAGTCCAAATGGTGAAATTACCAAAATAGCCCTTATATAGGTCAATAAGCTTCCCACCGGGTCAATTCAGTTTTAACCCGTGCCAAGCATGCCTTTCCTCAGCCAATTAGATTCTAAATTAAATAAGGATCATGTGGGCTTTTGAATGACTCAATTTGGAGTTCATTTGCCCAAGATATGAACCAAAACCTGCAATAGGATACTAAACCGAGCAATTTGCCTTATATTGTAAGTCATGTGACTTCAAGGCTTGGTTAGATCATATAATTAACATGTATTGGCATATATATCATCTAAGATCAGTTTGAACATGTCTTGATTAAGATATGTGATTGAATTGGCCAAGTTCAATCTCATGATCTTAATCAAACTTGTTCAATCTTGATTCATTCAAGCAATTTCACATTTAGCTCATAAGTTCATAAGTTCATGCCTTGCCAAAACAATTTCACATTTAAACGTTACACATACATGTTCACATATGCATCTTCCAATCATTCAAACATGATATATCTATTTGCAATCATCATAACAATTACACATATGCACATATATACATTTTGCACAACAATTACACATATGCTCACATATACATTTTGCAATCACTCAAACATAATATATCACAACAATCTCCCCC